>CM074723.1:497030170-497289848 GCA_037306005.1 Rhinophrynus dorsalis | reverse complement strand
TATACGTGATCCTATTATCTGTAGTAGAAGTGTGCAGTCTGGGTACAACTGGCAGGTTACTGATATCCATATAGAAGGTACAGATAATAGGACATGCCTGTCATTTAACATACGTGATCCTATTATCTGTAGTAGAAGTGTGCAGTCTGGGTACAACTGGCAGGTTACTGGTATCCATATAGAAGGTACAGATAATAGGACACACCTGTCATTTAACATACGTGATCCTATTATCTGTAGTAGAAGTGTGCAGTCTGGGTACAACTGGCAGGTTACTGGTATCCATATAGAAGGTGCAGATAATAGGACATGCCTGTCATTTAACATACGTGATCCTATTATCTGTAGTAGAAGTGTGCAGTCTGGGTACAACTGGCAGGTTACTGATATCCATATAGAAGGTACAGATAATAGGACATGCCTGTCATTTAACATACGTGATCCTATTATCTGTAGTAGAAGTGTGCAGTCTGGGTACAACTGGCAGGTTACTGGTATCCATATAGAAGGTGCAGATAATAGGACATGCCTGTCATTTAACATACGTGATCCTATTATCTGTAGTAGGAGTGTGCAGTCTGGGTACAACTGGCAGGTTACTGGTATCCATATAGAAGGTGCAGATAATAGGACAAACCTGTCATTTAACATACGTGATCCTATTATCTGTAGTAGGAGTGTGCAGTCTGGGTACAACTGGCAGGTTACTGATATCCATATAGAAGGTGCAGATAATAGGACACACCTGTCATTTAACATACGTGATCCTATTATCTGTAGTAGGAGTGTGCAGTCTGGGTACAACTGGCAGGTTACTGATATCCATATAGAAGGTACAGATAATAGGACACACCTGTCATTTAACATACGTGATCCTATTATCTGTAGTAGAAGTGTGCAGTCTGGGTACAACTGGCAGGTTACTGATATCCATATAGAAGGTACAGATAATAGGACATGCCTGTCATTTAACATACGTGATCCTATTATCTGTAGTAGAAGTGTGCAGTCTGGGTACAACTGGCAGGTTACTGGTATCCATATAGAAGGTGCAGATAATAGGACACACCTGTCATTTAACATACGTGATCCTATTATCTGTAGTAGGAGTGTGCAGTCTGGGTACAACTGGCAGGTTACTGGTATCCATATAGAAGGTGCAGATAATAGGACATGCCTGTCATTTAACATACGTGATCCTATTATCTGTAGTAGGAGTGTGCAGTCTGGGTACAACTGGCAGGTTACTGGTATCCATATAGAAGGTGCAGATAATAGGACACACCTGTCATTTAACATACGTGATCCTATTATCTATAGTAGGAGTGTGCAGTCTGGGTACAACTGGCAGGTTACTGGTATCCATATAGAAGGTGCAGATAATAGGACATGCCTGTCATTTAACATACGTGATCCTATTATCTGTAGTAGAAGTGTGCAGTCTGGGTACAACTGGCAGGTTACTGGTATCCATATAGAAGGTGCAGATAATAGGACATGCCTGTCATTTAACATACGTGATCCTATTATCTATAGTAGGAGTGTGCAGTCTGGGTACAACTGGCAGGTTACTGGTATCCATATAGAAGGTGCAGATAATAGGACACACCTGTCATTTAACATACGTGATCCTATTATCTGTAGTAGGAGTGTGCAGTCTGGGTACAACTGGCAGGTTACTGGTATCCATATAGAAGGTGCAGATAATAGGACACACCTGTCATTTAACATACGTGATCCTATTATCTATAGTAGGAGTGTGCAGTCTGGGTACAACTGGCAGGTTACTGGTATCCATATAGAAGGTGCAGATAATAGGACACACCTGTCATTTAACATACGTGATCCTATTATCTATAGTAGGAGTGTGCAGTCTGGGTACAACTGGCAGGTTACTGGTATCCATATAGAAGGTGCAGATAATAGGACACACCTGTCATTTAACATACGTGATCCTATTATCTGTAGTAGAAGTGTGCAGTCTGGGTACAACTGGCAGGTTACTGGTATCCATATAGAAGGTGCAGATAATAGAAGTAACCAACTCTATTTCAGAACTAGATCTCCACCTTAAAGCCAGATACTTCACTACATATCTAACCTTACCTAAGGTCAATAAACATATGTCTAAAATCCTATTCATTTAGTATTATCTTAATTTATCTACTTAGTACCACTGCATAACAGTGTAGAATAATATATAATGAATCGAATATTCTACAATAGAGGAAAGAGTATAATTTGCATTTCTAGTTATGTCTGTATTTTCTGTCTGCAGCTAGAAAATGACACTACTAAAATATAGTCTATCCTAAAATTGTAAGAATTGTGTGATTCTAAGATCACATCTAGCTATAGCATTCACATATAATAGACAGCGAATTCTATGAATTAAATGTATATCAGCATAGATGTGTATATCCTGGTATACACATATACACACATCTATACCCGTATATTTACACACACATGTATATAGGTGTATACATGTTTAATCCATTTAATCACTGGTAACGGAAAATTGAACTGCTGACTCTGCTAGCAATGTGCTCTTAATCTTTAGTTTGCAGACCTGGAATTTACTTTTCACAGGTAGATCTTAAACCTTTGAGTGCCAGAGGGGTATGCAACGCATTGCTTTGTGTACCCCTCTGGCACTCAAAGGGTTAATATGTAACTTGAGCGTGGTGTTCACTTTACCATCATAAACGTAACCAGATTTCCTCTACATACCCACCTGATCTCTGTATTGTCCTGAGTCCAGCTAACAAACACAAACCGGAGAGAGAGGAATACAAAGAGAGGTGACATTATAGAGTGTACACTTCTGTATTAAAATCATTCATTCCTATAGGTCTACATTCTATTCTTAATTTTGTATATTATGAGCTAATCTGACATTTCGCCCTTCTATTTACATTTTTCCCACATATTTTAATCTCAGGAGAAGATTGAAATAGATTTAGGGACCTAGACATTGAATACATTATTTTCTGTTGGGCCATCAGCCCCTCTTTAGGTAAATGGAGTGCAGTGAGTCAGTGACTTCTAAACATCATCTGATACAGTTTGAGTGAAAGTAGAATTTACCGTTACAGTGAGAATTATTGTCCTTGAATTGACGCAGTTATAAAAAAACTGGAAAAGAATATAAACCTGAATTCCATGATTAAAAAGATACAATGCTGGGTGTTCAAATTGTAACATGTATACCCAGAGCCAGATTAAGGCTTCACAGGGCCCTAGGCAGGATCCCAAATTGGGGCACCCTTTTCCCACCGCTGATGCACAGCTGGATTCCTTAGACACTGCGAGCAAGGGGTCCACATCTGGATTACCCTTCAATCTTAGAGAGACCCCCAAAGAGTATTCACAATAAACATACAGAATGTGAGAGGCTTCTGGGAATGAACAACAACACAATGGCCTGTTCTACAGCTACTCACGGCCCAGAAGCATCACATTTTAGCTCTCTAGTGTCATTACAGAGCAGAAACTTCCACATAAATATTAGATTAATCCAGCCAAAACAGCAGTCCAGCTCCAAAATGACAGGCAAGTCCCCCCTGCACAGAAACACCAGGTAACCCCTGACCTACGTTTCAGCCTAGTTGTGCCTCAACAGAAGTGTACAGCTGGCTTCCCTAGGCACTGAGAGCAAGGGGTCCACTTCTGGATTACCCTTCACTCTTAGGAATAGTCTCCAAGAGTATTCACAATAAACATACAGAATGTGAGAGGCTTCTGGGAATGAACAACAGCACAGTGGCCTGTTCTACAGCTAGTCACCACCCAGAAACATCACATTTTAGCTCTCTAATGCTATTACAGAGGAGAAATTGCCACATACATATTAGACTAATCCCACCCAAAATAAGAAGAATGTACCCCCTGCACAGGAACACCAGCTAACTCCCGAGGTACATTTCAAGCTAGTTGGGCTATGTCAGGAGGGTGCAGTTGGATTCCCTAGGCACTGAGAGCAAAGGGTTCACATCTGCATTACCCTTCACTCTTAGGAAGACCCCCTAAAACTATTCAAAATAACATACAGAATGTGAGAGGCTTCTGGGAATGAACAACAACACAATGGCCTGTTCTATAGCTAGTCACAGCCCAGAATAATCACATTTTAGCTCACTAGTGTCATTACAGAGGAGAAATTTCCACGTACTATTAGACTAATCCCACCCAAAAAGGGCAGTCTAGTTCCAAAATGACGCGCATGGGCTCATGTCTGCATTACCCTTCACTCTTAGGGAGATCACCTAAGAGTATTCAAAGTAACATACAGAATGTGAGAGGCTTCTGGGAATGAACAACAGCACAATGGCCTGTTCTACTGTTAGTCACTGCCCAGAAACATCACATTTTAGCTCTCTAGTGCCACAGGCAAAATTTACATGTACATATTAGACTAATCCCACCCACAATAGCAGTCAAGTTCCAAAATGACAGGGCATGCCCCCAACATATTTTTTTTTTTTTGTTGAAAAAATAATCTTTATTTTGACATGGTAAATACAATACAACATTTCTTTGTACAGTAGTGCTTTCCAGTACAGAGTGCAATCATACATTTAAAACAATAACATTCTTAATACCTGCAACGCAATGCACTTTGGCAGCACACAGGTACATCACTTTATTGAACTCAACACTTGTACTTTATTTCACTGTATTAAAGTCTCTGTGGGCATTCGCCTGGGGGGTTGGGATATGGGGCATGGGTTAGGGGGCCAAGGGGAGGTGACAGTGATATTGGGCCATTGGAGGGGATGCTAGTCCTCCTCTTCCGGGCTGTCCAAGATGGTATAGTCTCTTAGCAGACTGTGGATCAGTCTGCGACAGTCCTGTGTTGTCACCTGTTCTCTCCTCAGCACCAGACGATTCCTTGCAAACCACAGAGCGTCTTTCACACAGCACATGATGCGCCAGGCTTCCTGGATAGCACCATACGAGTGTGTCCCTGGAAATAGTCCATACAGTACTGAGTGGTACCACAAGTGTCTCTTTGGAACAGAGTCTTTGAGTTCATTTTCCAGGTCATCCAACAGAGCTTGGGCAAAGGGGCACTGCCAAAAAACATGCAGGGCAGTTTCTTCTGCTACGCATCCTCTGGGGCAATGTCTATACCTGCATAGGTTCCTTGCATGCATGAATGACCTGAGAGGCAGACCCCCCTGAATGGCCATCCATGCAGTGTCCTTGTGTCTGTTGGTGAGTCTCCCTGATGACACGTTCTGCCATACCATCTTGGAAGTGGCAGCTGGGAGTCCTGAAATTGTCTCTATAATGTCTTTTGCTCTGATGAGTTTATATATGACCTTTGGGGTCCACAGTTCTGGTTTAACACCTTCCAGTTGGTTCTCCCTCACAAATCTACCAGCATCCTGGTAGAACCAGGGGGTAGTCCAGTTGTAAGGGATGGAGCTGTCCTACCTGTCCTAACTGAGTCCCCTCCAAAGAGGAAGCAGGAAGAAACGGGACATGGCATTACCGGCAGATCCCTGGTCGCTCTCTCTTAAAGTCCTCCGCACACAGTTGCACACAAAGAAGGCCCACAACATGGTGGGGATGTCTGGCACCCCCTTTCCTCCTTTGTGGGGCTCCTTGTACATAACTACACGCTTCACTCTGTCCATTTTGGAGCCCCAGATGAAGTGAAACACTGCCCTTGTGATGGCTCTGCAAATTGTTGCCAAGGGTGGCCAAGCTTGGGCCATATACTGCAGAACTGGAAGGATCTCATTCTGCAGTACCAGTATTTTTCCCTCTATGGTAAGGTCCCTGAGGCTCCATAGTCCAAATTTCTGTCTCACGTTTGCTAGTCTTTCATCCCAACACTTCAGGGCAGCGCCTTTTCCACCGAACCAGACTCCCAGGATTTTGATGAGGCCTGTCCTGATGGGGAAAGGGAAGGGGTCAGAAGACAGGCGCCACTCCCCGAAGAGCATGGTCTCTGACTTCCCGCAGTTGACCTTTGCACCCGAAGCTTTGCCAAAGTCCTCGCATGTCTGGACGAGCTCTTTCACTGATTGCTGGTCAGCGCAGAAGATGGTTACATCGTCCATGTACAGCGAGCACTTTGCCTGTTGTCTGCCATGTATTGGTGCAGTGATCCCCCTGATCTCTGGATTCTGATGCATTCAGCGAAGAGTTCTATACAACAGACAAAAAGGAGAGGTGAGAGAGGGCAACCTTGTCTGACCCCAGAAAGCACTGGAAAGGGGTCAGTCTTCCAGCCGTTCACCAGCACTGTACTGAAAATGTCAAGGTACATTAGGTTAACATATGAACAGAACATTTCTCCCAGCCCAAATCTGCGCAGTGCCCTGCCCATGAATTCATGAGAGACACGGTCAAAGGCCTTCTCCTGATCAAGGCTGACCAGGGCCGCCTTTATATGACGGTCACTGATATAGTGGACCGTATCTCTGATTAGGGCAAGGATATCTGCTATTCAGCGACCGGGAATGCCGCAGGTTTGGTCTGGGTGAACAATCTGACCAATGACCCTCTTTAGCCTGTTGACTAGTACCTTGGCGAGGATCTCTAGAGCCACAGGCAAAATTTACATGTACATATTTGACTAATCCCACCCACAATAGCAGTCAAGTTCCAAAATGACAGGGCATGCCCCCAACATATATTTCAGCCTACCTAAGCCTCTTAAGGAGAAAGCAGCTGGATTCCCTAGGCACTCAGAGCAAGTGGTCCACGTCTGCATTACCCTTCACTCTTAGGGAGACCCCCTAAGAGTATTCAAAATAACATACAGAATTTGAGAGGCTTCTGGGAATGAACAACAGCACAATGGCCTGTTCTACAGCTAGTCACTGCCCAGAAGCATCACATTTTAGTTCTCTAGTGTCATTACAGAGGAGAAATTTCCACATACATATTAGACTAACCCCACCCAAAAGAGCAGTCCAGTTCCACAATGATGAGTAAATCCCCCTACATAAGAACACCAGTTCACCGGCGACCTATGTTTCAGCATAGTTGGGGCTCATTAAGAAGGTGCAGCTAGATTCCATGGGCACTGAGAGCAAGGGGTCCACATCTGGATTACCCTTCACTCTTAGGGAGACCCCCTAAGAGTATTCAAAATAAAATACAGAATTTGAGAGGCTTCTGGGAATAAACAACAGCACAATGGCCTGTTCTACTGCTAGTCACTGCCCAGAAGCATCACGTTTTAGCTCTCCATTACAGAGGAGAAATTTCCACATTCATATTATACTAATCCCACCACAAAAGGGAAGTCCAGTTCCAAAATGATGCACAAGTCTCCCCTGCACGGGAACACCAGCTAACCCCCAACGTATGTTTCTATCTAGTTGGGCCTCGTCAGGAGACTGCAGCTTGATTCCATAGGCACTGAGAGCAAGGACTCCACATTTGGATTACCCTTCACTCTTATTGAGTCCCCCTAAGAGTATTCAAAATAACATACAGAATGCAAAAGGCTTCTGAGAATGAATAGCAGCACAATGGTCTGTCCTACAGCTAGTCACCACCCAGAAACATCACGTTTTACCTCTCTAGTGCCATTACAGAAGATAAATTTCCACATTCATATTAGACTAATCCCACCCAAAAGGGCAGTCCAGTTCCAAAATGATGCGCATGGGCTCATGTCTGCATTACCCTTCACTCTTAGGGAGACCCCCTAAGAGTATTCAAAATAACATACAGAATGCGAGAGGCTTCTGGGAATGAACAACAGCACAAGGGCCTGTTCTACTGTTAGTCACCGCCCAGAAACATCACATTTTAGCTCTCTAGTATCATTACAGAGGAGAATTTTCCACATAAATATTAGACTAGTCCCACCCAAAATGGCAGTCCAGTTACAAAATGATGAGCAAGTCCCTTCTGCATGAGAACACCAGCTAGCCCGCGACCTACGTTTCAACATAGTGGAGCCTCATTGAGAAGGTGCATCTAGTTTCCCTAGTCACCAAAGGCAAAGGTTCCACATGTAGATTACCCATCACTCTTAGGGAGACCCCCTAAGATTATTCAAAATAACATACTGAATGTGAGAGGCTTCTGGGAATGAACAACAGCACAATGGCCTGTTCTACAGCTAGTCACCTCCCACAAGTTTCACATTTTAGCTCTTTAGTGCCATTACTGAGGAGAAATTGCCACATACATATTAGACTAATCCCATCCAAAATAACGAGAATGTACCCCCTGCACAGGAACACCAGCTAACTCCCGAGGTACATTTCAAGCTAGTTGGGCTATGTCAGGAGGGTGCAGTTGGATTCCCTAGGCACTGAGAGCAAAGGGTTCACATCTGCATTACCCTTGACTCTTAGGAAGACCCCCTAAAACTATTCAAAATAACATACAGAATGTGAGAGGCTTCTGGGAATGAACAACAACACAATGGCCTGTTCTACAGCTAGTCACCACCCAGAAGCATCGCATTTTAGCTCTCTAGTGCCACAGCCAAAATTTACATGTACATATTAGACTAATCCCACCCACAATAGCAGTCAAGTTCCAAAATGACTGGGAAGGACCAGCTGCACATCAACACCAGCATACCCCAGCCTCTTAAGGAGAGAACAGCTAGATTCCCTAGGCACTCAGAGCAAGGGGTCCACATCTGGATTACCCTTCACTCTTAGGGAGACACCCTAAGAGTATTCAAAATAATATACAGAATGTGAGAGGCTTCTGGGAATGAACAACAGCACAATGGCCTGTTCTACTGCTAGTCACCACCCAGAAGCATCACGTTTTAGCTCTCTAGTTCCATTACGGAGGAGAAATTTCCACATACATATTAGACTAATCCCATCCAAAATAACGAGAATGTACCCCCTGCACAGGAACACCAGCTAACTCCCGAGGTACATTTCAAGCTAGTTGGGCTATGTCAGGAGGGTGCAGTTGGATTCCCTAGGCACTGAGAGCAAAGGGTTCACATCTGCATTACCCTTGACTCTTAGGAAGACCCCCTAAAACTATTCAAAATAACATACAGAATGTGAGAGGCTTCTGGGAATGAACAACAACACAATGGCCTGTTCTACAGCTAGTCACCACCCAGAAGCATCGCATTTTAGCTCTCTGGTGCCACAGTCAAAATTTACATGTACATATTAGACTAATCCCACCCACAATAGCAGTCAAGTTCCAAAATGACTGGGAAGGCCCACCTGCACATCAACACCAGCATACCCCAGCCTCTTAAGGAGAGAACAGCTGGATTCCCTAGGCACTCAGAGCAAGGGGTCCACATCTGGATTACCCTTCACTCTTAGGGAGACACCCTAAGAGTATTCAAAATAATATACAGAATGTGAGAGGCTTCTGGGAATGAACAACAGCACAATGGCCTGTTCTACTGCTAGTCACCACCCAGAAGCATCACGTTTTATCTCTCTAGCGCCATTACAGAGGAGAAAGTTCCACATTTATATTAGACTAATCCCACCCAAAAGGCAGTCCAGTTCCAAAATGAAAGACAAGTCCCCCTTGCACAGAAGCAACAGCTAGTCACCAACATACATTTCAGCCTAGCTATGCCCATCAAGTGAGTGCAGCTGGAATCCCTAGGCATTGAGAGCAAAGAGTCCATATCTGGATTACCCTTGACTCTTAGGGAGACCCCCTAAGAGTATTCAAAATAACATACAGAATGTGAGAGGCTTCTGGGAATGAACAACAGCACAACAGCCTGTTCTACGGCTAGTCACCACCCAGAAACATCACGTTTCAGCTCTCTCATGTCATTACAGAAGAAAAACTTCCACATTCATATTAGATTAATCCTGTCCAAAAGGGCAGTTCAGTTCCAAAACGACACGTAATTACTTACACACGCACACGGGCACGCGCACCAGCTAACCCCAATGTATATTTCAGCCTAGTTGGGCATTGCCAGGAGGGTACAGCTGGATTCTCTAAGCACTGAGAGCAAGGGTTCCACGTCTGGATTACCCTCCACTCTTAGGGAGACCCCCTAAGAGTATTCAAAATAACATAAAAAATGTGAGAGACTTCTGGGAATGAACAACAGCAAAGGGGCACTTCCAAAAAACATGCAGGGCAGTTTCTTCTGCCACGCATCCTCTATGGCAATGTCTATACCTGCATAGGTTCCTTGCATGCATGAATGATCTGAGAGGCAGACCCCCAGAATAGCCATCCATGCAGTGTCCTTGTATCTGTTGGTGAGTCTCCCTGATGACACTTTCTGTCATACCATCTTGTAAGTGCCAGCTGGGAGTCCTGACATTGTCTCTATAATGTCCTTTGCTCTGATGCGCTTATATTTGACCTTTGGGGTCCACAGTTCTGGTTTAACACCCTCCAGTTGTTTCTCCCTCACAAATCTACCAACATCCTGCTAGAACCAGGGGGTAGTCCAGTTGTAAGGGATGGAGCTGTCCTACCTGTCCTAACCGAGTCCCCTCCAAAGAGGAAGCAGGAAGAAATGGGACATGGCATTACCGGCAGATCCCTGGTCGCTCTCTCTTAAAGTCCTCTGCACACAGTTGCACACAAAGAAGGCCCACAACATGGTGGGGATGTCTGGCACCCCCTTTCCTCCTTTGTGAGGCTCCTTGTATATAACTGCACTCTTCACTCTGTCCATTTTGGAGTTCCAGATGAAGTGAAACACTGCCCTTGTGATGGATTTGCAAATTGTTGCCAAGGGTGGCCAAGCTTGGGCCATATACTGCAGAACTGGAAGGATCTCATTCTGCAGTACCAGTATTTTTCCCTCTATGATGAGGTCCCTGAGGCTCCATAGTGCAAATTTCTGTCTGACGTTTGCTAGTCTTTCATCCCAACACTTCAGGGCCGTGCCTTTTCCACCGAACCAGACCCCCATGATTTTGATGAGGCCTGTCCTGATGGGGAAGGGGTCAGAAGACAGGTGCCACTCCCAAAAGTGCATGGTCTCTGACTTCCCACAGTTGACCTTTCCACACAAAGCTTTGCCAAAGTCCTCGAATGTCTGGACGAGTTCTTTCACTGATTGCTGGTCAGCGCAGAAGATGGTTACATCGTCCATGTACAGCGAGCACTTTGCCTGTTGTCTGCCACATATTAGTGCAGTGATCCCCCTGATCTCTGTATTCCGTCTGATGCATTCAGCAAAGAGCTCTATACAACAGACGAAAAGGAGGGGTGAGAGAGGGCAACTTTGTCTGACCCCAGAAAGCACTGGAAAGGGGTCAGTCTTCCAGCCGTTCACCAGCACCGTACTGAAAATGTCAAGGTACATTAGGTTAACATATGAACAGAACATTTCTCCCAGCCCAAATCTGCGCAGTGCCCTGCCCATGAATTCATAAGAGACACGGTCAAAGGCCTTCTCCTGATCAAGGTTGACCAGGGCCGCCTTTATACGGCGGTCACTGATATAGTGGACCGTGTCTCTGATTAGGGCAAGGATATCTGCTATTCTGCGACCGGGAATGCCGCAGGTTTGGTCTGGGTGAACAATCTGACCAATGACCCTCTTTAGCCTGTTGACTAGTACCTTGGCAAGGATCTTGTAGTCCATTCAGGAGAGAGATGGGCCGCCAATTTTTAAGGTTGCATCTCTCTCCCTTCTGTTTAAACAAGATTGTGATCATCCCCTCCCTTAGCGTCGGAGGCATTCTGCCCTCCGCCACCATCTCCTCGTATAGTTCAAGCAGGTCCGGGCCTATGAGGTCCCACAGCTTCATATAAAATTCAGCTGGGAGACCATCACAGCCCGGGGTCCTGCCCGACTTGAAGGATCTGGCAGCAGAGAACAGCTCCTCCAATGCCAGGGGGGAGTCCATAGCGGCTCTACCTGTGGGATCAACAGAGTTAGTGATACCTGACAGGTTTGGTCTGTGTCTTTGGGGGAGTAGAGGTCTCTGTAGAAGTCTGTGACCACTTTCATGACCCCTTCCTTCCCCCTCTTGGATTCTACCATCTCTATCCCTCAGTTCTATCAGGGGAGTATGTGCAGAGTGGAGCTTCCTGAAAAAGAAAGTTACATTTCTCACTCTTCTCCGGGAACTGCACCTTGGAACGGAAGATAATGCATCTGGACACCTCCTCAAAGTGCCTTTTCAGACCCTCTTTGGTCTCATCCAGCTCCTTTCTCACATCCCAGCCACAAAGTTGGAGGTCCTGGAGGGAGTTCACTTCTCCTCTCACACTCCTGGCATCTGCCTTTCGTCCAACGTACATTTCGGCCTAGTTGGGCCTCATCAAGAGGGTGCAGCTGGATTCTCTAGGAACTGAGAGCAAGGGGTCCACGTCTGGATTACCCTTCAATCTTAGGAAGACCCCCTAAGAGTATTCAAAATAACATACAGATTGTGAGAAGCTTCTGGGAATGCACAACAGCACAATGGCCTGTTGTATGGCTAGTCACTGTCCAGAAGCATCATGCTTTAGCTCTCTAATGCCATTACAGAGGAGAAATTTCCACGTACCATTAGACTTATCCCACCCAAAAAAAGCAGTCCAATTACAAAATGATAGACAAGCCCCTCCTGCACGTGAACTCCAACTAAACCCAGAAGTACTTTTCGGCCTAGCTTTGCCTCATCAGCAGGATGCAGCTGGATTCGCTAAGCGCTAAGAGCAAAGGATCCACATCCAGATTACTCTTCACTCTTAGGGAGACCCCCTAAGAGTATTCAAAATAACATACAGATTGTGAGAGGCTTCTGGGAATGAACAACAGCACAACAGCCTGCTCTACAGCTAGTCACCACCCATAAGCATCACATTTTAGCTCTCTACTGCAATTACAGAGGAGAAATTTCACGTACATATTAGACTATTCCCGCAAAAAAAAACATCAGTCCAGTTCCAGAATGACATCCATTCTCCCCTGAATGGGAACACCACCTAACGCCAAACGTACGTTTCGGCCTAGTTGGGCTTTGTCAAGAGAGTGCAGCTGGATTTCCTAGGCACTGAGAGCAAGGGATCCAAGTCTGGACTACCCTTCACTCTTAGGGAGACACCCTAAGAGTATTCAAAATAACATACAGAATATATGGCCTGTTCTATGGCTAGTCACCGCCCTGAAGTATCACCTGTTAGATCTCTAATGCCATTACAGAGGCAAAGATTCCGTGTACATATTAGACTAATCCCGCCCCAAAAAAAGGCAGCAGGTTCCAAAATGACAGGCAAGTCCCCCCTCACAGGAACTCCATGTACATGTCAACCTAGATATGTCTAATCAAGAGGGTGCAGCTGGATTTGCTAGGCACTGAGAGCAAAGGGTTCACATCTGGATTACCCTTCACTCCTAGGGAGACCTCCTAAACGTATTCAAAATAACATACAGAATGTGAGAGGCTTCTGGGAATGAACAACAGCACAATGGCCTGTTCTACCGCTAATCACCGCCCAGAATAATCACGTTTGAGCGCTCTAGTGCAATTACAGAGGAGAAACTTCAATATACATATTAAACTAATCCCGACCAAAAGGGCATTCCAATTCCAAAATAACGGGTAAGCTCCCCTAGCACGGGAACACCAGCTAACCCCTGACGTATGTTTCTACCTAGTTTGGGCTCGTTAAGAGGTTGGAGCTGGATTCCCTAGGCACGGAGATTAAGGGGTCCATGTCTGGATTACCCTTCACTCTTAGGGAAATACCCCAAAAGTATTCACAATAAACATACAGAATGTGAGAGGTATCTGGGAATGAACAACAGCACAATGGCCTGTTCTAAGGTTAGTCACCACCCAGAAGCATGACGTTTCAGCTATCTAATGCCATTACAGAGGAGAAATTTCCACATACATATTAGAATAATCCCACCCAAAATGACAGGCAAGTCCCCCCCCCTGGCACGGGAACACAAGCTAAACCCCGACGTACATTTCAGCCTAGTTGGACCTCGTCAGGAGAGTGCAGCTGGATTTTGTAGACAGTGAGAGCAAGAGGTCCATGTCAGGATTACCCTTCACTCTTAGGGAGACCCCCTAAGAGTATTCAAAATAACATACAGAATGTGAGAGGCTTCTGGGAATGAACAACAACACAACAGCCTGCTCTACAGCTAGTCACCACCCAGAAACATCTCGTTTTAGCTCTCTACTGCAATTACAGAAGAGAAATTTCACGTACATATTAGACTATTCCCGCAAAAAAAAACATCAGTCCAGTTCCAGAATGACATCCATTCTCCCCTGAATGGGAACACCACCTAACACCCAACGTACGTTTCGGCCTAGTTGGGCTTTGTCAAGAGAGTGCAGCTGGATTTCCTAGGCACTGAGAGCAAGGGATCCAAGTCTGGACTACCCTTCACTCTTAGGGAGACACCCTAAGAGTATTCAAAATAACATACAGAATATATGGCCTGTTCTACGGCTAGTCACCGCCCTGAAGTATCACCTGTTAGATCTCTAGTGCCATTACAGAGGCAAAGTTTCCGTGTACATATTAGACTAATCTCGCCCCAAAAAAAGGCAGCAGGTTCCAAAATGACAGGCAAGTCCCCCCCGCACAGGAACTCCATGTACATGTCAACCTAGATATGTCTAATCAAGAGGGTGCAGCTGGATTTGATAGGCACTGAGAGCAAAGGGTTCACAACTGGATTACCCTTCACTCCTAGGGAGACCTCCTAAACGTATTCAAAATAACATACAGAATGTGAGAGGCTTCTGGGAATGAACAACAGCACAATGGCCTGTTCTACTGTTAGTCACTGCCCAGTAACATCACGTTTTAGCTCTCTAGCGCCATTACAGAGGAGAAACTTCCATGCACATATTAGACTAATACCGTCCAATAAAAGCAGTCCAGTTCCAAAATGACAGGCAAGTCTCTCCGGCACAGGCACTCCAGCTTACTCCCACAGTACTTTTCAGCCTTATCAGGAGAGTGCAACTAGATTCACTAGGCACTGAGGACAAAGGGTCCACATCTGGATTGCCCTTCACTCTTAGGGAGACCACCTAAGAGTATTCAAAATAACATACAGATTGTGAGAGGCTTCTGGGAATAAACAACAGCACAATGGCCTGTTCTACAGCTAGTCACCGCCCAGAAGAATCACGTTTTAGCTCTCTATTACAGAGGAGAAACTTCTACATTCATATTATACTAATCCCACCACAAAAGGGCACTCCAGTTCCAAAATGATGCACAAGTCTCCCCTGCACGGGAACACCAGCTAACCCCCAACGTATGTTTCTATCTAGTTGGGCCTCTTCAGGAGAGTGCAGCTTGATTCCATAGGCACTGAGAGCAAGGACTCCACATTTGGATTACCCTTCACTCTTATTGAGTCCCCCTAAGAGTATTCAAAATAACATACAGAATACAAAAGGCTTCTGAGAATGAACAACAGTAGACTGTTCTACAGCTAATCACCACCCAGAAACATCACGTTTTACCTCTCTAGCGCCATTACAGAGGATAAATTTCCACATTCATATTAGACTAATCCCACCCAAAAGGGCAGTCCAGTTCCAAAATGACACGCATGGGCTCATGTCTGCATTACCCTTCACTCCTAGGGAGACCCCCTAAGAGTATTCAAAATAACATACAGAATGCGAGAGGCTTCTGGGAATGAACAACAACACAATGGCCTGTTCTACTGTTAGTCACTGCCCAGAAACATCACATTTTAGCTCTCTAGCGCCATTACAGAGGAGAAAACTTCCATGTACATATTAGACTAATACCGTCCAATAAAAGCAGTCCAGTTCCAAAATGACAGGCAAGTCCCTCCGGCACAGGCACTCCAGCTTACTCCCAAAGTACTTTTCGGCCTTATCAGGAGAGTGCAACTAGATTCACTAGGCACTGAGGACAAACGGTCCACATCTGGATTGCCCTTCACTCTTAGGGAGATCACCTAAGAGTATTCAAAATAACATACAAATTGTGAGAGGCTTCTGGGAATAAACAACAGCACAATGGCCTGTTCTACTGCTAGTCACCACCCAGAAGAATCACGTTTTAGCTCTCTAGTGTCATTACGGAGTAGAAATGTCCACATTCATATTAGACTAATCCCACCCAAAAGGGCACTCAAGTTCCAAAATGACACGCTAACCCCTAACGTACATTTCGGCCTACTTGGGCCTCATACGGAGAGTTCAACCAGATTCCCTAATCACTGAGAGCAAGAGGTCCATGTCAGGATTAACCTTCACTCTTAGGGAGACCCCCTAAGAGTATTCAAAATAACATAAAGAATGTGAGAGGCTTCTGGGAATGAACAACAGCACAACAGCCTGCTCTACAGCTAGTCACCACCCACAAGCATCACGTTTTAGCTCTCTACTGCCATTACAGAGGAGAAATTTCACGTACATATTAGACTATTCCTGCAAAAAAAACAACAGTCCAGTTCGAGAATGACATCCATTCTCCCCTGAATGGGAACACCACCTAACACCCAACGTACGTTTCGGCCTGTTTCGGCCTAGTTCGGCTTTGTCAAGAGAGTGCAGCTGGATTTCCTAGGCACTGAGAGCAAGGGATCCAAGTCTGGACTACCCTTCACTCTTAGGGAGACACCCTAAGAGTATTCAAAATAACATACAGAATATATGGCCTGTTCTACGGCTAGTCACCGCCCTAAAGTATCACCTGTTAGATCTCTAGTGCCATTACAGAGGCAAAGTTTCCGTGTACATATTAGACTAATCCCGCCCAAAAAAAAGGCAGCAGGTTCCAAAACGACAGGCAAGTCCCCCCGCACAGGAACTTCATGTACATGTCAACATAGATATGTCTAATCAAGAGGATGCAACTTCATTTGCTAGGCACTGAGAGCAAAGGGTTCACATCTGGATTACCCCTAAACGTATTCAAAATAACATACAGAATGTGAGAGGCTTCTGGGAATGAACAACAGCACAATGGTCTGTTCTACTGTTAGTCACCACCCAGAAACATCATGTTTTAGCTCTCTAGCGCCATTACAGAGAAGAAATTTCCATGTACATATTAGACTAATACCGTCCAATAAAAGCAGTCCAGTTCCAAAATGATAGGCAAGTCCCTCCAGCACAGGCACTCCAGCTTACTCCCAAAGTACTTTTTGGCCTTATCAGGAGAGTGCAACTAGATTCACTAGGCCCTGAGGGCAAAGGGTCCACATCTGGATTGCCCTTCACTCTTAGGGAGACCACCTAAGAGTATTCAAAATAACATATAAATTGTGAGAGGCTTCTGGGAATGAACAACAGCACAATGGCCTGTTCTACTGTTAGTCACCACCCAGAAGCATCACGTTTTAGATCTCTAGTGTCATTACAGAGGCAAAATTTCCATGTACATATTAGCTAATCCCTCCTAAAATGAAGAGTCAAGATCCAAAATGACAAGCATATCCCCCCTGCACAGAAATACCAACCAACCTGCGTTTAAGCCTAGTTTAACCTCATCAGGAGGGTGCAGCTGGATTTGCTAGGCACTGAGAGCAAGGGGTCCACATCTGGATTACCCTTCACTCTTAGGGAGACCCCCTAAGAGTATTCAAAATAACATACAGATTGTGAGAGGCTTCTGGGAATGAACAACAGCACAATGGCCTGTTCTACTGCTAGTCACCACCCAGAAGCATCACGTTTTAGCTCTCCATTACAGAGGAGAAATTTCCACATTCATATTATACTAATCCCACCACAAAAGGGCACTCCAGTTCCAAAATGACGCACAAGTTCTCCCTGCACGGGAACACCAGCTAACCCCCAACGTATGTTTCTATCTAGTTGGGCCTCTTCAGGAGTGTGCAGCTTGATTCCATAGGCACTGAGAGCAAGGACTCCACATTTGGATTGCCCTTCACTCTTATTGAGTCCCCCTAAGAGTATTCAAAATAACATACAGAATGCAAAAGGCTTCTGGGAATGAACAACAGTAGACTGTTCTCCAGCTAGTGACCGCCCAGAAACATCACGTTTTACCTCTCTAGCGCCATTACAGAGGATAAATTTCCACATTCATATTAGACTAATCCCACCCAAAAGGGCAGTCCAGTTCCAAAATGACGCGCATGGGCTCATGTCTGCATTACCCTTCACTCTTAGGGAGACCCCCTAAGAGTATTCAAAATAACATACAGAATGTGAGAGGCTTCTGGGAATGAACAACAACACAATGGTCTGTTCTACTGTTAGTCACTGCCCAGAAACATCACATTTTAGCTCTCTAGCGCCATTACAGAGGAGAAAACTTCCATGTACATATTAGACTAATACCGTCCAATAAAAGCAGTCCAGTCCCAAAATGACAGGCAAGTCCCTCCTGCACAGGCACTCCAGCTTACTCCCAAAGTACTTTTCAGCCTTATCTGGAGGGTGCAGCTAGATTCACTAGGCCCTGAAGGCAAAGGGTCCACATCTGGATTACCCTTCACTCTTAGGGAGATCACCTAAGAGTATTCAAAGTAACATACAGATTGTGAGAGGCTTCTGGGAATAAACAACAGCACAATGGCCTGTTCTACTGTTAGTCAACGCCCAGAAACATCACGTTTTAGCTCTCTAGCGCCATTATGGAGCAGAAATTTCCACATTCATATTAGACTAATCCCACCCAAAAGGGCACTCCAGTTCCAAAATGACACGCAAGTCCCCCCTACATGGGAACACCAGCTAACCCCCGACGTACATTTCGGCCTAGTTGGGCCTCATGCAGAGAGTTCAACCAGATTCCCTAATCACTGAGAGCAAGAGGTCCATGTCAGGATTACCCTTCACTCTTAGGGAGACCCCCTAAGAGTATTCAAAATAACATAAAGAATGTGAGAGGCTTCTGGGAATGAACAACAACACAACAGCCTGCTCTACAGCTAGTCACCACCCAGAAACATCTCGTTTTAGCTCTCTACTGCAATTACAGAGGAGAAATTTCACGTACATATTAGACTATTCCCGCAAAAAAAACATCAGTCCAGTTCCAGAATGACATCCATTCTCCCCTGAATGGGAACACCACCTAACACCCAACGTACGTTTCGGCCTAGTTGGGCTTTGTCAAGAGAGTGCAGCTGGATTTCCTAGGCACTGAGAGCAAGGGATCCAAGTCTGGACTACCCTTCACTCTTAGGGATACACCCTAAGAGTATTCAAAATAACATACAGAATATATGGCCTGTTCTACGGCTAGTCACCGCCCTGAAGTATCACCTGTTAGATCTCTAGTGCCATTACAGAGGCAAAGTTTCCGTGTACATATTAGACTAATCCCGCCCCAAAAAAAGGCAGCAGGTTCCAAAATGACAGGCAAGTCCCCCCGCACAGGAACTCCATGTACATGTCAACCTAGATATGTCTACTCAAGAGGGTGCAGCTGGATTTGCTAGGCACTGAGAGCAAAGGGTTCACATCTGGATTACCCTTCACTCCTAGGGAGACCTCCTAAACGTATTCAAAATAACATACAGAATGTGAGAGGCTTATAGAAATGAACAGCACAATGGCCTGTTCTACTGTTAGTCACCACCCAGAAACATCACATTTTAGCTCTCCATTACAGAGGAGAAATTTCCACATTCATATTATACTAATCCCACCACAAAAGGGAAGTCCAGTTCCAAAATGATGCACAAGTCTCCCCTGCACCGGAACACCAGCTAACCCCCAACGTATGTTTCTATCTAGTTGGGCCTCGTCAGGAGAGTGCAGCTTGATTCCATAGGCACTGAGAGCAAGGACTCCACATTTGGATTACCCTTCACTCTTATTGAGTCCCCCTAAGAGTATTCAAAATAACATACAGAATACAAAAGGCTTCTGAGAATGAACAACAGTAGACTGTTCTCCAGCTAGTCACCACCCAGAAACATCACGTTTTATCTCTCTAGCGCCATTACAGAGGAGAAATTTCCACATTCATATTAGACTAATCCCACCCAAAAGGGCAGTCCAGTTCCAAAATGACGCGCATGGGCTCATGTCTGCATTACCCTTCACTCTTAGGGAGACCCCCTAAGAGTATTCAAAATAACATACAGAATGTGAGAGGCTTCTGGGAATG
The DNA here is from genome assembly GCA_037306005.1 of Rhinophrynus dorsalis. Taxonomy (NCBI): domain Eukaryota; kingdom Metazoa; phylum Chordata; class Amphibia; order Anura; family Rhinophrynidae; genus Rhinophrynus; species Rhinophrynus dorsalis. The sequence continues at coordinate 497,269,856 of CM074723.1, read as the reverse complement.
AACAACAACACAATGGTCTGTTCTACTGTTAGTCACTGCCCAGAAACATCACATTTTAGCTCTCTAGCGCCATTACAGAGGAGAAAACTTCCATGTACATATTAGACTAATACCGTCCAATAAAAGCAGTCCAGTCCCAAAATGACAGGCAAGTCCCTCCTGCACAGGCACTCCAGCTTACTCCCAAAGTACTTTTAAGCCTTATCTGGAGGGTGCAGCTAGATTCACTAGGCCCTGAAGGCAAAGGGTCCACATCTGGATTACCCTTCACTCTTAGGGAGATCACCTAAGAGTATTCAAAGTAACATACAGATTGTGAGAGGCTTCTGGGAATAAACAACAGCACAATGGCCTGTTCTACTGTTAGTCAACGCCCAGAAACATCACGTTTTAGCTCTCTAGCGCCATTATGGAGCAGAAATTTCCACATTCATATTAGACTAATCCCACCCAAAAGGGCACTCCAGTTCCAAAATGACACGCAAGTCCCCCCTACATGGGAACACCAGCTAACCCCCGACGTACATTTCGGCCTAGTTGGGCCTCATGCAGAGAGTTCAACCAGATTCCCTAATCACTGAGAGCAAGAGGTCCATGTCAGGATTACCCTTCACTCTTAGGGAGACCCCCTAAGAGTATTCAAAATAACATAAAGAATGTGAGAGGCTTCTGGGAATGAACAACAACACAACAGCCTGCTCTACAGCTAGTCACCACCCACAAGCATCACGTTTTAGCTCTCTACTGCAATTACAGAGGAGAAATTTCACGTACATATTAGACTATTCCCGCAAAAAAAAACATCAGTCCAGTTCCAGAATGACATCCATTCTCCCCTGAATGGGAACACCACCTAACACCCAAACGTACGTTTCGGCCTAGTTGGGCTTTGTCAAGAGAGTGCAGCTGGATTTCCTAGGCACTGAGAGCAAGGGATCCAAGTCTGGACTACCCTTCACTCTTAGGGAGACACCCTAAGAGTATTCAAAATAACATACAGAATATATGGCCTGTTCTACGGCTAGTCACCGCCCTGAAGTATCACCTGTTAGATCTCTAGTGCCATTACAGAGGCAAAGTTTCCGTGTACATATTAGACTAATCCCGCCCCAAAAAAAGGCAGCAGGTTCCAAAATGACAGGCAAGTCCCCCCCGCACAGGAACTCCATGTACATGTCAACCTAGATATGTCTAATCAAGAGGGTGCAGCTGGATTTGCTAGGCACTGAGAGCAAAGGGTTCACATCTGGATTACCCTTCACTCCTAGGGAGACCTCCTAAACGTATTCAAAATAACATACAGAATGTGAGAGGCTTATAGAAATGAACAGCACAATGGGCTGTTCTACTGCTAGTCACCGCCCAGAAGCATCACGTTTTAGCTCTCCATTACAGAGGAGAAATTTCCACATTCATATTATACTAATCCCACCACAAAAGGGAAGTCCAGTTCCAAAATGATGCACAAGTCTCCCCTGCACCGGAACACCAGCTAACCCCCAACGTATGTTTCTATCTAGTTGGGCCTCGTCAGGAGAGTGCAGCTTGATTCCCTAGGCACTGAGAGCAAGGACTCCACATTTGGATTACCCTTCACTCTTATTGAGTCCCCCTAAGAGTATTCAAAATAACATACAGAATACAAAAGGCTTCTGAGAATGAACAACAGTAGACTGTTCTCCAGCTAGTCACCGCCCAGAAACATCACGTTTTATCTCTCTAGCGCCATTACAGAGAATAAATTTCCACATTCATATTAGACTAATCCCACCCAAAAGGGCAGTCCAGTTCCAAAATGACGCGCATGGGCTCATGTCTGCATTACCCTTCACTCTTAGGGAGACCCCCTAAGAGTATTCAAAATAACATACAGAATGTGAGAGGCTTCTGGGAATGAACAACAACACAATGGTCTGTTCTACTGTTAGTCACTGCCCAGAAACATCACATTTTAGCTCTCTAGCGCCATTACAGAGGAGAAAACTTCCATGTACATATTAGACTAATACCGTCCAATAAAAGCAGTCCAGTCCCAAAATGACAGGCAAGTCCCTCCTGCACAGGCACTCCAGCTTACTCCCAAAGTACTTTTCAGCCTTATCTGGAGGGTGCAGCTAGATTCACTAGGCCCTGAAGGCAAAGGGTCCACATCTGGATTACCCTTCACTCTTAGGGAGATCACCTAAGAGTATTCAAAGTAACATACAGATTGTGAGAGGCTTCTGGGAATAAACAACAGCACAATGGCCTGTTGTACTGTTAGTCAACGCCCAGAAACATCACGTTTTAGCTCTCTAGCGCCATTATGGAGCAGAAATTTCCACATTCATATTAGACTAATCCCACCCAAAAGGGCACTCCAGTTCCAAAATGACACGCAAGTCCCCCCTACATGGGAACACCAGCTAACCCCCAACGTACATTTCGGCCTAGTTGGGCCTCATGCAGAGAGTTCAACCAGATTCCCTAATCACTGAGAGCAAGAGGTCCATGTCAGGATTACCCTTCACTCTTAGGGAGACCCCCTAAGAGTATTCAAAATAACATAAAGAATGTGAGAGGCTTCTGGGAATGAACAACAACACAACAGCCTGCTCTACAGCTAGTCACCACCCAGAAACATCTCGTTTTAGCTCTCTACTGCAATTACAGAGGAGAAATTTCACGTACATATTAGACTATTCCTGCAAAAAAAACATCAGTCCAGTTCCAGAATGACATCCATTCTCCCCTGAATGGGAACACCACCTAACACCCAACGTACGTTTCGGCCTAGTTGGGCTTTGTCAAGAGAGTGCAGCTGGATTTCCTAGGCACTGAGAGCAAGGGATCCAAGTCTGGACTACCCTTCACTCTTAGGGATACACCCTAAGAGTATTCAAAATAACATACAGAATATATGGTCTGTTCTACGGCTAGTCACCGCCCTGAAGTATCACCTGTTAGATCTCTAATGCCATTACAGAGGCAAAGTTTCCGTGTACATATTAGACTAATCCCGCCCCAAAAAAAGGCAGCAGGTTCCAAAATGACAGGCAAGTCCCCCCGCACAGGAACTCCATGTACATGTCAACCTAGATATGTCTACTCAAGAGGGTGCAGCTGGATTTGCTAGGCACTGAGAGCAAAGGGTCCACATCTGGATTACCCTTCACTCCTAGGGAGACCTCCTAAACGTATTCAAAATAACATACAGAATGTGAGAGGCTTATAGAAATGAACAGCACAATGGCCTGTTCTACTGCTAGTCACCGCCCAGAAGCATCACATTTTAGCTCTCCATTACAGAGGAGAAATTTCCACATTCATATTATACTAATCCCACCACAAAAGGGAAGTCCAGTTCCAAAATGATGCACAAGTCTCCCCTGCACCGGAACACCAGCTAACCCCCAACGTATGTTTCTATCTAGTTGGGCCTTGTCAGGAGAGTGCAGCTTGATTCCATAGGCACTGAGAGCAAGGACTCCACATTTGGATTACCCTTCACTCTTATTGAGTCCCCCTAAGAGTATTCAAAATAACATACAGAATACAAAAGGCTTCTGAGAATGAACAACAGTAGACTGTTCTACAGCTAGTCACCGCCCAGAAACATCACGTTTTACCTCTCTAGCGCCATTACAGAGGAGAAATTTCCACATTCATATTAGACTAATCCCACCCAAAAGGGCAGTCCAGTTCCAAAATGACGCGCATGGGCTCATGTCTGCATTACCCTTCACTCTTAGGGAGACCCCCTAAGAGTATTCAAAATAACATACAGAATGTGAGAGGCTTCTGGGAATGAACAACAACACAATGGTCTGTTGTACTGTTAGTCACCGCCCAGAAACATCACATTTTAGCTTTCTAGCGCCATTACAGAGGAGAAAACTTCCATGTACATATTAGACTAATACCGTCCAATAAAAGCAGTCCAGTCCCAAAATGACAGGCAAGTCCCTCCTGCACAGGCACTCCAGCTTACTCCCAAAGTACTTTTAAGCCTTATCTGGAGGGTGCAGCTAGATTCACTAGGCCCTGAAGGCAAAGGGTCCACATCTGGATTACCCTTCACTCTTAGGGAGATCACCTAAGAGTATTCAAAGTAACATACAGATTGTGAGAGGCTTCTGGGAATAAACAACAGCACAATGGCCTGTTCTACTGTTAGTCAAAGCCCAGAAACATCACGTTTTAGCTCTCTAGCGCCCTTATGGAGCAGAAATTTCCACATTCATATTAGACTAATCCCACCCAAAATGACACGCAAGTCCCCCCTACATGGGAACACCAGCTAACCCCCGATGTACATTTCGGCCTAGTTGGGCCTCATGCAGAGAGTTCAACCAGATTCCCTAATCACTGAGAGCAAGAGGTCCATGTCAGGATTACCCTTTACTCTTAGGGAGACCCCCTAAGAGTATTCAAAATAACATAAAGAATGTGAGAGGCTTCTGGGAATGAACAACAACACAACAGCCTGCTCTACAGCTAGTCACCACCCAGAAACATCTCGTTTTAGCTCTCTACTGCAATTACAGAGGAGAAATTTCACGTACATATTAGACTATTCCCGCAAAAAAAACATCAGTCCAGTTCCAGAATAACATCCATTTTCCCCTGAATGGGAACACCACCTAACACCCAACGTACGTTTCGGCCTAGTTGGGCTTTGTCAAGAGAGTGCAGCTGGATTTCCTAGGCACTGAGAGCAAGGGATCCAAGTCTGGACTACCCTTCACTCTTAGGGATACACCCTAAGAGTATTCAAAATAACATACAGAATATATGGCCTGTTCTATGGCTAGTCACCACTCTGAAGTATCACCTGTTAGATCTCTAGTGCCATTACAGAGGCAAAGTTTCCGTGTACATATTAGACTAATCCCGCCCCAAAAAAAGGCAGCAGGTTCCAAAATGACAGGCAAGTCCCCCCGCACAGGAACTCCATGTACATGTCAACCTAGATATGTCTACTCAAGAGGGTGCAGCTGGATTTGCTAGGCACTGAGAGCAAAGGGTTCACATCTGGATTACCCTTCACTCCTAGGGAGACCTCCTAAACGTATTCAAAATAACATACAGAATGTGAGAGGCTTATAGAAATGAACAGCACAATGGGCTGTTCTACTGCTAGTCACCGCCCAGAAGCATCACATTTTAGCTCTCCATTACAGAGGAGAAATTTCCACATTCATATTATACTAATCCCACCACAAAAGGGAAGTCCAGTTCCAAAATGATGCACAAGTCTCCCCTGCACCGGAACACCAGCTAACCCCCAACGTATGTTTCTATCTAGTTGGGCCTCGTCAGGAGAGTGCAGCTTGATTCCCTAGGCACTGAGAGCAAGGACTCCACATTTGGATTACCCTTCACTCTTATTGAGTCCCCCTAAGAGTATTCAAAATAACATACAGAATACAAAAGGCTTCTGAGAATGAACAACAGTAGACTGTTCTACAGCTAGTCACCGCCCAGAAACATCACGTTTTACCTCTCTAGCGCCATTACAGAGGATAAATTTCCACATTCATATTAGACTAATCCCACCCAAAAGGGCAGTCCAGTTCCAAAATGACGCGCATGGGCTCATGTCTGCATTACCCTTCACTCTTAGGGAGACCCCCTAAGAGTATTCAAAATAACATACAGAATGTGAGAGGCTTCTGGGAATGAACAACAACACAATGGTCTGTTGTACTGTTAGTCACCGCCCAGAAACATCACATTTTAGCTTTCTAGCGCCATTACAGAGGAGAAAACTTCCATGTACATATTAGACTAATACCGTCCAATAAAAGCAGTCCAGTCCCAAAATGACAGGCAAGTCCCTCCTGCACAGGCACTCCAGCTTACTCCCAAAGTACTTTTAAGCCTTATCTGGAGGGTGCAGCTAGATTCACTAGGCCCTGAAGGCAAAGGGTCCACATCTGGATTACCCTTCACTCTTAGGGAGATCACCTAAGAGTATTCAAAGTAACATACAGATTGTGAGAGGCTTCTGGGAATAAACAACAGCACAATGGCCTGTTCTACTGTTAGTCAAAGCCCAGAAACATCACGTTTTAGCTCTCTAGCGCCATTATGGAGCAGAAATTTCCACATTCATATTAGACTAATCCCACCCAAAAGGGCACTCCAGTTCCAAAATGACACGCAAGTCCCCCCTACATGGGAACACCAGCTAACCCCCGATGTACATTTCGGCCTAGTTGGGCCTCATGCAGAGAGTTCAACCAGATTCCCTAATCACTGAGAGCAAGAGGTCCATGTCAGGATTACCCTTTACTCTTAGGGAGACCCCCTAAGAGTATTCAAAATAACATAAAGAATGTGAGAGGCTTCTGGGAATGAACAACAACACAACAGCCTGCTCTACAGCTAGTCACCACCCAGAAACATCTCGTTTTAGCTCTCTACTGCAATTACAGAGGAGAAATTTCACGTACATATTAGACTATTCCCGCAAAAAAAACATCAGTCCAGTTCCAGAATAACATCCATTTTCCCCTGAATGGGAACACCACCTAACACCCAACGTACGTTTCGGCCTAGTTGGGCTTTGTCAAGAGAGTGCAGCTGGATTTCCTAGGCACTGAGAGCAAGGGATCCAAGTCTGGACTACCCTTCACTCTTAGGGATACACCCTAAGAGTATTCAAAATAACATACAGAATATATGGCCTGTTCTATGGCTAGTCACCACTCTGAAGTATCACCTGTTAGATCTCTAGTGCCATTACAGAGGCAAAGTTTCCGTGTACATATTAGACTAATCCCGCCCCAAAAAAAGGCAGCAGGTTCCAAAATGACAGGCAAGTCCCCCCGCACAGGAACTCCATGTACATGTCAACCTAGATATGTCTACTCAAGAGGGTGCAGCTGGATTTGCTAGGCACTGAGAGCAAAGGGTTCACATCTGGATTACCCTTCACTCCTAGGGAGACCTCCTAAACGTATTCAAAATAACATACAGAATGTGAGAGGCTTATAGAAATGAACAGCACAATGGGCTGTTCTACTGCTAGTCACCGCCCAGAAGCATCACATTTTAGCTCTCCATTACAGAGGAGAAATTTCCACATTCATATTATACTAATCCCACCACAAAAGGGAAGTCCAGTTCCAAAATGATGCACAAGTCTCCCCTGCACCGGAACACCAGCTAACCCCCAACGTATGTTTCTATCTAGTTGGGCCTCGTCAGGAGAGTGCAGCTTGATTCCCTAGGCACTGAGAGCAAGGACTCCACATTTGGATTACCCTTCACTCTTATTGAGTCCCCCTAAGAGTATTCAAAATAACATACAGAATACAAAAGGCTTCTGAGAATGAACAACAGTAGACTGTTCTACAGCTAGTCACCGCCCAGAAACATCACGTTTTACCTCTCTAGCGCCATTACAGAGGATAAATTTCCACATTCATATTAGACTAATCCCACCCAAAAGGGCAGTCCAGTTCCAAAATGACGCGCATGGGCTCATGTCTGCATTACCCTTCACTCTTAGGGAGACCCCCTAAGAGTATTCAAAATAACATACAGAATGTGAGAGGCTTCTGGGAATGAACAACAACACAATGGTCTGTTGTACTGTTAGTCACCGCCCAGAAACATCACATTTTAGCTTTCTAGCGCCATTACAGAGGAGAAAACTTCCATGTACATATTAGACTAATACCGTCCAATAAAAGCAGTCCAGTCCCAAAATGACAGGCAAGTCCCTCCTGCACAGGCACTCCAGCTTACTCCCAAAGTACTTTTAAGCCTTATCTGGAGGGTGCAGCTAGATTCACTAGGCCCTGAAGGCAAAGGGTCCACATCTGGATTACCCTTCACTCTTAGGGAGATCACCTAAGAGTATTCAAAGTAACATACAGATTGTGAGAGGCTTCTGGGAATAAACAACAGCACAATGGCCTGTTCTACTGTTAGTCAAAGCCCAGAAACATCACGTTTTAGCTCTCTAGCGCCATTATGGAGCAGAAATTTCCACATTCATATTAGACTAATCCCACCCAAAAGGGCACTCCAGTTCCAAAATGACACGCAAGTCCCCCCTACATGGGAACACCAGCTAACCCCCGATGTACATTTTGGCCTAGTTGGGCCTCATGCAGAGAGTTCAACCAGATTCCCTAATCACTGAGAGCAAGAGGTCCATGTCAGGATTACCCTTTACTCTTAGGGAGACCCCCTAAGAGTATTCAAAATAACATAAAGAATGTGAGAGGCTTCTGGGAATGAACAACAACACAACAGCCTGCTCTACAGCTAGTCACCACCCAGAAACATCTCGTTTTAGCTCTCTACTGCAATTACAGAGGAGAAATTTCACGTACATATTAGACTATTCCCGCAAAAAAAACATCAGTCCAGTTCCAGAATAACATCCATTTTCCCCTGAATGGGAACACCACCTAACACCCAACGTACGTTTCGGCCTAGTTGGGCTTTGTCAAGAGAGTGCAGCTGGATTTCCTAGGCACTGAGAGCAAGGGATCCAAGTCTGGACTACCCTTCACTCTTAGGGATACACCCTAAGAGTATTCAAAATAACATACAGAATATATGGCCTGTTCTATGGCTAGTCACCACTCTGAAGTATCACCTGTTAGATCTCTAGTGCCATTACAGAGGCAAAGTTTCCGTGTACATATTAGACTAATCCCGCCCCAAAAAAAGGCAGCAGGTTCCAAAATGACAGGCAAGTCCCCCCGCACAGGAACTCCATGTACATGTCAACCTAGATATGTCTACTCAAGAGGGTGCAGCTGGATTTGCTAGGCACTGAGAGCAAAGGGTTCACATCTGGATTACCCTTCACTCCTAGGCAGACCTCCTAAACGTATTTAAAATAACATACAGAATGTGAGAGGCTTATAGAAATGAACAGCACAATGGGCTGTTCTACTGCTAGTCACCGCCCAGAAGCATCACATTTTAGCTCTCCATTACAGAGGAGAAATTTCCACATTCATATTATACTAATCCCACCACAAAAGGGAAGTCCAGTTCCAAAATGATGCACAAGTCTCCCCTGCACCGGAACACCAGCTAACCCCCAACGTATGTTTCTATCTAGTTGGGCCTTGTCAGGAGAGTGCAGCTTGATTCCCTAGGCACTGAGAGCAAGGACTCCACATTTGGATTACCCTTCACTCTTATTGAGTCCCCCTAAGAGTATTCAAAATAACATACAGAATACAAAAGGCTTCTGAGAATGAACAACAGTAGACTGTTCTACAGCTAGTCACCGCCCAGAAACATCACGTTTTACCTCTCTAGCGCCATTACAGAGGAGAAATTTCCACATTCATATTAGACTAATCCCACCCAAAAGGGCAGTCCAGTTCCAAAATGACGCGCATCGGCTCATGTCTGCATTACCCTTCACTCTTAGGGAGACCCCCTAAGAGTATTCAAAATAACATACAGATTGTGAGAGGCTTCTGGGAATGAACAACACCACAATGGTCTGTTCTACTGTTAGTCACTGCCCAGAAACATCACATTTTAGCTCTCTAGCGCCATTACAGAGGAGAAAACTTCCATGTACATATTAGACTAATACCGTCCAATAAAAGCAGTCCAGTCCCAAAATGACAGGCAAGTCCCTCCGGCACAGGCACTCCAGCTTACTCCCAAAGTACTTTTCAGCCTTATCTGGAGGGTGCAGCTAGATTCACTAGGCCCTGAAGGCAAAGGGTCCACATCTGGATTACCCTTCACTCTTAGGGAGATCACCTAAGAGTATTCAAAGTAACATACAGATTGTGAGAGGCTTCTGGGAATAAACAAGAGCACAATGGCCTGTTCTACAGCTAGTCACCACCCAGAAGAATCACGTTTTAGCTCTCTAGCGCCATTATGGAGCAGAAATGTTCACATTCATATCAGACTAATCCCACCCAAAATGACACGCAAGTCCCCCCTACATGGGAACACCAGCTAACCCCCGACGTACATTTCGGCCTAGTTGGGCCTCATGCGGAGAGTTCAACCAGATTCCCTAATCACTGAGAGCAAGAGGTCCATGTCAAGATTACCCTTCACTCTTAGGGAGACCCCCTAAGAGTATTCAAAATAACATAAAGAATGTGAGAGGCTTCTGGGAATGAACAACAACACAACAGCCTGCTCTACAGCTAGTCACCACCCAGAAACATCACGTTTTAGCTCTCTACTGCAATTACAGAGGAGAAATTTCACGTACATATTAGACTATTCCCGCAAAAAAAAACATCAGTCCAGTTCCAGAATGACATCCATTCTCCCCTGAATGGGAACACCACCTAACACCCAACGTACGTTTCGGCCTAGTTGGGCTTTGTCAAGAGAGTGCAGCTGGATTTCCTAGGCACTGAGAGCAAGGGATCCAAGTCTGGACTACCCTTCACTCTTAGGGAGACACCCTAAGAGTATTCAAAATAACATACAGAATATATGACCTGTTCTACGGCTAGTCACCGCCCTGAAGTATCACCTGTTAGATCTCTAGTGCCATTACAGAGGCAAAGTTTCCGTGTACATATTAGACTAATCCCGCCCCAAAAAAAGGCAGCAGGTTCCAAAATGACAGGCAAGTCCCCCCCGCACAGGAACTCCATGTACATGTCAACCTAGATATGTCTACTCAAGAGGGTGCAGCTGGATTTGCTAGGCACTGAGAGCAAAGGGTTCACATCTGGATTACCCTTCACTCCTAGGGAGACCTCCTAAACGTATTCAAAATAACATACAGAATGTGAGAGGCTTATAGAAATTAACAGCACAATGGTCTATTCTACTGTTAGTCACCACCCAGAAACATCACGTTTTAGCTCTCCATTACAGAGGAGAAATTTCCACATTCATATTATACTAATCCCACCACAAAAGGGAAGTCCAGTTCCAAAATGATGCACAAGTCTCCCCTGCACCGGAACACCAGCTAACCCCCAACGTATGTTTCTATCTAGTTGGGCCTCGTCAGGAGAGTGCAGCTTGATTCCCTAGGCACTGAGAGCAAGGACTCCACATTTGGATTACCCTTCACTCTTAGGGAGACCCCCTAAGAGTATTCAAAATAACATACAGAATACAAAAGGCTTCTGAGAATGAACAACAGTAGACTGTTCTCCAGCTAATCACCACCCAGAAACATCACGTTTTAACTCTCTAGCGCCATTATAGAGGAGAAATTTCCACATTCATATTAGACTAATCCCACCCAAAAGGGCAGTCCAGTTCCAAAATGACGCGCATGGGCTCATGTCTGCATTACCCTTCACTCTTAGGGAGACCCCCTAAGAGTATTCAAAATAACATACAGAATGTGAGAGGCTTCTGAGAATGAACAACAGTAGACTGTTCTCCAGCTAGTCACCACCCAGAAACATCACGTTTTACCTCTCTAGTGCCATTATAGAGGAGAAATTTCCACATTCATATTAGACTTATCCCACCCAAAAAGAGCAGTCCAGTTCCAAAATGTCAAACAACCCCAGTATCACTTGCAACGAGGCTCGTACAGGAGATAGAGAGAGTGAATTTGAGGCAGCACTGCAAGAGTTAAAATGCACGTTTACTCGAGGCTTCAGCGCTACAATCAGGCTCTGCAAGGAGAGGAAGGCCCACAGAATACACACAGCTCTGCACTAGAACGAGGCACAGCACTATCGAAGGAAGCACCAGGCTAGGCAGTGGCACAGACGTGGGCAGCAGGGACTGGAAAATGTCGCGGCGGCGACAACTGGAACGCAGGTCACTGGAACAAGCTGGAAGCCGATCTTCGGAGCAGGAAGTCAGCCGGACCGGGTCATACACAGGCAGGAACGTCAAACTAGCCGAGTCAGGATCCAAGGGTGGTCCGCAGACGAGCCGGGTCATACACAGGCAGGAACACTGGAGAATGGTCAGGGCAAGCCGAATCGGTACACAGGAACTCAGAATACAGGAACACAGCAATAGCACTACTGGCTCAGGAACACCACGAAAGGGCAACTGACACAGGAGATAGCCAGGTATAAAAAGGTCATCAGGAGGCGGGTCAAACTCATTCAGCAAATCAGTGACATCCACAACTGAGAGTGACAGGAATCACAGGCACTGTGATAGTACCCCCCTCTCAAAGACCCCCTCTCCTAGCCTGAGGTTTGGGTTTCAAAGGATATTTAGAGTGAAAGCTGCGTACTAATCTCGGTGCATGGAGATCCCCCTGATCAATCCAAGAACGTTCTTCAGGGCCATAGCCCTTCCAATGAACCAAATATTGCAGCTTTCCTCTAAATCTCCTGGAATCAATAATACTCTGGACTTCATATTCCTCTTGGCCCTGGATGTCCACCGGCCCAGGAATCACTGGCGTAGTAGTATAACGATTGCACACCAAGGGTTTCAGGAGAGACACATGGAACACATTATGAATGTGCATAGAGGGTGGAAGCTCCAGAGCATAAGAGACCGGATTAATCTTGCGGATAATCCTAAATGGACCAATGAACCGGGGAGCCAGTTTATTGGATGGCACTTGTAAGTTGAGGTTTCTGGATGACAGCCATACCCTGTCCCCAACTTGAAATGAGACCGCTGGAAGGCGTCTGCGATTAGCGTGCCGTTGCTGCCGCCTGAAAGACTGACTGAGGGACCTCTGAACCTGTGCCCAAGTGGAATGAAGTCGTGCCAAATGCTCGTCTAGAGCAGGAATCTGCTGCGCCTGAAAGGAGTCCGGGAGCAGACAAGGCTGGAAACCATAATTCACGAGAAACGGGGAGCTCCCGGACGATGAGTTAACCGCACAGTTCCTGGCAAACTCTGCCCATGGCAACAGGTCAGCCCAATTATCATGATGATAGGTGACAAAGCAGCGCAGGAACTGTTCTAGTCCCTGATTGGCACGCTCAGCAGCCCCATTCGTCTGGGGATGGTAGGCGGAGGAAAATGACAATTGAATGCCCATCTGACCACAAAATGCCCTCCAGAACCTAGAAACGAACTGGCTCCCACGGTCGGAGACAATGACTCTGGGCACTCCGTGCAGACGGAACACCTCTCTGGCAAAAACTATAGCCAATTCCCGAGCCGATGGAAGGCCAGTCAGAGGCACAAAATGTGCCATCTTAGAGAATCTATCGACCACCATAAGAATGAACTTGTAACCTCTAGATGTCGGTAGTTCTCCCAAAAAGTCAATGGATATATGAGACCATGGACGGTCTCCGTTAGGCACCGGTTGCAATAAGCCCACAGGGAGATGCCTAGGGGTCTTGGCACGGGCACAAGTGGTACAAGCTGCCGTAAAAGCGGCGCAGTCAGCTCTCAACGTAGGCCACCAAAATAGTTGCGAGAGAGACCATACTAATTGGTCCCTACCAATCTGCCCAGCTGCTTTAGAGGCGTGATAGGTCTCCAACAGACGGATACGGAATGACTCTTCTACAAAACACTTCCCCACTGGGGTTCCAGGAGGTGCTCGTGATTGTGATGCCAGTATCTCCTCCCCCAGTGGCGAGGTTATAGTGGTACGAATAGTAGCCAGGATCTGATCTGGCTGAATGATGGGTACCGGGACTTCCTCCCTCTCAGTGTCAGAAGAGAACTGACGTGACAACGCATCAGCCTTGATATTCTTAGAACCAGGAAGATAGGATACTAAGAAATTGAACCGGGACAGAAACAGCGCCCACCTGGCCTGTCGAGAAGACAGTCTTTTGGCTTCTGAGAGATAGGTTAGATTCTTATGGTCAGTAAGAATTAGTACTGGAGTCTGAGTGCCCTCCAAGAGATGTCGCCACTCCTTTAGTGCCAGTATGATGGCCAACAGTTCCCTGTCGCCAATCTCGTAATGACTCTGGGCGCTGGACAATTTCTTAGAGAAGAACCCACAAGGCATTAAAGCGCCACCTCCCACAGGACGTTGGGAGAGCACCGCCCCAACCCCAACATCTGAAGTGTCAACCTCCAAAGTAAACGGCAGGGAGGGATTAGGGTGGGACAGTACAGGAGCAGATGCAAAGGCAGATTTCAGGGTAACAAATGCGTTTTCAGCTGCCTCAGACCACTGAGAGGGAGAAGCGCCCTTATGAGTCAAGTCTGACAATGGTCTTACAATCGTGGAAAAGTTCTTGATGAACTTCCTATAATAATTCGCAAAACCTAGGAATCGTTGAATGGCCTTTAACCCCTTAGGCCGAGGCCATTGCAGAACCGCTGCCAACTTCTCCTGATCCATGGCAATGCCACTTTTGGATATTATGAACCCCAGGAATGGTACTTGAGAAGTATGGAATTCGCACTTTTCTAATTTACAGAATAACTTGTGCTTACGAAGTCGGAGCAAGACTTCTGAGACATCTTTAATGTGTTGGGCAAGGTTAGCAGAGTGAATTAATATATCATCTAGATACACTACCACACAGGACTGGAGCAAGTCACGTAAAATATCGTTAATCAATTCCTGAAATACTGCAGGCGCATTGCATAAGCCGAATGGCATCACCAGATATTCATAATGCCCTGTTCTGGTATTAAACGCCGTTTTCCACTCGTCACCCTCTTTAATTCTGACCAGATTATAGCCAGCTCGCAAATCAAGTTTAGTAAAGATTGAAGAGCCCTTTAATCTGTCGAATAATTCTGTAATAAGTGGAATGGGATAGGCGTTCTTGGGCATCAGCTTATTCAACCCACGGTAGTCAATGCAAGGCCTGAGTTCCCCACTTTTCTTTTTGACAAAAAAAAATCCGGCACCAGCCGGAGATGTAGATTTTCGAATGATTCCCCTCTCCAGGGCATCTGTGATATACTCCTCCATTGCCCTATTTTCCTCACAGAACAGTGGGTAAGTACGTCCCCTAGGAGGCACGGCCCCTGGAGACAAATCAATGGCGCAATCGTATGGCCTATGGTCAGGTAATGCGCTGGCCTCTCCTTTGCTAAACACGTCACTGAATTGCCCATATTCAGTTGGCACAGCTGGAGAGGTACACATAATCTTAACAGGAAGAGAAAGACAATTCTTGTTACAGTACTCCGACCAAGAGTTAACTTCACACCTTTGCCAGTCAAATTGGGGATTGTGTGTTTGCAACCACGGGAACCCCAAAATAACTGAATGATGTGGGGAACGAATGATCTGAAATTGTATCTGCTCCCTGTGACAAGCCCCCACAGTCATAGTCACTGGGATAGTCTCGAAGGTAATGAAAGCAGTATCCAGGGGTCTGCCATCAATGGCCTCTATAGCCACAGGAGAGTCCTTTTTACATAACGGAATGCCCTGAAACTCAGCAAAGGACTGATCCATGAAGTATCCGGCTGCCCCGGAGTCCACCAATGCTAGGACTTCTATGACCTTATCAGTCCACGCAAAAGCCACCTGGATGGTGGGTTTAGTGGTGCAAGTCTCTAGGGACTGTTCAACACCACCTAGGGCCTGTCCCCCAAGGTACCCTAGGTGCGTTCGTTTCCCGGCCTTACAGGACAATTGCGTAATATATGACCCGGTTTGCCACAATATAGGCATAAACCTTGCCTTCTGCGATACAGCTTCTCCTCTTTAGTGAGCCTAGTAAAACCTACTTGCATAGGTTCAGTGCCGTCAGCTGTTCGCTCAGGTAGAACGGGTGGAGTGGGTGGGTTAAGGAACTGGTTCTGGCCATAACTCTTTGCTTTGGTCCTCTTAGCCAAGCGTCTCTCCCGGATGCGAGAATCTATTAACATGACATAGTCAATGTACTCGTCCAGCTCGCTGGGTACATCTCGAGCTGCTATCTCGTCCTTAATCTGTTCAGCGAGACCCTGAGTAAAAGCAGCAAGTAAGGCCTCATCGTTCCAGCCTACCTCTGCTGCCAAGGTCCGGAATTCGATAGCGTATTCGCCCAGAGTGCGTTCTCCCTGCTGAATCTCCATCAGCCTTTTGGCAGCAAAGGCAGACCTACCAGGAACCTCAAACACACGTCTGAACTTCACCACAAATTCTCTAAAGTTCAGTGTGCAGGGTCTGGCACTCTCCCATATCGGATTTGCCCATGCCAAAGCTTTGCCCGTCAACAGAGATATCATAAAGCCGACCTTGCTACGGTCGTTAGGAAATGCCTGGGGTGCCAATTCCAAAAATATCTCCAACTGGTTAATAAAACCTCTGCATAAGGAGGGTTCGCCATCATATCTTAGGGGTAACGGTACCGCTGCCGTTAACCCTCTTGTGTTAGTACTGAGAGATACAGAGGGAGTCTCCGGTGTCAAGACTGGGGGAACCACCGGATTAGGACCAGACTTGTCCAAATGTACTGTACGTTCAAGTAACGTTTGTAGAGCCAGTGCCAATTGGTCCAGGCGCTGCTCCTGGACATCCATTCTCCAGTGGATGTTCAGAGTATTACTTTCACCCTTACCGTCTGAGGTCATGGCCCTTTCGTACTGTTACGGTTGTTAGGACTCTCAGACCAATAAGTGAAAATAAAACACACTTTATTAAAGTGAATAATGCACAATTACGCCCTCTAGAGGTGGTAGGTAATACACAGATAAAGTAAACTGAGATAATACAAGGGAAATAGCATAATGGACATAAAGGCAAATCAGTATGCACTAGGATGATATTGACCCCAAAGGGGTTAAAGTCCAAATAACAGTCAGTCTCAGATGTGGAGGTTTGACACGCCCTGGATGTTAAATAGGCTGTGCTGTACAGACGATGTTCATCAGGTGCTGAGGAACGAGCTGCCTTGCCAAGGTGGTAGATGATAAGCAGAATGGGTAACAACTTAGCCCCCACGGGCGTAGCTACAGGAACTGCTTTAGTATGTGCAAGTGCGAATAGCCCCTTCGGGCGTAACGGAAACCGGCCTGCAATGCAAGAGCTTACAGCCTCCTCAGGTGTAATCGAATGCAGTAATACTAGAGCCAGAGCCACTAGCCCCCTCGGGCATAGTACCGGATAAGCCAACACTGGAGCCTTTCTGCCAACACTCTGTGTCAATGATCTCGTCGGTAACCAACACCGGAGAGCCTTAAGCGCCCAAACGGCCCAAACTATGTGAACACTCTGCAACGTTAGACTAGAGTTGCCGACGGAGAGCGGCCAACTCAGCAGCAGTATCACTTGCAACGAGGCTCGTACAGGAGATAGAGAGAGTGAATTTGAGGCAGCACTGCAAGAGTTAAAATGCACGTTTACTCGAGGCTTCAGCGCTACTGCAAGGCTCTTGTAACGTTACTCGAGGCTTCAACGCTACGATCAGGCTCTGCAAGGAGAGGAAGGCCCACAGAACACACAGCTCTGCACTAGAACGAGGCACAGCACTATCGAAGGAATCACCAGGCAAGGCAGTGGCACAGACGTGGGCAGCAGGGACTGGAAAATGTTGCGGCGGCGACAACTGGAACGCAGGTCACTGGAACAAGCTGGAAGTCGATCTTCGGAGCAGGAAGTCAGCCGGACCGGGTCATACACAGGCAGGAACGTCAAACTAGCCGGGTCAGGATCCAAGGGTGGTCCGCAGACGAGCCGAGTCATACACAGGCAGGAACACTGGAGAATGGTCAGGGCAAGCCGAATCATACACAGGCAGGAACACTGGAGAATGGTCAGGGCAAGCCGAATCGGTACACAGGAACTCAGAATACAGGAACACAGCAATAGCACTACTGGCTCAGGAACACCACGAAAGGGCAACTGACACAGGAGATAGCCAGGTATAAAAAGGTCATCAGGAGGCGGGTCAAACTCATTCAGCAAATCAGTGACATCCACAACTGAGAGTGACAGGAATCACAGGCACTGTGATAGCAGGCCCATTCCCCAGACTAAGAAGCAAGTCCTAGCCTTCCTGGGTAACGTGGGGTACTTTAGAAAGTTTGTACCCCTGCATAACTCCATTCCCAAACCCCTGACAGATTTGACTAAAAAGAAAGAGCCCAGACTGGTCACTTGGACTCCAGAGTGTGGGTCCACCTTCCGACAACTAAAAACAATCCTAAGCTTCCACCCAGTGTTAGTCGCCCCCAATTTCACAAAACGATTCATAGTGCAAACAGATTCCTCTACTTATGGCATCGGGGCAATTCTAAGTCAAGTGAACAAGCAGGGCACAAACATCCAGTGGCTTTTCTCGGTCTGAAGCCACAGGATTGCAAGGTCAGTTATGCAGCCATAAAGAAAGAGTGCCTTGCTGTAGTCTGGGCCCTCACGAAACTAAAAACCTATCTCTATGGCCAAGAGTTCACTGTGGTAACTGACCACAATCCCCCTCTGCTGGCTAAACTGGATGGTAGGTTAGAATGGGCAACTGCTGAGGTGGAGCTTGGCACTTCAGCAGTATAATTTTACTATTCAGCACAGAAAGGGGAGGTCACACGGTAACGCGGATGGACTGTCCAGGAGGATGGAGGGATAGCCCTGTCCTCCCGCAGCCTGGGACCCAGAGAGTAGGGTCCCAGCCTGACAGCAGAACTTTCTTTGGGGGGGTATTTTGACGAACAGGACTGTCATGTCACACGGTGCAAGAGGTGGAGCCTCTCCTCCCCCTAGCTGGGATCATGTGGACACTAATACTGAATGGTATGGAGAGAATAGGTAGGGACTGTCATGGAAGCCTGCTCCAACCTTCCCCACCCAGACTCAGAGGCTCTAAGAGACAGATGACTATCAGCTGAGATTGATGGTTTTAAAAGGGGAACAGCTATTCACTGGGAATGTATACAGGGTTGTTGTTTGTGCTACCCCCTACCCTACCTGGAGATTTCTACAGTGGGTGATTAGTCTTGTGTCCACCTCCCCGCCTTTTAGTAACCTTTGTCTGATGTTAAACCCAGTGTGTCATTTTTTCTCTATGTGGTGACTGCTCCTTTCTCTGAACTGTATTAAAATGCTGTGTTGGTTGAAAATAAAGCAGTTCATGATTTGCCAAGAAGGACCGTGTTTACCTCTCCCTGAAGTATCCAGGTATATTGCTGTTTGTCGTCCACTACAGAGCAGTTACTCATAGAGACATGCCAGGGGACTAGATACACAGAATATCCTATACAAACAGGAGCTATCAGTGCAATATATCCTGCATTTCTGGTGGATAAACGACTCAAAGTACCAGGTCTTAGTGCTTAGTATAGCGGTTAGCTGTGCAGGTTAGCGGAGGAAACCCATGGATGATAACGTGCCTGAACTGCTATACCTTCCGTGGCAGAGACACCAGGGCCGTATCATCACATAGACCTTGCAAAGACAGAGGCTGGGATTCAACAAACTGCAGGAAGAGCAGCTCCGGCCTCTCTCTCCTCTTCTCTGTGTGCAGAATGACAGGGAGGAGCGGAGCATACAGAGAAGGGGAGAGAGTGGCTGTTCCCTTGAGTGCTGTTCCATGTCTAATCTACTAAATAAATCGCTGAATACCTGGGCATCCTGGTATTAGTAAGTAGGTTTTATTACTTATGTAAGACTTTCTATAGACCCTCTTACCAAGGGTGCAATTATTGTTTTGGGGAGATGTGACTAAGAAAACACACAATAAGTGATAATAATAAAAATGTTTGTATTAAGTACAAAATCAAAATACTGTTACAGTTTAGATGGTATACACATGGCTTAAAGGGATAGTAATACTTCGTTTTAACTTTATTTTATTTTGTAGGCATTAAAAAAACATGAAGAATGATATACGTCTTATCTCTCAAACCTTTATGGTTTATGAGATATTCACAAGCAAAGTTCCCCTCCCACCCCTTTTACCTAGTGTAAGCTATCTCTTCTCAGATGTGAGTCTGGTTGTATGACAGTACAGATAACAGAAGGGGACAATTTTGTTTGTATGAAAACAATGAAAGCCCTTCCCCCCTTGACAAGTTTTTCAGCTTTTTCCCTTATCTTAATTGAAGATTGTCCCTCTCTGCAGTCTACCTGGGCATCTCCCTTCTGATCTGGTTGAACAGGGAAGGAATACTTTGTTTGTGAATATCTCTTAAACCATAAAGGTCTGAGAGATAAGACTTATATCATTCTTCATGTTTTTTTAATGCCTACAAAATAAAATAAAGTTAAAACGAAGTATTACTATCCCTTTAAACAATATTATGAGACACAGAAATGGGAAAAATGGAATTAAATTCGATACCAGTAAATAATATGATGACAGTCTCCTCAAATCCTCCAGCACTAATCTTGGTTTCTGTTCTGCTCCTCTGCTGGGTTCACATCAGGACAGGAATCAGGACTGCGGTAATACTCCCATCCCAGGCGGTACTACTCACCTCCCAGGATGTACTGCTCATCTCCCAGGCGGTACTACTCATATCCCAGGCGGTACTACTCATCTCCCAGGCGGTACTACTCACCTCCCAGGCTATACTATTCACCTCCCAGGCTGTACTGCTCATCTCCCAGGCCGTACTACTCATATCCCAGGCGGTACTACTCATCTCCCAGGCAGTAATACTCACCTCCCAGGCTATACTATTCACCTCCCAGGCTGTACTGCTCATCTCCCAGGCTGTACTACTCACCTCCCAGGCTGTACTGCTCATCTCCCAGGCTGTACTACTCATCTCCCAGGCAGTAATACTCACCTCCCAGGCTATACTATTCACCTCCCAGGCTGTACTGCTTATCTCCCAGGCCGTACTACTCATATCCCAGGCGGTACTACTCATCTCCCAGGCTATACTTCTCACCTCCCAGGCCGTACTACTCATATCCCAGGCGGTACTACTCATCTCCCAGGCTGTACTGCTCATATCCCAGGTGGTACTACTCATCTCCCAGGCAGTACTACTCACCTCCCAGGCTATACTATTCACCTCCCAGGCTGTACTGCTCATCTCCCAGGCCGTACTACTCATATCCCAGGCAGTACTACTCACCTCCCAGGCTATACTACTCACCTCCCAGGCTGTACTGCTCATCTCCCAGGCTGTACTACTCATATCCCAGGCGGTACTACTCATATCCCAGGAGGTACTACTCATCTCCCAGGTGGTACTACTCACCTCCCAGGCTGTACTACTCATATCCCAGGTGGTACTACTCATATCCCAGGAGGTACTACTCATCTCCCAGGTGGTACTACTCACCTCCCAGGCTGTACTACTCATATCCCAGGCGGTACTACTCATCTCCCAGGCAGTACTACTCACCTCCCAGGCTGTACTGCTCATATCCCAGGTGGTACTACTCATCTCCCAGGCGGTACTACTCACGTCCCAGTCGGTACTACTCCTATCCCAGGCAGTACTACTCACCTCCCAGGCTGCGCTTACTCTCACATGCTGGTCTCTCTTACTGCTTTTCTCCACACCAAAATACTCCTCTTTTATACCATATTTCTATCAGTCAGGTCAGGTGAGAAATAGTCAACTTGCATAAAAAAATGCACCTCGACTGACCTTTTCTCACCACACTCACCTGCAATAAAATGGTGACACCAAAGAGACCGTAGTGACAGGGCAAGGCTTATCAGATGTGAAGCATTTGTTTTCCTATCTGAACTCTTTGTTTAGTTGACAAAAAAAAGATAGTTTGGGCATCAGTCCTCACTCCTTTTATATGTAATTAAGAAGGACCTTTCTTTGAGTTATCAAATACTTAATTAAGGAAGGACATCCTGTCAAACCCTTTGAAGCCCCTTTTATTGGTGTAATAATGTGATCTCCTGGAGTTTGGGAAAGCTAAAATTGCCTTGAATTCTTAATTAGGGAAACAGAATTACAACTGAATCTCTTAAGCCATTATACAGATATCTATACACATCCATAAAGGTTTGAGAGATGGCACTGGGGGAATTTCGTTTATTATTTTAATGGCTAAAAGATGCAGATTTTTAAATACGATGCATTACTATCCCTTTAAACTAAGTTCCTTAATTACCCTCGGGTGCTTTATTCACCATAACCTTTTCCAGTCTCTTTTGGACTTTGTCCTCAGTAAGCCATGTACATAATGGAGGAAATTCTGTGTTTTTGACTATTGCCCATAGCTGCTTTCTTTGTATATACTGAAGCAAAGAACGTATTTAGGGTGTCAGCCATTGTCTTATCCTCACTAATCAATTCACATGTCTCAGCCTAAAAAGGACCAATATCAACCTTAACTGTTTTGTTATTAATATACTTGTAGATTTTTTTAGGATTTTTCTTGCTCTCATTTGCAATATTTCTCTCATTTTCAATTTTAGCTAGCTTAATTGCTTGTTTGCAGATTTTATTACATTCTATATATTTTTTAAATGATGCATCTGACCAGTTTGACTTAAACACTTTAAAAGCCTGTTTTTTAGTTCTCATTTCCCTGCAAACTTCAGCATCAAAGGGATAGTAATACTTCGTTTTAACTTTATTTTATTTTGTAGGCATTAAAAAAACATGAAGAATGATATAAGTCTTATCTCTCAAACCTTTATGGTTTATGAGATATTCACAAGCAAAGTGTCCCCCTCCCGCCCCTTTTACTGATGTAACACTGCTCAGCCAGATCAGAAGGGAGGTGCACAGGTAGACTGCAGAGAGGGACAATCTTCAATTAAGATAAGGGAAAAACCTGAAAAGCTTGTCAAGGGGGGCAGGGATTTCATTGTTCTCATAGGAAGAAGATTGTCCCCTTCTGTTATCTGTCCAGTCTATGGACTGGATTCCACATCTGAGAAGAGATGGCTTACACTAGGTAAAAGGGGCGGGAGGGGAAACTTTGCTTGTGAATATCTCATAAACCATAAAGGTCTGAGAGATAAGACTTATATCGTTCTTCATGTTTTTTTAATGCCTACAAAATAAAATAAAGTTAAAATGAAGTATTACTATCCCTTTAAGCCACATTGGTTTCACTTTACTCCTCTTGTGCTTATTTCCAAATGGTATATAATGAAGTGTATATTTGTCTAAGAGCATTTTAAACACATTCCATTATTCTTGTGCAGTTTTATCTTTGAAAATGAGATCCCACTGAATATCCTTTAATACTTCTTTTAGATTTTTAAAATTAGCCTTTTTAAATGTTTTGAATGTTTTGGCTAAACCCTTGCTATTGGGTTTCTCATAACAAATTTTAAAGGAAATTATATTGTGGTCACTGTTACCCAAATGTTCCGTTACTTGTATGTTGTTTATCATGTAACAATTTGTTGAGAGAACTAGGTCAAGCAAGGCCTCTTTTCTACCTGGCTCTTCTGCTAGTTGGAAATAAACATATAGAATGTGAGAGGCTTCTGGGAATGAACAACAGCACAATGGCCTGTTCTATTGCTAGTCACCACCCAGAAGCATCACGTTTTAGCTCTCCATTACAGAGGAGAAATTTCCACATTCATATTATACTAATCCCACCACAAAAGGGAAGTCCAGTTCCAAAATGATGCACAAGTCTCCCCTGCACGGGAACACCAGCTAACCCCCAACGTATGTTTCTATCTAGTTGGGCCTCGTCAGGAGAGTGCAGCTTGATTCCATAGGCACTGAGAGCAAGGACTCCACATTTGGATTACCCTTCACTCTTATTGAGTCCCCATAAGAGTATTCAAAATAACATACAGAATACAAAAGGCTTCTGAGAATGAACAACAGTAGACTGTTCTACAGCTAGTCACCACCCAGAAACATCACGTTTTACCTCTCTAGTGCCATTATAGAGGATAAATTTCCACATTCATATTAGACTAATCCCACCCAAAAAGGGCAATCCAGTTCCAAAATGACAGGCAAGTCCCCTCTGCACAGACACACCAGCTAACCACCAAAGTACGTTTCGGCCTAGTTGGGCCTCAACAGGAGGGTGCAGCTGGATTCCCTAGGCGGTGAGTAGCCGTAGGCAGGCCATTGTGCTGTTGTTCATTCCCAGAAGCCTCTCACAATCTGTATGTTATTTTGAATACTCTTAGGGAGTCTTTCTAAGAGTGAAGGGTAATCCAGATGTGGACCCCTTGCTCTCAGTGACTAGGAAATCCATCTGCACCCTCATGATGAGGCACAACTAGGCCAAAATGTATATTGGGGGTCAGCTGGTGTTTCTGTGAAGGGGGAATTTGCCCATCAATTTGGAAATGGGGGGGATTAGTCTAATATGTATGTGGCAATTTCTTCTCTGTAACAGCCCTAGGAAGCTAAAATGTGATGGGTGGCGATAGTCTGATATGTACGTGGAAATTTCTCCATTGTAATGGCACTAAAGTGTTAAAAAGTGATGCTTCTGGGCGGTGACTGTTGTTCTGTTGTTCATTCCCAGAAGCCTCTCACATTCTGTATGTTATTTGAATACTATTAGGGGGTTTCCCTAAAAGTGAAGTGTAATCCAGATGTGGACCACTTGCTCTCAGTGCCTAGGGAATCCAGTTGCACACTACTGCCGATGCCCAACTAGGCTGAAACGTACGTCAGGGGTTAGCTGGACTTCCCTTTTGGGTGGGATTAGTCTAATATGTATGTGGAAATTTCGCCTCTGTGATGGCACTAGAGAGATAAAACGTGATACTTTTGGGCGATGACTAGCCGTAGAACAGGCCATTGAGCTGTTGTTCATTCCCAGATACCTCTCACATTCTGTGTATTTATTCCTCTACTAGTTGGGATATAAAATTATCATTAATCATACTTACAAAATTATTTCCCTTTGTTGTGTTGGAAGTCATGTTGATTCAGTCAATTTCAGGATAGTTGAAATCTCCCATTATAATTACATTTGCTGACCTAGAAGCCTTTTCCATTTGCAGTAAAAGTTGGGCTTCCTCCAACTCCCCAACATTAGGTGGCTTGTAGCAAATCCCCACTAACATTTTTTTATTATGTGTGCCCCCAGTGTGTATTTCAACCCACAGGGACTCTATATTCTCAATGGACCCTTCATTTCTATCTTCCCTTATACTAGGTTTTAAGGCATGCTTTACATATAGGCATACCCCTCCTCCCCTTTTATTAACTCTATCCCTCCTAAAAAAAGGAATGACCCTCTAGATTGACTGCCAAGTCATACGTATCATCTAACCAGGTTTCATACACACCAATTAGATCATACTGCTCATGTACTGCAGTCAGGTCTAGTTCCCCCATCTTACCAGCCAGACTGCGAGCATTTGCATGTATACATTTTACCTTTTTGCCAGCCTGAAAGATTTAATTCTTTGTATAATGTATTTGCCTTTTATCAGGATGTAACACTGGCACTTCCCTATTAGATGAGCTAGCCCATTCCCCCTCTCCACCCCATGCTGCTTCTCTAATCCCATTTCCTCAGTTATACTACCTTCCCCAGCCTGTGTTGCATCACCCTCCTCCCTTGCTAGTTTAAAGTCGCCTCCATCCCTCTAACCATCTTAATGCCCAGCACCGTGGCCCCCCTTCTGCTAAATCACAGTAGGACAATCCCTCATTTATAGATGGATAACAAATGATCCCATTGGCTCTAAGTACCCATTATTACGTAAAATAAAGCCTTTATTTAGCAATGATTTATAGAGGGTGTAGGCTGGGACACACATTACTACTACTCCCGGAGTCCTTGGAGGAAATGTTATTCCCAGATCTTTCTGCCTTCATTTTGAATAGGAGAATTCTCGTCCCTCACACAGAGTTTGTGGACAATAAGAGTCCTAATCAACAGGGCTTTCCCCAGGAAACTACATTGTTACATAGTAAATTAGTCTGAAAAAAGATACAAGTCTATAAAGTTCAACAGTATAATGAAGAAAATGAGAACTATATACATAAGCCTTCACGACTCCTAAATGGGTATTACTCTGTTTATCAGAACTTCATGTATTCACTACTAACACACGGCATAACCCTGTCTAGAAATGCATCTTATCTTGTCTAAAATGTATCCACCGTATCTGCCATTTCCACATCCTTGTGCAAGGAATTCCACAATTTAACAAACCTTACTGTAAGAAAAAAAACCCTTCCTCTGCTAAAGTTGAAACCTCTTTGCCCTGATCTTAAGGGGTGGCCCTCTGGTTATTTGATCAGGCCTTGGAATGAAAAAGCTCCCCAGAGCTCTGAAAGTAGCCCTAACCCCCCTCTCCTGCTACAAGATCATGAAAGAACGGGGGATGTTGCTCCCTCAATTCCCAGCTTAAATAGTGGAAAGGACTCTAAGCGATTCCAGTCTAGGAGAGTTGTGTCTGTTAATTTAACAGTACTGCCCTATTGAATGGTATCATTCCTACACCAGCACCCATGTATGCGTCCAATCGTAGCAGGTGCACCGTGATCCCACCCACTTACTGGGTACCTGGGTCTCTTTTGTTTTTTACCCCGTACTCAAGTGCTTGGACCTTTTGGGTGGTACCCCCTCTCACGTTCTCCCATTTTTGTTTCAGTTTTACATTTCCTTAAAGGGATAGTAATACTTTGTTTTATCTTTATTTTATTTTGTAGGCATTAAAAAAACATGAAGAACGATATAAGTCTTATCTCTCAGACCTTTATGGTTTGAGAGATATTCACAAGCAAAGTTTCCCCTCACTGACCAAAACGGTCAAGTCTGCCATCTAGCTGTCAGATTTGGAATCCGGTCCACAGCTCAGCCGGTGGCTCTTCAGCAGAGCCGAGATCACAAGATATAAAAATAACTATTTCATTGGAAGGGGCCAAAAAATGTGCTTGCAAACCAGGCACACTTTGTAGACTATTCAAATGAAGTAGTTCTTCTTATATCTCGCGATATGGGCTCTGCTGTAGAGCCACGGCCGGTCCGCGGACCGGATTCCAAATCTGACAGCTAGATGGCAGACTTGACCGTTTTGGTCAGTGAGGGGAAACTTTGCTTGTGAATATCTCTCAAACCATAAAGGTCTGAGAGATAAGACTTATATCGTTCTTCATGTTTTTCAATGCCTACAAAATAAAATAAAGATAAAATGAAGTATTACTATCCCTTTAAATCTGCCTTCTTGTAAATGTTTTATTATTATTTTTGAAGCCTTTATTCAGAAAATGTGATATATCATACAGTGCATTCACAAGGGATTACAAGATCACAAGAGAAGAGACTATAAAGGGTAAAATGGTTGGATCAGGCAAAACATGTATCGTCCCTCTGGGAGCACAGTGGAGAATTCCACACCCCATCCGCATTATCATTGCTGTGTTCTGAACAGAGAAGAAATAGTTATATAGGTCACACGACTGGTGACGTATCCGCGAGAATGAGAGAGGGAAAAATACCAGAAAAGACAGGAGAGGGAGGCCCAAAGGACTAAAATGAGAGGGAAAAGGAACGCTCGGAGTTGAGTGCCCTTACAGTGGAGATTAAGAGTGGGGAACAAGGAGAGAAAATAGGAAATATAGGGGAAAAAGGGGGAGGATCCAGATGAACGGGGACCCAAATGTAAAGGGGCCCTGATATACTGAAGCTCCAGGTTTAGAGCTGGGTGATTAAAGTAGACAACCCAAGAAAAAGGGGTAAGAAAGGAACTCAGCCAATGTGATGGGGTCAAACATGAGTGCAGAAAAAACAGAAGGGTTACGTCTGAGGCTTATGCTAGCCATGAGGACCAAATCGGCGTAAAGTCGGTCAAGGTATTAGTGGAGGTAGCATACAACCGTTCCATTTCTCACTATGTATGCAACTTATTTCTCCAAAGCTGTAGAGAACGGGAAGTCGTGAACTTCCAGGACACAGGGATCAGGGTTCGGTCAGCCATTAGCATAAATCTAGCATGGGATCTGGAAGCACTGGACATGAGGTCTGACTGGCCCGGAAGGAGGTCAAACAGGCATACCTGAGGATCCATAGGCAGAAAAAGTCCGGTAATCGAGCTAATCTCCTGGGAGGTCATCAGCCCAGAAGGTCTGATCAAATCACACACCTACCAGATATGTCCCAACGAACCAACGGAGAAGTCTCAGTGCCAACGTGAGGACGAAACAGCCAGGAAAGAGAGTTGCTAAAACCCAAGGTGTTTTATATCTAGTAGCTGTTGAGGCATATAATCGTATGTCTCTTTACTACTTCTGTGTCCTAGAATCGGCATGTGAGAGGTATATTATTTACCTTTCAGGATTCAACGTGGAAACTTAGATGCTGTTTTTATTGAGATGGGATGACTTTTTGGACATGTGTATGCCCATCGTCTGGACGTGTCTTCATATGTGTGTGATATGTTTGTACGTGGACAGATGGTGGGCATTCTCGCATGTCTCTATGTGTCTGCATATATACTTTTATACTCACTTATTTAATTTTTATGATTTTATCCTGGATTTAAATGGTTAACTTCATGCTTATTGTTTTCTTGATTATTTTATTATTTGCATTTTTATGTCCACTCCGTAGAATGTCATGCTAAAGTATGATTTAAAAGTGAATATAGACACACAGTGTCGTACGATTAGACCCATTATTGGGTTAATTAAGAATGAATCTGGTCGACATCCATAATGAAAACAGAAAGTCACTTTGTTTCCATTCGAATTACCAAATCAGATTTTGAACAAGAATTTAAAACCACTCCTTGTACAAGTGTTGTTCTTTTGTTAACCTAAATATCTTGATAAAGCAGCGATGCATGCTGGGAAATGCATTGATGTGCACGCTTTTACCTTTATAGTTTTATAATAAATACATGTTACTGAGAACCTCCACACGGGGCTTGGAGTGGTCCTTTCTTCCATACTGATGAGGAGACACGCAGTCTATAGTGGACACCGGGCAGAGATGGTAGGACGTTCTCTGATGTATTACATATGTACATTCACAGCAATGTGTATACACAGCCATTGTACAATGTGAGTGAGATTTACATTGTGTGATCATTTTACTGTATTGTGTGATAAGGCAATGCTGGAGGCTCCTCTAGTTTGTTTTGTTCCGTGTGTCTGGCTGTGAGAGTGGAGTCTCTAGGAGGGCAGCCTGCTTACAGAAGAGGCCCGATAGCTGGTAGAAGGACAGCTTTGTTCATCCCTGAGCCTAGTTAGCTAGTTTCCACATAAGTGCATTTCCAGCCAACCATTTCTGTGAGTAGATTTTCCCTGGTGGCAATTAATCCCATTATAGTTACGATACTGCACAAAGAAGCACCTCTTTTTTCTTTCATTTTCCACTAGTGAGACAGTTTTGTTGAAGATCGACCACCAGTGCAGTCAAGGGTTAGGGTAAGAGGTGCATTAAAATTGTCTCCAAAGAACAACGCGCCCATCTTACAGGATTTCTAAGGGCCACATAGGGATGAGAGAAAGGAAAGCAGTGTCCTATTAGGAGAGTAGATGTTTGCGAAGGTCACAGGGGTATTGAACAGGAAACATTTTATGAAAATGAAGCGTCCCCCAGGGTCGGCCAGAGTGTCCACATTCCTCCAGGGGACAGATCTATGAAACAAATCACAAATCAGCATTCTTTTGCATGCTCAGAGGAGAAATTTAAAGGGAAAATAAAATTAGCTCCAATTAATCTTGATATTATTTGGTCCGTGGAGAGTGTTATGTCAATACTGTCAGAGTTGTAGTTCAAGAGTAATTGAATTATAAAGTATCCCCCTCCTGTCCCTTTTACTGATGTAACACTGCTCACCTCAGAGCAGCAAGACTGTCCAGATGGATCACAGAGAGGGACAATCTTCAGTGATCATAAGGAAAAACCTGTCAAGGGGGGGCAGGGTTTTCCTTATAATCACAGTAAGAAGATTGTCCCTTGCTGTGATCTGTCCGGTCAAGAGACCAGATTCCACATCTGAGGTGAGTAGTGTTACACTAGGTAAAAGGGGCGGGAGGGGGATACTTTATCATTCAATTACTCTTGTACTACAACTCTGACAGTATTGAAATAACACTCTCCATGGCCCAAATACTATGACGATTAATTGGAGCTGCTGTTTTGTGAAACATTACGGTCCCTTTAAGGGAAAAAGGGAGTTACTTAGCTTAACGGTGGCTGCAGCTTTCAAATGCGTCTCTTGATCAAATACAACATCCGCCTGCCATCTGGCAAATTCATGGAGGGCCATTAACCATTTCTCCAGCACATTCAACCCCTTCAAACTGATAGAGAGTAGTTTAAGTGACAAATGAGGGAGCTTCTTTAGAAATCAAATGTGTGTATGTTGGCAGGGGGGTGTTAATGTAGCTCAGATCCTTCCCGGGACAGGTGAACCCCAATCTGTGAGCACAACTCTTCCTCTATCTGAATATCCAAAACAATATCCAGATTTTTCTATATATACATATAGATATACACACACACAGTAATGTGCAAAAGGTTTAGGCAGGTGTGAAAAAATTTTCACAAATAGACATGTTAATCGTTTATATTTATCAATTAACAAAATGATAGTGAGTGAACAGAATAAAAACCTAAATCAAATCATTATTTGGTGTGACCTCCATTTGCCTTCAAAACACATCAGTTCCTCTAGATACACTTGCACACAGCTTGTAAAGAACTCGGCAGGTAGGTTGTTCCAAACATCTTGGAGAACTAACCTCAGTTCTTCTGTGGATTTAGGCCTCAGTTGCCTCTCTCTCCATGTAATCCCAGACAGACTGGATGATGTTGAGATCAGGGCTCTGTGGGGTCCATACCATCACTTCCAGGACTCCTTGTTCTTCTTTACACTGAAGATGGTTCGTAATGACTTTGTCTGTATGTTTGGGGTTGTTGTCATGCTGCAGAATTAATT
This sequence comes from Rhinophrynus dorsalis, assembly GCA_037306005.1. NCBI lineage: Eukaryota > Metazoa > Chordata > Amphibia > Anura > Rhinophrynidae > Rhinophrynus > Rhinophrynus dorsalis. The sequence goes on along the minus strand of CM074723.1, from coordinate 497,239,299 downwards.
GGGGACAATCAGATGCCTCCCTGATGGTACTGCATGATGGATAAGTATCTGCCTGTACTTCTCAGCATTGAGGAGACATTAATTCTGACCAAATCCCCAACTCCATTTGCAGAAATGCAGCCCCAAAAGTGCAGGGAACCTCTACCATGATTCACTGTTGCCTGCAGACACTCATTCTTCTACTGCTCTCCAGCCCTTTTGAGAACAAACTGCCTTTTCTACAGCCAAATATTTCACATTTTGACTCATCAGTCCAGAGCACCTTCTGCCTTTTTTCTGCACCCCAGTTTCTGTGTTTTCATGCATAGTTGAGACGCTCGGCCTTGTTTCTATGTCAGAGGTATGGCTTTTTGGCAGCAAGTCTTCCATGAACACCACTTTTGACCAGACTTCTCCGAAAAATAGATGGGTACCGGTGTCCCACTGTTTTCTGCCAATTCTGAGCTGATGGCACTGCTGGACATCTTCTGATTGAGAAGGGAAGTAAGCATGATGTGTCATCTGCTGCACTAAATGTCCTTGGCTGACCACTGCATCTATGGTCCTCAATGTTGCCCATTTCTGTATGTTTCTTCAAAAGCGCTTAGATTGCACATCTGGAAACCTCGGTCTGCTTTGAAATTTCTGCCTGGGAGAGACCTTACTGATGCAGTATAACTACCTTGTGTCTTTTTTCCATGGTGTATGACTCTTGACATTAAACTTCAGAAACCTCACCTTATTAGCGGAGTTTGGCCGTTCCTCACCCAGTATTATTCCTCCTACACAGCTGTTTCTGTTATTGATTGTGTTTCAACCTACATATTAAATTCATGATCATTAGCACCTGTTTGGTATAATTGTTTAACCATACACCTGACCATATTCCTACAAAATCCCTGACTGTGTGCAAATTTACCTAGAAGAACTGATGCTGTTTTGAAGGCAAAGGGTGGTCACGCCAAATATTGATTTTAGATTTTTCTTCTGTTCACTAACTATGCATTTTGTTGATTGGTAAAAGTAAACTAATAACATGTCTATTTTTTAAAACATTCTTACTTTACAGCATTTTTTCACCCCTGCCTAAAACTTTTGCACATTATATATATATATATATATATATATATATATATATATATATATATATATAAAATGCTACGAGAGTCTTTAACTCTTCACCTCCTGACACTTCTACAACTAATTAAAGGGATAGTAATGTTTCATAATAAAAGCAGCTCTAATTAATCATCATAGTATTTGGACTTTGGAGAGTGTTATATCAGTTCTGTAAGAGTTGTAGTACAAGAGTAATTCAATGATAAAGTATCCCCCTCCCGCCCCTTTTACTGATGTAACACTGCTCAGCCAGATCAGAAGGGAGGTGTCCAGGTAGATTGCAGAGAGGGACAATCAATTAAGATAAGGGAAAAAGGATGTAAAATCTGTCAAGGGGGGCAGGGTTTTCATTGTTCTCACAGTAAGAAGATTGTTCCTTGCTGTTAACTGTCCGGTCAAGCAACCAGATTCCACATCTGAGGTGAGCAGTGTTACACTAGGTAAAAGGGGCGGGAGGGGGATACTTTATCATTCAATTACTCTTGTACTACAACTCTGACAGTATTGATATAACACTCTCCAAATTCCAAATACTATGATGATTAATTGGAGCTGCTTTTTTTATGAAACATTACTATCCCTTTAACAGAACTGACATAGGTATAAAAACATGGTCAGATCTCACTCCAGTCATCATCTTTCTGTATCAAAAACACTTACATAATTAATGGCCCTGGAGACTAAATGAAAACATCCTAAAAAGAACCACAGAGTTGATCATCTCAGTGATCAGCTGGAATTCTTTATTTTTGACGTTATGTAATCCGCGTTTACCTCACAAACACCAGATTGGTTGGCTCATAAGACAGTTATGAGGGGATATTGAATCCAAATCAAAGCAAGGCTTAAGGAACAGAAACTTACAAATCTCTTGACTCATCAGAGTCACCTTAGGTCCTTTAATGAGGTTAATAAAATATCACCCGCTCCTATTAGAACCTGAGAAACAAGCAATGCAAAACAGTGAATGAGGGACATCCTTTTGGAACTGACCGTTATATTTTTTGCAATAGGGAACAATGCAGACAGACTTCTGTCTAACTTCCACTTCAACAAGCGAGATCCAGAATCTTGTACATTACTAACTTGTCTGTGACTAAACCCCTAAACCTTATCTAACCGATCCTTCAGTGTCTCCTCTGCCACCTCTTCATCCTCTGCCGTCCAACTCTCTGTTGGGTTCCTCAAGGATCTGTTCTAGGATCGCTTCTGTTTTCTATTTACACAGTAACACTTGGTGATCTTATCAACTCAATCTGGTCTCAAATATCACCTCTATGCAGATGACACCCAGATTTACTTATCTGCACCTCGACTCACTTCTGATATCCAGGCTAAAGTCACAGATTGCCTCTCAGCTATCTCAGACTGGATGGCTCATAGGCACCTCAAACTCAATATGTCTAAAACTGAGCAACTCCTCATCCCACCTAGACCTGGCCCTGTAGCGCCCTTCCAGGTGACTGTAAATGGCACTACCATAAATCCAGTATCAGAATCGCGGTGTGTCTAGGGGTGATAATTAACAAGTCTCTCTCATTCTCCTCTCATATTAATGCCATCACTAAATCCTGTCGCTTTCTTTTGTGTAACATTGCTAAAATCCGTCCCTTCCTCTGTTCCTCCACAGCTAAAATTCTTATACACACAATCATCCTCTCCCGCATGGACTATTGCAACATTCTTCTGTCTGGCATTCCTGCCTCCCATCTCCATCCACTTCAATCCAAACAGAATGATGCAGTACGAATTACTCTTCTGTCACCTAGGTTTGTCCCTTCCCCGCTCCTCCTCAAAACTCTCCAATGGCTGCCTATCAATCTCCGGATATCTTACAAAATCTTACTTCTCTCTTTCAAGACACTTCTCTCCTCTACTCCTTCTTACATTTCCATTCTGATCTCCCCATCCCACCAATGATTGTCTTCTCTCAGCTCCTTTTGTCTCTACAGCCCTGTCACGTATCAAACCTTTTTCTCTCATTGCTCCGTATCTATGGAATGCTCTGCCATCCAACCTGCGCCACTGCACCTCTCTGATAACCTTCAAATCTCACTTAAAAGCGCACCTCATGGATAAAATCCCAACATGCTAGAAGGCACTGATGTTGTACAATGAACGCTCTTATAAACTATTTACTTTACAGATGTCCTCTATCATCATCAGAACTAGCACTGTATTCAGCACTGGACCCTAATGTACTCTGTATGTCTCCCATTACCACTTTAGATTGTAAGCTTTCGGGCAGGGACCGCGCACCCAATGTTTCACTCTACAAAGCACCTGTAACCCTGTATTGTCTAAACCCTTAAATTTTAAAGCAATCCGTACACTTGTGGCGCTATAAAAATTAGCAGATTCTGAATTAATGAATATGTTTATTACTATTAAGAGTATCCTAAGAGATGATCAGTCCTTCACTCCACCAAATATGGACTTCATTAACAGTCATTCTTCCCTAACTCTCACACTCTGAAGCTGCAGACCACAAGTCCCGCTTTCCTCAAGAAGTAGTTTTAAATATCATTTTACTACATGACAGGGGGCAAATATGTTGCATTACTTTATTTACTCTAATCTCCATAGCAGCACAGATCAAAGTAAAAACAACTGACCAATCAGAACAAGGCTGAAGTAATATAAGGTCCAACTAAACCAAACCCTGCCTCTTTGCTGCTCCACAAACAGACCAGGTCAGGTTCTTTGGTTTTGCTGTTATTGCTAAATAAGACTGCTATGTATTTTGGGTCTTGTGTTCTATGTGTCAGTCTTATACTGTCTTCTTATTTTTTCTCATACTGAAGGGATTTTGCTGGGTCTGTGTATTTTATGTCTTGCTCTGACTTGTTTGCAGTGTGTGTGCTCATTTGTTTAACCTATTACTCACTGTTTCCTATGTGTCCGGGGGCCAGGCCGGTTGTTGGACTACTATTGGACCCTGGTCGCGGTGCCTGCCATTTTTGCGGGTGTCGAGCTGACACACTCTGTCTGGCTTCCAGTACTGGGGACACACGTTTAGAGCTGTCTTTCCTGTTCCCTTTTGTTTTCAGGGGTTGTGCTGTCCTAGGCTAGCGGTCAGTGGAAGTTTGTCCTGCGGGTACCGCTGCGCGAGTCGGCCCTCTTGGTTCTCACGATACACGAGATCTGAGGAGGCCATCTTTGTTTATCCGGCTCCACGAGCTTGCTGTGTGTGTCCTGAGCTTTGAGTTGGTACCTTTCCCAACACTCGGGTGGGCTACACGCAAGTGCCGTTTTTCTGTATGTATTGGGTTTTATTGTGGAAATGCCCATTTGGCATATCTCTATTTATATACTGAACCTCATTGATAGGGTGCGGGTCTAGCAGGGGGAGCCCCTGCATTATAAATGGGGTGAGCCCCCTTCTGGGTATCTTTATTCACTACCCTTTGCTGGTGCTTTGTCACTCACCCTAAACCGTTCATCCTCTTGGCTAACCTTCTGCTTGGAGGTGAGCCCTCCTGGTTGTCCCTTGGTGTGGGGTGAGCCCCCACTGAATTTACACAATAAGGACTCGGATCCTTTGGTTCTCTTCGGCATTCTTCAATCTGGGTTGCCCTGCTTGCGGGCGACTCCTCTTTAAAGTATATTGCAAAAATAATTTAAAAAAAATTTAATATACAGTATCTCACATAAGTGAGTACTGTGGCATACTGAAGCACAGCAGGATCCCCTCCCTTCGGAGAGTATTCCAACATGATAATGACCCCAAACACACCTGCAAGATGACCACTGCCTTGCTAAAGAAGCTGAGGGTAAAGGTGAAGGACTGGCCAAGCATGTCTCCAGACCTAAACCCTATTGAGCATCTGTGGGGCATTCTCAAACAGAAGGTGGGGGAGGGCAAGGTCTCTAACATCCACCAGCTCTGTGATGTCGTCATGGAGGAGTGGAAGAGGACTCCAGTGGCAACCTGTGAAGCTCTGGTGAACTCCATGCCCAAGAGGGTTAAGGCAATGCAGGAAAATAATGGTGGCCACACAAAATATTGACACTTTGGGCCCAATTTGGACATTTCCACTTAGGGGTGTACTCACTTTTGTTGCCAAGGTTCAGATATTAATGGCTGTGTGTTGAATTATTTTGAGGGGGACAGCAAATTTACACTGTTATACAGGCTGTACACTCACTACTTTACATTGAGTGTCATTTGTTCAGTGTTGTCCCATGAAAGATAAAATAAAAAATATTTACAAAAATGTGAGGGGTGTACTCACTTACATGAGATACTGTATATACTGATTTTCAACAGCCTGCCTTACATAGGCACTCTATTTAGACATTGTCGGTCTTATGTCTGTTTGGGTGAGCCCCACTTTGTTTTGTGGCTGTTCACATCCCTTGTGGGCCTAATGTAATTGGGGGTGTTTCTACTTTTCGTAGGTGATTTGTCTGGACTCCAGCATGCAACAGTCAAGAGTGATTCCCCTCACCACTCCCCAGATTTTCAAGCAATTATTGACGCAGCTGTTGTGGCATCAGTGGAGAAGATCCTGTCGAGGGTTCTTCATTCTCCTGGAGTTCCTCCCATCTTTCTGTCTGGGTCCTTGGGGGATGTAGACAACCGTTCTCCTGGGAGTTCTAGGATGGTTGACCCTGTGCTGAAACATCATTGGAAAGGAGCTTCCATGGGTGGAGCTGGGAAGGCACCTGTGAAACGGCCTAGAATGGGGCTAGACCTGGAGGTCTCTCAACCTACAGATTACCCTTCTGATGACAATGATTATTCTTCTCCACCTCCGTTTTCATTGGTGGACAAATGGCAGGCGGGGCATTCCGCTTCAGAGGAGGATGACTGGAAGGACTCTTCGCAAGTGGATCCTTGTTACGTCAAGGAATTAGTGGTTGACTCTGCTGCTGCCGCTCACGGTGGTACCAGTTCATCTGTACAAGTGGAAGACGATGTATTTTAGGACACTTTGGGCAATATGCTTTTCGACCCCAGATCCATCCGCCACCGTCGCTCTTCAGAATGGAGTCTGCCGGAGCATTTGGCCAAATGTGTTCACTACTGGATACAGAAACTGCTGGATAGAGAAGTCAGGAGTCATCTGAGGGTGGAATGCCCTCGTCCACTACTTCAGGACAAGGTGGCTCTGACACCGGAGTTTGATTCCAATGCCTTGCTGTTCATGTCCCAGACGGGCAGGGATACTCGCAAAGGCATCGAAAAGGGTCTTCGATTAACTCAAGATAAGTTTCTGGACGTCTTGGGTCCTCTGGCTCGAATGTTCTTTTTTGCTGATCAATCCTTGTCTCAGGGTACCAGTTTGGATGCCAATGCAGTCAGAGAATGGGCCTTTCGGGCAGTGTGTCTGCTGGGAAATGAAAATATTGCTCTTTGTTCTGAGAGGAGGAAGGCGGCTTTGTTAAGGATCGACTCCAAGCTGGTGGATCTTGGGTCTAAAGAGTTGGGGCCAGAGGCTTCGGGCCTGCTGTTCGGGGAGCCGTTTATCCCGGAACTTAAACGACATGTGGGGTTGTTTACTACACTCAACAAGGCCCAATCTTCCTTGAAACAAGTGTTCCGTCCATCTTCAAGGGGTGTTTTTGGACGGGCTGGTCGTCAGCGAGGCCGGGAGACCAGCAGCTTTTGGGCCTCCAACTACAGGGCTAACCCACCAGCTGCATCTTTCTTCCCAATGACGCAGTACCGACCTACCTTTATGAGGGCTTCAGAGAAGTTACGAGGAAATCGAGGCAGAGGGCGTGCAAGATCCAATACAGGTAACTGTTCCTTCTTGTTTTGTTCCTCTGAATGTTACTGCAGGCAGGTTGTGTTTTTTCCTTCAGAATTGGGAGGCCATTTCCACAGACGCATGGATCCTGCAGACGGTTCGAGGTTACATCATAGAATTCACCGCCCCACCGTTCCAGTTGGTCCAGCCTCACACGCTGGTCACTTTACAGGAGGCAGACACGTTAATCGACACAGAGATTCAGTTGCTTTTTTCGAAAGGTGCGGTCCAGCAATATTTTTCTGGTCCGCAAGAAAACTGGAGACTTTCGTCCCATCATCAACTTGCAATGCCTCAACGAGTTTGTTGTTTATCTCCATTACAAGATGGAGGGGATCTCAAGGATGTTTATCTGTCGTTCCCGGTGGCTATGGAGAGTCGTCCGTTTCTGCGGTTCCGATGGCGGGGTCGCCCGTGCCAGTTCACATGCCTCCCTTTCTGTCTCAGTTCGGCTCCCTGGTGCTTCACGAAGCTATTGAAACCGGTCGTGGCACACTTCCGAAGTCACGAAGTATGGTGTCTCATTTATCTGGACGATCTTCTGATTTTTTGCGACAAAGTGTCTCATCTGCGATCTCAACCGTGCTTTGTGATTGGCTTCCTAGAGTCGTTGGGCTTCATAGTCAACAGGGACAAATCCGCTCTGAACCCGGCTCAGGTGGTGCAGTTTTTGGGGTTCGAGATAGACTTGGTCCGGTGTTAACTCCGACTTCCGGCAGCCAAGATGGCGGCGAATAGGAAGGAGTTGCACCGGGTTCTGCTTCTCGATCACGTACCGCTAAGTTTTTGGTGCTCATTGTGGGTCTTTTCTCTTCGTCTATTCAGGCGATTTTTCCAGACCCACTTCATTATTGGGCTATGCAACAGCTGAAGGCCCAGCACCTTTGGATGAGTCGCTCTTACGATCATCACGTCTCTCTTACTCCGGACATCCGCGCGGAGATGCGTTGGTGGCTCCGTCAGATGCAGGCCTGGAATGGCAAGGCCATTTTTGGTCCGTCTCCGGATTTTGTGGTGGAATCGGATGCCAGTCTTTGGGGCTTGGGAACACATTGTGCGGATTTGTCCATCGGAGGTCCTTGGGTCGGAGCAGAACTCAGTCTACATATCAACTGCTTGGAGTTGATTGCAGGGTCGTTTGCTTTATGCATTTCCTCCAAAGACAGGTCCAATTGTTGTATTCTTCTGCGGATGGACAATATTTCAGCCGTTCAATACATCAATCGCCTAGGCGGGGCCAGGTCTCTGGACTTGATGGAAGCCATAAAGGAGATTTATCGCTTTTGTTTCCGTCGCAACATCACTCTTCGAGCAAAGTCTTCCAGGCGTACACAATCTGACGGTGGATTGGTTATCTCAACATTGGAGGGATGTCAGCGACTGCAAGTTTCACGAGGAGGTCTTTCGACAGCTGGAATATCTCAAAGGTCCCCTGGCGTTAGACCTGTTCGTGTCTCCGACTGACCATCAACTTCGGAGTATTACAGTTGGCTGCCGGACCCGTCGTGCACAGCTGTGGAAACTTTCTTGCAGAAGTGGCCAGTAGTGGGGGAGCTCGCGTTTCCTCTGTTTGCCACATTGTCCAGGATGCTTCATCAGGTCCGTGTTCAAGAGGTGGAGCTTCTTCTCATTGCCCTGTTATGGCCGAGCCAACCGTAGTTTCCGGTACTTCTGGAGTTGTCATTCGAGGATCCGATTCTACTGCCGTCGTTCCCTCTTCTGTTGACCAATCCTCACAGCGACCCACATCCTATGGTTCTACACAACCATCTGTATCTTGTGGCCTGGACGTTTTCAGGGGTGCTTGGTCGGTCTACGGCTTATAGCAAACGACTAAAGACCTTCTGTGGGACTCCTGGGCTTCTGGCACAAGAAGATCTTATATGCCAGCCTGGCAATCTTCGGCTTGCTGATGTGTGGAGAGAGGTGGAGATCCCTTTATGGCACCTGTTCAGTTGATTCCAAATTTTTTATCTCATCTGTTTTCCTTGGGTCCATCATATTGTTCCATTAACGTGGTGTATTCGGCTATTTTGGCGGCCCATGTTCCTTTGTCATGTGTTTCAGTGGGTAGGAACCCATTAGTGTGTCGTTTATTGAATTTGTTTGGCACGCCCTCCAGGTTCGAAGTATAGTCGGCTCTGAGATGTTGCGTTAGTACTTCAGTTTTTGCGTGACTGGCCGGAAAATGTGGCTTTGTCCTTGCGTCAACTTTCGGCCAAGCTTACATTGTTACTCTGCCTCGTGTCCTTTCGAAGGGTCTTCGATATCCGTGCTTTTGATGTTGACGGGTTTGTGGTGCGACCTGAGGGGGTCTCTTTTTCTATTTCTCGCGGTATGAAATTTGACTCGACTGAGGTGTGTTATCCATACTTTTGGGAGGAATCTCAACTTTGCGTGTTCATGGCGTTGCTTAGGTATGTAGAAGTTACCAGGTATTTGAGGGCTTCGCGCTCAGGTCAATTGCTTGTTTCCTATGTCGTAAGGCGGTGTCTTCCACTACTCTGGCTAGATGGACTGTTAGCGTTGGCGGGTATTGACACCACTTTTTGCACCCATTCGGTCAGGGGTGCGGTGGCTTTGGGCGTTTTTTCTGAAGGTGCTTCGTTGTCTGACATCTTACATGCGGCAGATTGTTCGCGCGAGTCTACGTTTAGGTTGTTTTATTTTCGTCCGTCTTCGCATGTGGCTTTTTCTTTGCTTCCGCAGAGTTTAAATTGTGGTAAATGTGGTAAAATTGTAGATTATGTTAGCGTAGTGAATTTATAATCTTAATTTTAGTAATGACAGGAGGCGAATATTTTCCCGTTCCCTCCCTACCCAGTTTCCGTAACAAGGGATATTTACCTGGGTGTCATCTTCGCTATTAAGGTAAAGTGTACAGGGTGAGTTGTTGTAACAATATTATGTTTTCTCTATTGATGCATTCTTGGTGATCATGCTTATCTTTCACTATTTGGTATCTTTCACTGGTTTTCTTTTTCTTTCAGCATGATCTGCATATCATCCAGGAGGGTGGATAACAGCGGTTAGGAAGGATTATGTTGGAGTCAAGAAGACGGATGTGTTCCTTTGGAAGGACGTTTATGTTATTGTTCCTTTGGGGTTTAGGCCTGTTGATGGTTTAGTTGGACCTTATATTACCTCAGCCTTGTTCTGACTGATCAGTTGTTTTTACTTTGATCTGTGCTGCTATGGAGTTTAAAAGTAAAGTAATGCAAAATATTCACCTCCTGTCATTACTAAAATTAAGATTAGAAGTACACTACGCTAACATAATCTACAATTGAAAAAAAAACTTACATCTGGGAAGGCACTAGGCCCATATGGCTTTATTAATTTGTATTACAAAGTGTTCAGTCATATTCGTGCCCCACACTTGGTGGAACTTTATCCTTGCTTAACACAGGCCCACCACAAAGACCAAAATGGGCAAAATAGCATTACGATCAGCTAATGCTGTGGTATGTAATATTTCTTATCAATAAAATGTACATTGGGAATGCAGTTACTGGTGGTATTACACTAACACTCCAGTGCTACCCACATTATAGAATGACATCAAAAAACTAAAAATAAAGTATAAATATTGTTTACACAATCAACATTGCATTCTGTAATACTAATCCAAGGGAGTATGTAACAGAGAGAGGAAAGAATTCTGTTTCACCGAGTGTGAATAGGTGTGTGAAGTCTCACAACAAGATAATCCAAAAAATCACAACCAAATGTCTCAGGAAGGAATCCAGTCTTGTTTAAAAACTCTCCTCCCAGGTGTACAGGACATATAGAAAGAGAATAGAAAAAAGTGCAGATCTGACAATACATGGCAATCCCATCCCAATGAATTTACAGAAGGAGCATTGAACAGTTAACAGGGGAAATCCCAGTCATTGTAGTCTCTGCTGCCACCTACTGTTCTTTGCTCATCTATATTGTCCAATGACTTAGCAGCTAATTCACATGTATGCAAAGAATTATATAGATAGAGCAGATCAAAGGGGTAGGGGATCTTCATAAAATTATGCTCGCAATCTACATATCACTGCAAGGAATGTAGAAACAGGCAGTCTGGTCAGTTATCATCTCATTGAACACTGTGTCTGACTGTACGGGTTTCCATAACTGTCCATCTAATCATCAACCAAAGGTAAAACAGGGAATCCCCACAATCCTCATCACAGATAACAATGTATACAGATAGAGTCAGATCAAACAGCAAGGGCCCCAACGTAACCAAACACAGACAATATATTACACCTAAGTGTGCCTCTCAGATAGCAAACCTCGTTTTCTGGGGATTATCAAACTGGCACCACATTGACTGGATCGGTGCTTGATATATACTAAAACAAATATGGAACGAAGAATATAAAAAAGGGAAAAAAATAGCAAAATACAGTACAGGCACAAGATATTAATCCACAAGTAATGTACTCACATTTTATTAAATTACACAAAGCAGAAAAATAAATGCACATAATCACGTTAAATCGGTAAAATGAGCCCTCTTCACACCAAGACATGTCCAGAATCTTTAGTCTGAGTGCAAACACAGGAACACTATAATTATTTCACTGATGACTTAGTCATGTCAAGATTTCCATGGGAGGCTCAGTGAATGCTCCCAGTAGTTACCCAACGCATTTCACATGATAGTACTTCCTCAGGAGTTATGGATACGTCTCGCTTCCTTCTTTATATTTCCTGCCACAGTTCTGAACATTCAAATAAAATTTTTAATTACAAATGTAACATACATAAAATGATCACAAGCTTCTACAAGCACTAATAAGTTAATTTAAAACTGTAGTAATATTTAAATCAAATAAATATAATTTTTAAATTATTTCATAACAAAGATCCATCCCTCTTATCTTTTATGGGAATATATAAAACCTTCCTTTTTGGCCAGTGATAACACTACTACTCCTATTATCTAAATGCAAGACAAACTGATTATATAGAAACTGAAGCCATTAACACCAAATGACCCAAATATTAATATACATTTAAATTGTTTTATTTGAGATTAACTCATGTTGTACATAAGTTTTAAGGATTGTTTTACTGAAACATTTAAAATATTTTGGATTGGTTTGAACGTTTGTATTTAATTTATAATTAATTCTTGGTGAATCTATAATTACTTACTTATATTTTTTCAGGGTTTTTTTGTTATTTATTTGGTCAGTTTTATGTATGTTACAGTTGTTTTGTTTTAATTTTAAAGAGTATATAAAGGGAGGAAGTGATAATTATCTGTAACTTCCAATAAAGTATTATTGTACGAAATGCGTTGGGTAATCACTGGGAGCACTGGATTCCTTCCTGACATTTGGTTGTGAATTCTGGATATCTTATTGTGAGAATTCAGAGCACTTATTTACAAACAGTGATACTGAATTATTTTCCAACTCTGATACTGTCACAGTTACCTTAGATCCAGCAACGCCTGGTGGGTTGACGCAGGTAATGGATGGCCTGAAATGTTACCGCGGAGTCACCCCATGCATCATTACAAGGACTAGGCCTAGGCGCAATTGGCGTTCTCAGTGGCCGGCCGTGTCCTCGTGCTAACCGAGCCTGCTCCGTAGAATGACTCAGAATGGGGTCTGTGTTTTGATGCATCTCGTGGCCATGCACCACTTTCAGGCGCAAGGTTGCAATATGTCACAGGCCTCTGTTTTGTACTGTTTGGGGCTGATAGCTCCACCCATCTACTTCCTGGGTTGCCTGTTAAAAGGGAACTAGATCTCTATCCAGTTATCCTTACGTTGTTGTTCAGTGCAGTTCTAGTTCCTGTATCCTGTGTATGACCCTGGCTTGTCTGACTATCCAACCTGGTGCTGACCTGGGGCTCTGTCCAACTATCCTACTAGTGTTGCCTACTATCATTGGACATCCTATCTGGTGCAGACCTGTGGCTCTGGCTGACTACCCGCTCTGTGTATGACCCTGGATCGTCTGACTATCCAGCCTGGTGCTGAGCTGGGGCTCTGTCTGAATATCTTCTCCGTGTATGACCCTGGCTTGTCTGACTATCCTAACTGGTGCTGACCGGTGGATCTGTCTGTTTACTCCACTGTGTGGCTCTGTTCCCCACAGACACCCATCCTGGTGCGGACCTGGGGCTCTGGCTGATCCCGGTCTCACTGACCGCAGGCGTGAGTCAGTGTCTCTATTGTTGCGATCCCTTATTGGAGATGAACTCCTCCTAACTGACTGCAGGCGTGAGTCAGTAGCCTCCCTTGCTGCTACCTATTGGGAGATCACAGATATATTCTGACTCACTACCACTGAGACTACCAGTTGGCTCCAGCCTAGTCTCCAGCAGCTGTGGTTGACCCATTGACAGACCCCTATTTCTGATAGAGTATCTGGCCTTTTCCATCACTCTCTGCTTATTCTCGTTATTCTAGCTATTTGCATTACTACCTATTATTCTAATAAAGGTGATTTTTAACGATACTGTCTGACTCCTTGTCTTACCTGACAACCGTAACAGTACGTAAGGGTCATGACTACTGACAGTGATAGTGGTTCACCTTTTCAGAAGTTATTGGACAGGATGCAGGTCCAAGATCAACGTATTGATCATTTGTCATTGGCTTTGCAGACCTTGTTTAGCTGTACCGCTCACTTGGAATGCTCGAACCCACAACCGGTGGCCACCCCTGCTCCTTCCTTGGCACTGGTAGTTCCTACTGTCTCTGATGCAGGACTGGTCAGAGAGTTGCCTGGATTCGCTCCACTCCCACAATGTTACAGTGGGGAGCCTGAGCTTTATCGTGGGGTTCTTAACCAACTGGGCATATACCTCGAAATGATTCTGTATGCCTTTCCTGGTGAGTTCAGTAGGGTTGGCCTAATGATTTCCCTTCTTTCTGGCAAAGCCTTGGCATGGGTGAATCCTTTATGGGATATGGACAAACCCATAATATATAACTTTAATGAATTTGTGGCCTCCTTCAAAACTGTCTTTGATGTGCCAGGTCACGCGACCTTGGCTTCTAAACATTTAATGACCATCCGCCAGGGTAGTCGTACTGAGCCGGAGTATGCTATTGAGTTCCACACCCTTGCAGCCGAGGTCGGTTGGAACAACGAGGCTCTCGTAGCCGCTTTTTCCCAAAGGCTTTGTGACTATGTGAAGGATGAGATTGCTGCCTGTGATTTAGCTAAGAGTTTGGATGATGTGATATCATTTATCATCCAGACTGACACTTGGGTCTGGGAGAGACCCTCGTTTAAGAAGCACCTGCGGTGGCATCCTGCCAGAATGTCCTCTCACTTAACTTGCCCACCCAGTCCCCCCTCACCTCCCATGCCTCCTGGTTCTGATTCTCGGGGGCCACCCAGCTCTCTGTGGAGAAAAGGGCCTTTAGGAGGAGGGAGGAACTATGTCTCTACTGTGGTAGACCTGGACACTTATTGAAGTCATGCCCGGTACGTCTGGGAAACGCTCGCACCTAAGATCCTGTAGGGGACAGATCTTAGGTGTCCTCTCTCAGTCCCCTGAAGCCACGCAGGATAAACCCATGCTTGAGGTGGTTCTTACATGGGCCAATGAGTCTCAGTGCCTGCATTAATAGACTCGGGTGCGGCAAGTTATTTTATGTACGCCGCTTTTGCTGACCAGAATGGTATTCCCTTATTGTCATGCAACTCTCCCCTAGCGGTGCAAGCCATTGATGGCAGACCTCTGTTGCCTTCCCATATTACCCATGAAACAGCTCCGTTAACCCTGAAAGTGGGAGCACTTCATAAAGAAACCCTTAAGTTTCAGGTTATCTCCTCTCCTCACTATGCCATCATCCTAGGGATTCCTTGGTTGCAGGCACATAACCCTAGGATTGATTGGAGTACTTGAAAATACTGGGGTCCAAGTTGTGACGAATCCTGTCTATCGCTCCCTATTAGACTGGTATATGCCGAGTCTTCTGGCCTACTGGAGCCCTATTCTCAGTTTACGGAGGTCTTTAATTAAGTCCAGGCTGGAGCGTTACCTCCTCATAAGCCTTGTGATTGTTCGATAGAATTAATGTCTGGGACTACTCCTCCAAGGGGCCGCACCTACCCCTTATCTATGGAGGAGAACACGGTGACAGACGACTATGTTGCCGATGCTTTGGAGAGGGGCATCATTCTCAAATCCACATCTCCTGCTGGTCCTGGATTTTGTATTGACTACCGTGGCTTAAACAAATTAATGGTTAAGAACGCTTATCCTATACCACTGATTACTGAACTATTTGAACGTCTCAAAGGTTCCAAAATTTTCACAAAACTTAAGGGCGGCTTACAATCTGGTCAGAATAAAGGAGGGCCATGCAGGTATTTTTCAAAGAAACTGTCTAAGGCAGAGACAGTATACCAGATTGGGGACAGAGAGTTATTGGCTATTATATTGGCACTTAAAGAATGGCGACACCTCCTGGAGGGTACTAGTTCCCCAATCTTGATTCTTACTGATCATAAGAATCTCACTTACTTGTCCGAGGCTAAACGCCTGTCGCCCCACCAAGCTAACAAATTAATGGTTAAGAACGCTTATCCTATGCCACTGATTACTGAACTATTTGAACGTCTCAAAGGTTCCAAAATTTTCACAAAACTTAAGGGCGACTTACAATCTGGTCAGAATAAAGGAGGGCCATGAATGGAAGACAGTATTTAACACCCGGAGCGGGCATTATGAATATCTTCTTCAGTGCCCTTTGGTCTTTGCAATGCTCCTGCTGTCTTCCAGGAATTTATCAATGATGTACTGAGAGACCTTTTACAAAGTTGCGTCGTGGTCTATCTTGATGACATCCTCATTCACTCTCCTACATTGGAGACGCATCGTTCGGATGTATCCAAAGTCCTAAATTTATTAAAAGACCCTGGCTTGTCTGACTATCCAACCTGGTGCTGACCTGGGGCTCTGGCTATCTGCTCCGTGTATGACCCTGGCTTGTCCGACTATCCAACCTGGTGCTGACCTGGGGCTCTGTCCAACTATCTTCCCAGTGTTGCCTGCTATTACTGGACATCCTATCTGGTGCAGACCTGTGGCTCTGGCTGACTACCCGCTCTGTGTATGACCCTGGCTCGTCTGACTATCCTAACTGGTGCTGACCGGTGGCTCTGTCTGTTCACTCCGCTGTGTTGCCCATTTCCCACAGACACCCATCCTGGTGAGGACCTGGGGCTCTGGCAGACTCCGGCCTTACTGACTGCAGGCGTGAGTCAGTGTCTCCACTGTTCGGATCCCTTATTGGACAAGAGCTCCTCCTGACTGCAGGTGTGAGTCAGTGTTTCTCCGTAGTAGCCATCTAGCAGGAGACTTTGCGTATTATCTGGTACTCCACTCACTAACATTGAGACTACCAGTTGGCTCCGGCCTAGTCTCCAGCAGGTGTGGCTGACCCATTGACAGACTCCTATTGCTGATAGAGTATCTGGACTTTTACGTCACCCTCTGCTTATTCTCGTTATTCTAGCTATTTGCCTTGCTACCTATTATTCTAATAAAGGTAATTTTTGTCTTGCTTGATAACCGTAACAGATACACACTCCTTTGTATTAAGATTCTTTACATAACGCAATGTTGATCATGTATACAATTTTTTTTATCATTTATATGTTTATTATTTTTAGTTTTGGGGGGCATTTCCAAATTCTAGGCCCATTTCTACTGGCTACAACTGTCCCTCTGGAGGATCACTCGGCACATCACTTGCTTTACTCTGCAGAAGTCATACAGCTAAAAAGAAAAAAAAAAAGTGTCCCTTCTGAACTTCCACCTAAAATGTACATCCTAGAATACCCTCTAAGGCTGATGTACTGAGATAAAGTGGAGCAATTTGATGGTATTGAGTAAACCGCTCTCTGCCCTGAAGAAATGCTAAACACGTCAGTTATCTCCCCACTTTCCCATACATGATTCCCACACCCCACCTCGTGTCACTTCCCCATACATGATTCCCACACCCCACCTCGTGTCACTTCCCCATACATGATTCCCACGCGCCGCCTCGTGTCACTTCCCCATACATGATTCCCACACCCCACCTCATGTCACTTCCCCATACATGATTCCCACACCCCACCTCGTGTCACTTCCCCATACATGATTCCCACACCCCACCTCGTGTCACTTCCCCATACATGATTCCCACGCGCCGCCTCGTGTCACTTCCCCATACATGATTCCCACACCCCACCTCGTGTCACTTCCCCATACATGATTCCCACACCCCACCTCGTGTCACTTCCCCATAGAGGATTCCCACACCCCACCTCATGTCACTTCTCCATACATGATTCCCACGCGCCGCCTCGTGTCACTTCCCCATACATGATTCCCACGCGCCGCCTCGTGTAACTTCCCCATACATGATTCCCACGCGCCGCCTCGTGTAACTTTCCCATACATGATTCCCACGCGCCGCCTCGTGTCACTTCCCCATAGAGGATTCCCACGCTCCACCTCGTGTCACTTCCCCATAGAGGATTCCCACGCGCCACCTCGTGTCACTTCCCCATAGAGGATTCCCACGCGCCACCTCGTGTCACTTCCCCATAGAGGATTCCCATGCACCGCCTTGTGTTACTTCCGATAGGTGATCCCACACGCCGCCTCGTGTCACTTCCGATGGGTGATCCCACGTGCCACCTTGTGTTATTTCCCTATAGATCTTTCCTACACACCACCTTGTGTCACTTTCCCATGTATGATTCCCAAGCACCACCTCGTGTCACTTCCCCACAGATGATCCCCACGTGCCGCCTCGTGTCAATTCCCCATACATGATCCCCAAGTGCCACTTCCCCATATATGATCCCCACTCGCCGCCTCATGTCATTTCCCCATAGATGATTCCCACGTGCCGCCTCGTGTCACTTCCCCATAGATGATTCTCACGTGCCTCCACATGTCACTTGCCCATAGCGGATTGCCAAGTGTGAAGACGCATCACCAGAGGTGCCAGTAACACATCCTCTGGTTCCCTTCTTATCAAAGTGGTTTCTTCCATTGTTACCAGTTTGGGGTACATGAGCTACACAAAGGTAGGTAAATGAATGTTCCAAAAAAGTCTAATTACTTATAGGAGGCTTTTAAGCCATTCAATGCTATAGGTTTTGCAATGCATTGGGGATCCTCTATGGCATTGAATAGGGTAAAAGTCCAATTTAAGTCCATGTAGAAGTGCATTGATCTATCAGGTTTCTCCCAGAAATGTTCCTCATTTCTCAGTGCACCAGCCTCATTGTATGGACTTGATCTGCACTCTTAGTCCATGTCATCTCCCGAGTTCCCCACTCAACCATTGTCAGTATTGGTGACCCTTTCGGCTCAGGCCACAGATTATACAAGGGGTATTACTGAAGAGATTTCCACCTGCAGAGAAACATTCCCTCATCACACACACACACAGACAGACAGACAGACACATACATACATACATACATACAGACACACACACACACACACACACACACACATACATACATACATACATACAGACACACACACACACACACACAGACACTCATGCACATTTCACCATTTTATTAATGGACCCGGCAATGGGCAGGAATCTGCCTGGGGGTGAGTCAAGAGACATAACTGGTAGCTGGAGAGCCTGGTGTCAGAGGTCCATTCCCGCACAATCCTCTGTGTTAAGGAAGAGATATGAGGACACACCCAAGGCTGCTATCCATTCGACTGGTGCTGAAGGTAATGTCTGGCTGTCCAACTGTCCGGGAAGCAAAGTCTGATGTCTGTTCGACTGGTGCTGAAGGTAATGTCTGGCTGTCCAACTGTCCGGGAAGCAAAGTCTGATGTCTGTTCGACTGGTGCTGAAGGTAATGTCTGGCTGTCCAACTGTCCGGGAAGCAAAGTCTGATGTCTGTTCGACTGGTGCTGAAGGTAATGTCTGGCTGTCCAACTGTCCGGGAAGCAAAGTCTGATGTCTGTTCGACTGGTGCTGAAGGTAATGTCTGGCTGTCCAACTGTCCGGGAAGCAAAGTCTGATGTCTGTTCGACTGGTGCTGAAGGTAATGTCTGGCTGTCCAACTGTCCGGGAAGCAAAGTCTGATGTCTGTTTGACTGGTTCTGAAGGTAATGTCTGGCTGCTTCCCGGACAGTTGGACAAAGTCTGATGTCTGTTTGATTGGTTCTGAAGAACTGCTGTTTTTGGAGTCAGAAAGGGAAAGGGGCACTGGGTCTGAGACACGACCTTGGAGCTGGGCATCAGACACTACCGACGGAAGGAGGACAAGGCAATCACACTGATGAGCAGGGTGACTCCGGCCAGGCATGCCGTGGCAGTGGCAGTAAATAAGTAGGGGTACTGAACCTGGCAGTACCATAATAGAACTAGGATCAGTGCCAAGAGAGGCACCAGGAGATTGCCAATGTTCAAAGGGACCTGGGCCTGTTCTGCTCCCACAAAGCCGGGCACAGATGCATGCTGGGAGATGTGGCAGTGAATCACACAGCCGTCTCTCAACTGGAGCGATGACACTGTCTGGGAATCGTCACGGAGAAGCTGTCCCTGGAAAATGAGACGAACGTGATTCTCCTGCCCAGGAAAATGTGTTCTGTGGAGACAGAAGGGGAATAAATTAAGGGTGACAGATGATATAGGACAAGCTAAAGGAAGAGTGAGAAAACAGAAAAGGGAGGAGAGATGAAGAGGGAAAAGAGACTAGAAGGCAGAGGATGGAGGAAGGGATAAAATGGATGAGAGAAGCAGGGACAGAGGGGGAGGAGGGAAGATGATGGATGAGAGATGGTATGGAAGAAACGGAGGGAGAGGATAGAGGGGAGGAGATGATGAGAGAAGCAGGGATTTGAGGGGGAGAGGATAGAAGGGGAGATGATGGCATGAGGGAGGGAGGGGAGGATAGGAGGAAGAGATGATGGAGGAGAGGATAAGAGGGGAAGATGATGGAGGAGAGATGGAGGGGAGGATAGAAGGGAGAAGATGATGGAGGAGAGATGGAGGGGAGGATAGGAGGGGAGATGATGGAGGGGAAGATAGGAGGGGGAGGTGATGGTGGGAGGGAGGGGAGGATAGGAGGGGAAGATGATGGAGGAGAGAATAGGAGGGGGAAGATGATGGAGGAGAGATGGAGGGGAAGATGATGGAGGAGACATGGAGGATATGACAGGAAGATGATGGAGGAGAGATGGAGGGGAGATAGAAGAAGATGATGGAGGAGAGATGGAGGGGAAGATAGGAGGGGGAGGTGATGGTGGGAGGGAGGGAGGAGAGGAGAGGAGGGGGAAGATGATGGATGAGAGATGGTATGGAAGAAACGGAGGGAGAGGATGGAGGGGAAGATATGATGAGAGAAGCAGGGATTTGAAGGGGAGAGGATAGAAGGGGAGATGATGGCGTGAGGGAGGGAGGGGAGGATAGGAGGAAGATACCATGGAGGAGAGGATAAGAGGGGAAGATGATGGAGGAAAGATGGAGGATAGGACGAGAAGATGATGGAGGAGAGGATAGAAGGGAGAAGATGATGGAGGGGAGATGGAGGGGAGATAGAAGGGGAAGATGATGGAGGGCAGATGGAGGGGAGGATAAGAGGCGGAGATGATGGAGAAGAGATGGAGGGGAGGATAGGAGGGGAAGATGATGGAGGAGAGGAGAGGAGGGGAGATGATGGAGGAGAGATGGAGTGGAGGATAGGAGGGGGAGATGATGGAAGAGAGATGGAGGGGAGGATAGGAGGGGAAGATGATGGAGGAGAGATGGAGGGGAAGATAGGAGGGGGAGGTGATGGTGGGAGGGAGAGAGGGGAGGATAGGAGGCGGAAGATGATGGTGGGAGGGAGGGGAGGATAGGAGGGGGAAGATGATGGTGGGAGGGAGGGAGGGGATGATAGGAGGGGGAATATGATGGCGAGAGGGAGGGAGGGGAGGGTAGGAGGGGGGAAGATGATGGTGGGAGGGAGGGGAGGATAGGAGGGGGAGATAGTGGAGGAGAGATGGAGGGGAGAATAGGAAGGGGGATGATGGAGGAGAGATGGAGGGAATGATGGAGGGGAGGATAGGAATAGAAGATGATGGAGAAGAGAGATGGAGGGGGAGATGGAGGGGAGGATAGGAGGGGGAGATGGAGGGGAGGATAGGAGGGGAAGATGATGGAGGAGAGATGGACTGGAGGATAGGAGGGTGTGCTGTTCTCCCAAATAACCACGACACACTGGTACTCTTTAAGGAGCCTTTGCAGTAGCTCCATTTATTAAGGGGTTAACAGCAACGGGAGTGACTGGGGGAAGAATGCTGGCAAGCGTCCAAGTCCCTGCTCCGTCGGCATGTCTGGTCCGGTCCCTGGGCCCAATTGGAATGGTGCCAAAAAGGTCTCTGAGAGGGACAAAGGGGCAGGATGGAGCGGATGCCTCTCTGCGCATCCGCTTCCGACTGGTAGCTGCTTCTGGCCGTCTTCGGCCCGGTTGCCATGGCAACCCACTGCATTTGGACACCACAGAGGGGAAGATGGTGTAGAGATGGAGGGGAGGAAAGGAGGGGAAGATGATGGAGGAGAGATGAAGGGGAGGATAGGAGGGGAAGATGATGGAGGGGAGGATAGGAGGGGAAGATGATGGAGGGGAGGATAGGAGGGGAAGATGATGGAGGAGAGGATAGGAGGGGGAAGATGATGGAGGAGAGATGGAGGGGAGGATAGGAGGGGAAGATGATGGAGGAGAGATGGAGGGGAAGATGGTGGAGCGATGGAGGGGAGGATAGGAGGGGGAGATGGTGGATGGAGGGAAGGAAGATGGAGGAGAGGAGCAGGAATAGATGGAGGAAGATAGGGAAGTGCACCTTTATAATAAGTTTGTGAAATTGCAGGAAAAATGCTGAAATATTCACAATATTAAGTAAAACATTATCAGATTTTAAATTAGTAAAAAACTGTTTTAGAGTTCCACAGGAGGAAAACAGCAGTAAATAACTGAATGGGTATAAAAAACACAACTAAGAGGTTAAAAAGGAGGAAGAAAGAAGTGAGGATAAAAGAGTAAAGGGGGCATCAGAGCAAAAGAATGAGGTGAAAGTATTATGAACACCAGGGGGAGACAAAGACCAATAGGCAAAAGAATCAGGTTAAACCAGAAGGAGAGAAAAATGGATCTGTATCGGAAATAAATTGTGCAAATAGGAGACAGAGAGGAGAGGAACAAGAGGAACAACGAGGAGCAGAAGGAGAGGAACAAAGAGGAGGAGGAGAGAAACAAACAAAGAGGAGAGGAACAAGGGGGAGGAGGAGAGGAACAAGGAGGAGGAGGAGAGGAACAAAGAGGAGGAGGAGAGGAACAAGGAGGAGGGGGAACAAGAGGAACAAGGAGGAGCAGGAGGAGAGGAACAAAGAGGAGAGAAACAAGGGGGAGGAGGAGAGGAACAAGGAAGAGGAGAGAAACAAGGAAGAGGAGAGGAACAAGGAAGAGGAGAGGAACAAATGAGGAGGAGGAGAGGAACAAGGAAGAGGACAGGAACAAGGAAGAGGAGAGGAACAAGGAGGAGGAGAGGAACAAGGAGGAGGAGGAGAGGAACAAGGAGGAGGAGGAGAGGAACAAGAGGAGGAGGGAAGGAACAAGAGGAGGAGGGAAGGAACAAGGAGGAGGAGGAGAGGAACAAGGAGGAGGAGGAGAAGAACAAGGAGGAGGAGGAGAGGAACAAAGAGAAGGATGAGAGGAACAAAGAGAAGGATGAGAGGAACAAAGAGGAACAAGAAGGAAGAGGAGGAGAGGAACAAGGAGGAGAGGAACATGGAGCAGAGGAAGAAGAGGAGAGGAACAAGGAGGAGAGGAAAAAGGCGTAGGAGTAGAAGAACAAGGAGAAGGAGGAGGAACAAGGAGGCAAATAGACACAGAGAGAGAGGAAGGGACAAGAGATTGGGACACACAGCTACAGAGACGGAGACAAAGAGAAGAGACAGAGACTGGGACACACAGAGACTGAGATAAATCGGGAGAGACTGGGACACACAGTGAGAGAGACAGCACCTCTGGGTGCTCAGGTGGGGGAACACAGGAGCAGATAAAATAACCCAGAGAACAACAATGTAAACAGCCAGTTCAGAGGCTGCACTGAAGCCAATCGGGATTTTCAGTCTCACTCCGGCTCCCGAGCAGAACATTTCTGCTTCATCTACCAGAGGTTATTGAAGAAGCTACATTTAAGTGACTGAGCCTTTCACAACTTAAATGCACATGCATCAAATAAATTAGCCAATAAGACAATGTCATTTTGAATGTAAATAACAGGCCGTCTAGGTGGGAAACATCCAATATGACCACACAGTAAAGGAGACCTCTCACCATCTGAATCCATGTTCATTCTCTCTCCTGTCATTGCTTCGGCTCCATTTCTTCGTGCAGGGAGCTTCCCAGCCCCACATAATTCTATCCTGTTGTATATTGTGGCTCTTACTTTCCTCAATGTTTTTTCGGCCAGCGGTATCTGCTGGAGGTCCTGTGAACCCCTAGGCTAAAGTTGGATCTCATCCAGTGGTCAACAACAACAAGTCAACCACATGCTGACAAGAAGTGACAACACGGAGGAGGACACGTGTTAAGAAACGAGTATCTAAAACTGAAGACTTCCAAGGGCTGAAATCCCAAATGGATTCATAGAAATCTAAAAAAAAGAAAACTGGACAGAATATTACAATCTCTGACTTCTTGGAAAGTCCAAGGGCTCCAGACTGGAAGCATTTGTGAGTGTTTTTGTAAAAACACACTTTTGGAGATGACAACTTGTCTTGGTACCTGGTTTTGAAAAAGTCCACTGTATACCCCCATGATCCTCTAACTGGCCCCATATAGCCAGGTATGGAACTACAGGGATATTTGTTCTTAAAATGAAGCTTCGCCCTATCTTAAACCTATACCCCCCCCATATTTTTCAACATCCATATGAGTCCAAAAGGGCCAGTGTTACCTACAATAAATGTTCACAATTGTTTAAATGCTCCCCAGTAGTGAGTTGTATCGGTGAAGGAGAGAGTGGCCATCTTGACTAGGTAGACCATGATTGGCAGAGCTCCCCCGCCATAAATCCTGCCTGTGCCTGCCCCTTATCTCGGGGGCCAGCTCTCAGCGTGCACTAACATAGCTTTCTGTATTGTAGGTGGTAGACTGTAACACTATCCCTGCAGCACTGAGTGCTCTGCATGGACAATGATACAATGTAACACTATGCCTGTAGCACAAAGTGTTACTTTCTTCTAGACTCCACTCCTGTCAACATCATTTTCAAATGGTTACTTTCTTCTAGACTCCTCTCCCGCCATCTTCTTCTTCTTCTAATGGTTACTTTCCTCTAGACTCCTCTCCCACCATCATCTTCTTCTAATGGTTACTTTCCTCTAGACTCCTCTCCCGCCATCTTCTTCTAATGGTTACTTTCCTCTAGACTCCTCTCCCGCCATCACTGTCTTCTAATGGTTACTTTCCTCTAGACTCCTCTCCCACCATCATCTTCTTCTAATGGTTACTTTCCTCTAGACTCCTCTCCCGCCATCTTCTTCTTCTAATGGTTACTTTCCTCTAGACTCCTCTCCCACCATCATCTTCTTCCAATGGTTACTTTCCTCTAGACTCCTCTCCCACCACCTTCTTCTTCTAATGGTTACTTTCTTCTACACTCCTCTGCTGACATCATCTACTAATGGTTACTTTCTTCTACACTCCTCTGCTGACATCATCTACTAATGGTTACTTTCTTCTACACTCCGCTCCCAACATCATATTCTAGTGGGAGAAGGTGCAAACTACAGCTACAAAAACGGCACAGATGAAAGTAACCACTACAAAAATGCCAGTTGCTAAAGCTCCACTGCCTCAGCGGCCAGCTAGGAGGAAGGTAGTCTGGACAATTGCTGGCTCTGGAAGAGTGAGAGCTGTGGATCATAAACATGTTCCACAACCGGTGCCTTTTTTCTCAATTCCTTTTCTGCATTTACAGATGAGAAATGGTTACAGCAGTACAACCATTCTGTGTTACAGCCGAGCTGGTTGTTGCTGGTGACCCTAGAGAAAAGAGTAAAGCCAGGAGGAATAAGATTCTCAATGGAGACTCTGTTGTAAGAGATCTTGATCTATGAGAGAATGATGGAAACAGTGAGGTTTGGTGCAATCCTGGACCTCTGCTCAGAGAGATAGAAGGTGCATTGTAAGGACTGTGGAAGCAGTAAGATATGGAAGTGAGACAGATGTTGTTGAGTTAGTCACAAATGAGGACAGGGCAGTGCAGGAAGAGTGTCTTCAGCTAGGAAATGATCTTGGCCAGGTAGCATCATCGGGTTCTTTTTTAGCAGTTTTACTTGTGTACAGTCATGAAGGAGTAAGAGGTTTTATACAAAGGGAAAGATGCACTAATGCGTGATAAAGCCGAGATGACTTCTCCAGTGATATCACTTCTCCAAGTCCTAAGTTATTCTAAAGATCCAATGCACTAAGATTTCTCCAGCCGTAGACCATAGTGCATAGGCTCCATAGAATAACTTAGGACTTGGAGAAGTGATATCACTGAAGAAGTAATTTCCTCTTTACCACCTCTTTAATCACATCTTAGTGCATATCCCCCATACTGTTTTAACTCTTTGTTAAATAGGTAATGTGAAAGAGAAAGGATTTGGATTTATTGTTCATGGCAGGCACTGGTGCAAAGAAGTACTGTTTAATAGACAATGTCTATACCCCTCTTGTAGGGGAGCAGAGGTATTAAGTCAGGAATTTAGAAAACATATCAGCAATTACTTAAAACTAGATAGAGGAGCAGCAAGGTGTGTGCGATACAGCCAACTGCCCCAGACATGGTGACAAAAGATTATGGAATGTGCTCGTTTGGAGATGTAGAAAAGGATAATGCGGTTAGAGTTAAAAATCATGAGATAAATATGGAAATAGGGTATGAAAAACAAGTAATACCAGGGAAAAACACTATTGTTTAGGGAATAAACTTCCTGAACTAATTACAATAATCTGGATGTGGTGGCTATAACGCAGACTTGGAACAATGAACCTCATGACTGGCACATGATCACAGCTGGATACAGTATTTACAGAAAAAAAAGACAAACACGGGAAGAAGGGAGGACGAGTTGCTCTTTATGTAAAGAAGATAATTAAAGGGATAGTATTACTTCAAAATTACTATCCCTCATATTGTAGCCCTTAATAAACTGAGTTAAATGACACCAGTGGCATCTCTCAGACCTTTATGGTGTAAGAGATAGCCGCTTTCAAAGTTTCCTCTCCCCTGCTGTCAGCGTTCTGCTGCCAGCAGGGGAATCCGGTCCCGGGACAGGCGGAGGCTCTTAAACAGAGCCGATATCTCGTTATGGAAGGAAAAATGATTCATTGAAACAATCTTCCAGGTGTGCTTGGTAACCAAGCACACGTAGAAGACTGTTCCAATTAATAATTTTTCCTTCCATAACGAGATATCGGCTCTGCTGAAGAGCCTCCGCCTGTCCCGGGACCGGATTCCCCTGCTGGCAGCAGAACGCTGACAGCAGGGGAGAGGAAACTGTGAAAGCGGCTATCTCTTACACCATAAAGGTCTGAGAGATGCCACTGGTGTCATTTAACTCAGTTTATTAAGGGCTACAATATGAGGGATAGGAATTTTGAAGTAATACTATCCCTTTAAGTCTACATTAATATAGGGTACTGAGGAAACAATCTAAGAGTAAATGCTAACAGCTGTTGAAACCAGTGATAAAATGGATCAGACAGGAGACTTTATAGACTGACTCGGCACCGGAAGTACAGGTGCTCTAAGAGGAAGACAGAGACGTTTAGGTAAAACTAAGCGCAATAGGAGGTGCTAAATCCCAAGCAGAAGAGAAAATAAAATTTGTTAAAGAAAAAAGGGGGTATTAAAATTTTCTTTAGGTGAATTAATGAGAAAATAAAAAGTAAAAGGAGGCATAATAAGATTACATTCAGAGACTGGAAGAAATGGTAGGTCAGCTGTGTAATGGAGAAAGAGATAAGTGATTGTGATATGAGAGGTGATGAAAGTCATGGACAGAGCATGTGAAACGCGTGTCTGTAATAGTGTCTGTTTACATGTAAAGAGACAGACTCGTCTTACCTCTTGATATACATGATGGTGTCAGATGGTCGCACAGTCACCAGCCTCTCAGTGTCATTCAGGAACTTCAACCTCAGAACTATAGTTCCTGCATCCCCTACTTGGCCACTCTGGGTTCTACCACCACCACGTTCCCTGTGCCTCAGGGAGGGGTCAGTAATAAAGGGGGGCACCCTGTTACTCGTTGATAAGTCGCTATTTATGGGCAGTTGGACAATGTTGGATGTGGACTCAGTCCAAAGATGGAGTCCATTGTTACCTGGGGTAGAACTGTTACTTGGGGTATGAGAGGGTTCTGTGTTAATTTCAGGGGGGTAGGCAATGGAGGACATTTGTTCTGTGCCTTGGTCAGTATAGTCAGTGTCCCTATCCGTCTGAGAAGGCTCATTTCTAAGCAGAGGCTCACTGTTACTTTGGGTGAGAGGAGTATTAGGGAGTACATTCCTGTTATTAAGAGTCTGAGAAGAACTAGGAGAGGAATCAGTTGGTTCTCTCAATGTCTGGCTGCCTGATGAAGACTCTGTTGGGAAGGCCGATGATTGTACCCATGGGGAAGGCAGACGCTCAGCTGTGTGTGTGGAGACCCATGCAAGGACCAGCACGATGAGAAAGAGAACCAGGGCAAAGAGGAGCGTAACCTCATCCCCAACACCTTCTATAAGAGCCATGGAGGGTCACACTGTGGGAGGGAGAGAGAGACAAATGTAACTCCAGCAGTAACTTTACACTCCACATGACTACAGGGAGGAATCTGACATCAGTGTTCTTTCATCTTTATTGTTACTCAAGGCATCCCTAACAAGTAACTTTGCATTTTCAGGACACTGCTAACAAGTCATTTCTCAAGGGTGTAATGAAGAGTATGAGTACATAAATATATAGTTATTTAAGATCCCACAATCAGAATAAGAAAAATAAACATATCGTAAATTAACAATTCCAACAATATGCATCTTTTTCTTCACTTGGGTAAAAAGATGTCCCCTACATGGATGTCTGTGGTGCACCAAAGTGTCACGGCACCATGCCTGAGAACTGCTATACTATTACAGGATAGAGTACTTCGGTAGCGCACATTACTGAAAGAAGTACCTCAACATAGTACATTACTGAAGTATATACTCTACATAGTACATTAAAGAATGGATTACCTCCATATTTCACATCACTATACTGTTTATTTTTAATGGCATTAATCTAGATTGCACATTACCCCTATACTGAATATTACCGGACGATGTATCCCTATACTGAATATTATCGGATGATGTATCCCTATACTGAATATTATCGGATGATGTACCACAATACTGAATATTACTGGACGATGTATCCCTATACTGAATATTATCGGACAATGTATCCCTATACTGAATATTATCGGACGATGTACCCCTATACTGAATATTACTGGACGATGTATCCCTATACTGAATATTATCGGATGATGTATCCCTATACTGAATATTACTGGACGATGTACCCCTATACTGAATATTACCGGACGATGTATCCCTATACTGAATATTATCGGATGATGTACCACAATACTGAATATTACCGGATGATGTACCTCTATACTGAATATTACCGGATGATGTACCACAATACTGAATATTACCGGATGATGTACCTCTATAGTGAATATTACCGGATGATCTACTTCTATACCGAATATTACCGGATGATCTACTTCTATACTGAATATTATCGGATGATGTGCCACTGTACTGAATATTACCGGATGATGTACCTCTATACTGAATATTACTGGATGATGTACCTCTATAGTGAATATTACCGGATGATCTACTTCTATACTGAATATTATCGGATGATGTACCTCTATACTGAATACTACTGGATGTTGTACCTCTATACCGAATATTACCGGATGATATACCTCTATACTGAATATTACTGGATGTTGTACTTCTATACTGAATATTACTGGATGTTGTACCTCTATACTGAATATTACTGGATGTTGTACCTCTATACTGAATATTACTGGATGTTGTACTTCTATACTGAATATTACTGGATGATGTACCTCTATACTGAATATTACTGGATGATATACCTCTATACTGAATATTACTGGATGATATACCTCTATACTGAATATTACTGGATGTTGTACTTCTATACTGAATATTACTGGATGATATACCTCTATACTGAATATTACTGGATGTTGTACTTCTATACTGAATATTACTGGATGTTGTACCTCTATACTGAATATTACTGGATGATGTACCTCTATACTGAATATTACTGGATGATATACCTCTATACTGAATATTACTGGATGTTGTACTTCTATACTGAATATTACTGGATGTTGTACTTCTATACTGAATATTACTGGATGTTGTACCTCTATACTGAATATTACTGGATGATATACCTCTATACTGAATATTACTGGATGATATACCTCTATACTGAATATTACTGGATGATATACCTCTATACTGAATATTACTGGATGATATACCTCTATACTGAACATTACTGGATGATATACCTCTATACTGAATATTACTGGATGTTGTACCTCTATACTGAATATTACTGGATGATATACCTCTATACTGAATATTACTGGATGTTGTACCATTATACTGAATATTACTGGATGATCTAGTTCTATACTGAATATTACTGGATGATATACCTCTATACTGAATATTACTGGATGTTGTACCATTATACTGAATATTACTGGATGATGTACCTCTATACTGAATATTACTGGATGATATACCTCTATACTGAATATTACTGGATGTTGTACCTCTATACTGAATATTACCGGATGATATACCTCTATACTGAATATTACCGGATGATATACCTCTATACTGAATATTACTGGATGTTGTACCTCTATACTGAATATTACTGGATGATATACCTCTATACTGAATATTACTGGATGATATACCTCTATACTGAATATTACTGGATGATATACCTCTATACTGAATATTACTGGATGATGTACCTCTATACTGAATATTACTGGATGATGTACCTCTATACTGAATATTACTGGATGATGTACCTCTATACTGAATATTACTGGATGTTGTACCTCTATACTGAATATTACTGGATGTTGTACCTCTATACTGAATATTACTGGATGATGTACCTCTATACTGAATATTACTGGATGATGTACCTCTATACTGAATATTACTGGATGATATACCTCTATACTGAATATTACTGGATGTTGTACCTCTATACTGAATATTACTGGATGATGTACCTCTATACTGAATATTACTGGATGATATACCTCTATACTGAATATTACTGGATGATGTACCCCTATACTGAATATTACTGGATGATATACCTCTATACTGAATATTACTGGATGTTGTACCTCTATACTGAATACTACTGCATAATGTACCTCTATACTGAATATTACTGGATGTTGTACCT
The DNA here is from genome assembly GCA_037306005.1 of Rhinophrynus dorsalis. Lineage (NCBI taxonomy): Eukaryota > Metazoa > Chordata > Amphibia > Anura > Rhinophrynidae > Rhinophrynus > Rhinophrynus dorsalis. Next base: position 497,208,870 of record CM074723.1, on the reverse strand, counting down.
CTATACTGAATATTACTGGATGTTGTACCTCTATACTGAATATTACTGGATGTTGTACCTCTATACTGAATATTACTGGATGTTGTACCTCTATACTGAATATTACTGGATGATATACCTCTATACTGAATATTACTGGATGATATACCTCTATACTGAATATTACTGGATGATGTACCCCTATACTGAATATTACTGGATGTTGTACCTCTATACTGAATATTACTGGATGATATACCTCTATACTGAATATTACTGGATGATATACCTCTATACTGAATATTACTGGATGATATACCTCTATACTGAATATTACTGGATGATATACCTCTATGCTGAATATTACTGAATGATATACCTCTATACTGAATATTACTGGATGATATACCTCTATACTGAATATTACTGGATGATATACCTCTATACTGAATATTACTGGATGATATACCTCTATACTGAATACTACTGGATGTTGTACCCCTATACTGAATATTACTGGATGATATACCTCTATACTGAATATTACTGGATGATATACCTCTATACTGAATATTACTGGATGTTGTACCTCTATACTGAATATTACTGGATGTTGTACCATTATACTGAATATTACTGGATGATCTACTTCTATACTGAATATTACTGGATGATATACCTCTATACTGAATATTACTGGATGTTGTACCATTATACTGAATATTACTGGATGATCTACTTCTATACTGAATATTACTGGATGATGTACCTCTATACTGAATATTACTGGATGATATACCTCTATACTGAATATTACTGGATGTTGTACCATTATACTGAATATTACTGGATGATGTACCTCTATACTGAATATTACCGGATGATATACCTCTATACTGAATATTACTGGATGATGTACCTCTATACTGAATATTACTGGATGATATACCTCTATACTGAATATTACTGGATGTTGTACCATTATACTGAATATTACTGGATGTTGTACCTCTATACTGAATATTACCGGATGATATACCTCTATACTGAATATTACTGGATGATGTACCTCTATACTGAATATTACTGGATGATATATCTCTATACTGAATATTACTGGATGTTGTACCTCTATACTGAATATTACTGGATGATGTACCTCTATACTGAATATTACTGGATGATCTACTTCTATACTGAATATTACTGGATGATATACCTCTATACTGAATATTACTGGATGTTGTACCTCTATACTGAATATTACTGGATGTTGTACCATTATACTGAATATTACTGGATGATATACCTCTATGCTGAATATTACTGGATGATATACCTCTATACTGAATATTACTGGATGATATACCTCTATACTGAATATTACTGGATGATATACCTCTATACTGAATACTACTGGATGTTGTACCCCTATACTGAATATTACTGGATGATATACCTCTATACTGAATATTACTGGATGATATACCTCTATACTGAATATTACTGGATGTTGTACCTCTATACTGAATATTACTGGATGTTGTACCATTATACTGAATATTACTGGATGATATACCTCTATACTGAATATTACTGGATGATATACCTCTATACTGAATATTACTGGATGATATACCTCTATACTGAATATTACTGGATGTTGTACCATTATACTGAATATTACTGGATGATGTACCTCTATACTGAATATTACCGGATGATATACCTCTATACTGAATATTACTGGATGATGTACCTCTATACTGAATATTACTGGATGATGTACCTCTATACTGAATATTACTGGATGTTGTACCTCTATACTGAATATTACTGGATGTTGTACCTCTATACTGAATATTACTGGATGATATACCTCTATACTGAATATTACTGGATGTTGTACCTCTATACTGAATATTACTGGATGATGTACCTCTATACTGAATATTACTGGATGTTGTACCTCTATACTGAATATTACTGGATGATGTACCTCTATACTGAATATTACCGGATGATATACCTCTATACTGAATATTACTGGATGATATACCTCTATACTGAATATTACTGGATGCTGTACTTCTATACTGAATATTACCAGATGATATACCTCTATACTGAATATTACTGGATGTTGTACCTCTATACTGAATATTACCGGATGATCTACTTCTATACTGAATATTACCAGATGATATACCTCTATACTGAATATTACTGGATGTTGTACCTCTATACTGAATATTACTGGATGATATACCTCTATACTGAATATTACTGGATGTTGTACCTCTATACTGAATATTACCGGATGATATACCTCTATACTGAATATTACTGGATGATATACCTCTATACTGAATATTACCGGATGATATACCTCTATACTGAATATTACTGGATGATATACCTCTATACTGAATATTACTGGATGTTGTACCTCTATACTGAATATTACCGGATGATATACTTCTATACTGAATATTACCAGATGATATACCTCTATACTGAATATTACTGGATGATATACCGCTATACTGAATATTACTGGATGTTGTACCTCTATACTGAATATTACTGGATGATGTACCTCTATACTGAATATTACCGGATGATATACCCCTATACTGAATATTACCGGATGATATACCCCTATACTGAATATTACTGGATGATATACTTCTATACTGAATATTACCAGATGATATACCTCTATACTGAATATTACTGGATGTTGTACCATTATACTGAATATTACCAGATGATATACCTCTATACTGAATATTACTGGATGATATACCTCTATACTGAATATTACCGGATGATATACCTCTATACTGAATATTACTGGATGATGTACCTCTATACTGAATATTACTGGATGATGTACCTCTATACTGAATATTACTGGATGTTGTACCTCTATACTGAATATTACTGGATGATGTACCTCTATACTGAATATTACTGGATGTTGTACCTCTATACTGAATATTACTGGATGATGTACCTCTATACTGAATATTACTGGATGATGTACCTCTATACTGAATATTACTGGATGATGTACCTCTATACTGAATATTACTGGATGATCTACTTCTATACTGAATATTACTGGATGATGTACCTCTATACTGAATATTACTGGATGATGTACCTCTATACTGAATATTACTGGATGTTGTACCTCTATACTGAATATTACTGGATGATGTACCTCTATACTGAATATTACTGGATGTTGTACCTCTATACTGAATATTACTGGATGATGTACCTCTATACCGAATATTACTGGATGATGTACCTCTATACTGAATATTACTGGATGATGTACCTCTATACTGAATATTACTGGATGATCTACTTCTATACTGAATATTACTGGATGATGTACCATTATACTGAATATTACTGGATGATATACCCCTATACTGAATATTACTGGATGTTGTACCTCTATACTGAATATTACTGGATGATGTACCTCTATACTGAATATTACTGGATGATATACCTCTATACTGAATATTACTGGATGATGTACCTCTATACTGAATATTACTGGATGATCTACTTCTATACTGAATATTACTGGATGATATACCCCTATACTGAATATTACTGGATGTTGTACCTCTATACCGAATATTACTGGATGATGTACCTCTATACTGAATATTACTGGATGATGTACCTCTATACTGAATATTACTGGATGATCTACTTCTATACTGAATATTACTGGATGATGTACCATTATACTGAATATTACTGGATGATATACCCCTATACTGAATATTACTGGATGTTGTACCTCTATACTGAATATTACTGGATGTTGTACCTCTATACTGAATATTACCGGATGTTGTACCTCTATACCGAATATTACTGGATGATGTACCTCTATACTGAATATTACTGGATGATCTACTTCTATACTGAATATTACTGGATGATGTACCTCTATAGTGAATATTACTGGATGATGTACCTCTATACTGAATATTACTGGATGATGTACCTCTATACTGAATATTACTGGATGATGTACCTCTATAGTGAATATTACTGGATGATGTACCTCTATAGTGAATATTACCGGATGATCTACTTCTATACCGAATATTACTGGATGATGTACCTCTATAGTGAATATTACTGGATGATGTACCTCTATAGTGAATATTACCGGATGATCTACTTCTATACCGAATATTACTGGATGATGTACCTCTATAGTGAATATTACTGGATGTTGTACCTCTATACCGAATATTACTGGATGATGTACCTCTATACTGAATATTACTGGATGATCTACTTCTATACTGAATATTACTGGATGATGTACCTCTATAGTGAATATTACTGGATGATGTACCTCTATACTGAATATTACTGGATGATGTACCTCTATACTGAATATTACTGGATGATGTACCTCTATAGTGAATATTACTGGATGATGTACCTCTATAGTGAATATTACCGGATGATCTACTTCTATACCGAATATTACTGGATGATGTACCTCTATAGTGAATATTACCGGATGATCTACTTCTATACCGAATATTACTGGATGATGTACCTCTATAGTGAATATTACTGGATGATGTACCTCTATACCGAATATTACTGGATGATGTACCTCTATACTGAATATTACTGGATGATCTACTTCTATACTGAATATTACTGGATGATGTACCTCTATAGTGAATATTACCGGATGATCTACTTCTATACCGAATATTACTGGATGATGTACCTCTATAGTGAATATTACTGGATGTTGTACCTCTATACCGAATATTACTGGATGATGTACCTCTATACTGAATATTACTGGATGATCTACTTCTATACTGAATATTACTGGATGATGTACCTCTATAGTGAATATTACTGGATGATGTACCTCTATACTGAATATTACTGGATGATGTACCTCTATACTGAATATTACTGGATGATGTACCTCTATAGTGAATATTACTGGATGATGTACCTCTATAGTGAATATTACCGGATGATCTACTTCTATACCGAATATTATCGGATGATGTGCCTCTATACTGAATATTACCGGATGTTGTACTTCTATACTGAATATTACTGGATGTTGTACCTCTATACTGAATATTACTGGATGTTGTACCTCTATACTGAATATTACTGGATGTTGTACCTCTATACTGAATATTACTGGATGATATACCTCTATACTGAATATTACTGGATGATATACCTCTATACTGAATATTACTGGATGATATACCTCTATACTGAATATTACCGGATGATCTACTTCTATACTGAATATTACCGGATGATGTACCTCTATACCGAATATTACCGGATGTTGTACTTCTATACTGAATATTACCGGATGTTGTACCTCTATACTGAATATTACTGGATGTTGTACCTCTATACTGAATATTACTGGATGTTGTACCTCTATACTGAATATTACTGGATGATATACCTCTATACTGAATATTACTGGATGTTGTACCTCTATACTGAATATTACTGGATGATGTACCTCTATACTGAATATTACTGGATGTTGTACCTCTATACTGAATATTACCGGATGATATACCTCTATACTGAATATTACTGGATGTTGTACCTCTATACTGAATATTACCGGATGATATACCTCTATACTGAATATTACTGGATGTTGTACCTCTATACTGAATATTACCGGATGATATACCTCTATACTGAATATTACTGGATGATATACCTCTATACTGAATATTACTGGATGATGTACCTCTATACTGAATATTACTGGATGATCTACTTCTATACTGAATATTACTGGATGATGTACCCCTATACTGAATATTACTGGATGATATACCTCTATACTGAATATTACTGGATGATGTACCTCTATACTGAATATTACTGGATGATATACCGCTATACTGAATATTACTGGATGTTGTACCTCTATACTGAATATTACTGGATGTTGTACCTCTATACTGAATATTACTGGATGATCTACTTCTATACTGAATATTACTGGATGATGTACCCCTATACTGAATATTACTGGATGATGTACCTCTATACTGAATATTACTGGATGTTGTACCTCTATACTGAATATTACTGGATGATATACCTCTATACTGAATATTACTGGATGATGTACCCCTATACTGAATATTACTGGATGATGTACCTCTATACTGAATATTACTGGATGATGTACCTCTATACTGAATATTACTGGATGATGTACTTCTATACTGAATATTACTGGATGTTGTACCTCTATACTGAATATTACTGGATGTTGTACCTCTATACTGAATATTACTGGATGATATACCTCTATACTGAATATTACTGGATGATATACCTCTATACTGAATATTACTGGATGTTGTACCATTATACTGAATATTACCGGATGATATACCTCTATACTGAATATTACTGGATGATGTACCATTATACTGAATATTACTGGATGTTGTACCTCTATACTGAACATTACTGGATGTTGTACCATTATACTGAATATTACCGGATGATATACCTCTATACTGAATATTACTGGATGTTGTACCTCTATACTGAATATTACTGGATGATGTACCTCTATACTGAATATTACTGGATGTTGTACCTCTATACTGAATATTACTGGATGATATACCTCTATACTGAATATTACTGGATGTTGTACCATTATACTGAATATTACCGGATGATATACCTCTATACTGAATATTACCGGATGATATACCTCTATACTGAATATTACTGGATGTTGTACCATTATACTGAATATTACCGGATGATATACCTCTATACTGAATATTACTGGATGATGTACCTCTATACTGAATATTACTGGATGATATACCTCTATACTGAATATTACTGGATGATATACCTCTATACTGAATATTACTGGATGATGTACCTCTATACTGAATATTACTGGATGATATACCTCTATACTGAATATTACTGGATGATATACCTCTATACTGAATATTACTGGATGATGTACCTCTATACTGAATATTACTGGATGATATACCTCTATACTGAATATTACTGGATGATGTACCTCTATACTGAATATTACTGGATGTTGTACCTCTATACTGAATATTACTGGATGTTGTACCATTATACTGAATATTACTGGATGTTGTACCATTATACTGAATATTACTGGATGATATACCTCTATACTGAATATTACTGGATGATATACCTCTATACTGAATATTACTGGATGTTGTACCTCTATACTGAATATTACTGGATGATATACCTCTATACTGAATATTACTGGATGATATACCTCTATACTGAATACTACTGGATGTTGTACCTCTATACTGAATATTACTGGATGATGTACCTCTATACTGAATATTACTGGATGTTGTACCTCTATACTGAATATTACTGGATGATATACCTCTATACTGAATATTACTGGATGATGTACCTCTATACTGAATATTACTGGATGATATACCTCTATACTGAATATTACTGGATGATGTACCTCTATACTGAATATTACTGGATGATGTACCTCTATACTGAATATTACTGGATGTTGTACCTCTATACTGAATATTACTGGATGATGTACCTCTATACTGAATATTACTGGATGATGTACCTCTATACTGAATATTACTGGATGATGTACCTCTATACTGAATATTACTGGATGTTGTACCTCTATACTGAACATTACTGGATGTTGTACCATTATACTGAATATTACCGGATGATATACCTCTATACTGAATATTACTGGATGTTGTACCTCTATACTGAATATTACTGGATGATGTACCTCTATACTGAATATTACTGGATGTTGTACCTCTATACTGAATATTACCGGATGATATACCTCTATACTGAATATTACCGGATGATATACCTCTATACTGAATATTACTGGATGATCTAGTTCTATACTGAATATTACCGGATGATATACCTCTATACTGAATATTACTGGATGATGTACCTCTATACTGAATATTACTGGATGTTGTACCATTATACTGAATATTACTGGATGTTGTACCTCTATACTGAATATTACTGGATGTTGTACCATTATACTGAATATTACTGGATGATGTACCTCTATACTGAATATTACCGGATGATATACTTCTATACTGAATATTACTGGATGATGTACCTCTATACTGAATATTACCGGATGTTGTACCTCTATACTGAATATTACTGGATGTTGTACCTCTATACTGAATATTACCGGATGTTGTACCTCTATACTGAATATTACTGGATGATATACCTCTATACTGAATATTACTGGATGTTGTACCTCTATACTGAATATTACTGGATGATGTACCTCTATACTGAATATTACTGGATGATGTACCTCTATACTGAATATTACTGGATGATATACCTCTATACTGAATATTACTGGATGTTGTACCTCTATACTGAATATTACTGGATGATGTACCTCTATACTGAATATTACTGGATGATATACCTCTATACTGAATATTACTGGATGTTGTACCATTATACTGAATATTACTGGATGATATACCTCTATACTGAATATTACTGGATGATGTACCTCTATACTGAATATTACTGGATGATATACCTCTATACTGAATATTACTGGATGTTGTACCATTATACTGAATATTACTGGATGTTGTACCTCTATACTGAATATTACTGGATGATATACCTCTATACTGAATATTACTGGATGATGTACCATTATACTGAATATTACTGGATGTTGTACCTCTATACTGAATATTACTGGATGATGTACCTCTATACTGAATATTACTGGATGATATACCTCTATACTGAATATTACTGGATGATATACCTCTATACTGAATATTACTGGATGATGTACCTCTATACTGAATATTACCGGATGATGTACCTCTATACTGAATATTACTGGATGTTGTACCTCTATACTGAATATTACTGGATGTTGTACCTCTATACTGAATATTACTGGATGTTGTACCATTATACTGAATATTACTGGATGATATACCTCTATACTGAATATTACTGGATGTTGTACCATTATACTGAATATTACTGGATGATATACCTCTATACTGAATATTACTGGATGTTGTACCATTATACTGAATATTACTGGATGATGTACCTCTATACTGAATATTACTGGATGTTGTACCTCTATACTGAATATTACTGGATGTTGTACCATTATACTGAATATTACTGGATGATATACCCCTATACTGAATATTACTGGATGTTGTACCTCTATACTGAATATTACTGGATGATATACCTCTATACTGAATATTACTGGATGATCTACTTCTATACTGAATATTACTGGATGTTGTACCTCTATACTGAATATTACTGGATGTTGTACCTCTATACTGAATATTACTGGATGATGTACCTCTATACTGAATATTACTGGATGTTGTACCTCTATACTGAATATTACTGGATGATGTACCTCTATACTGAATATTACCGGATGATATACCTCTATACTGAATATTACTAGATGATATACCTCTATACTGAATATTACTAGATGTTGTACCTCTATACTGAATATTACCGGATGATATACCTCTATACTGAACATTACTGGATGATATACCTCTATACTGAATATTACTGGATGATGTACCTCTATACTGAATATTACTGGATGATGTACCTCTATACTGAATATTACTGGATGTTGTACCTCTATACTGAATATTACTGGATGATGTACCTCTATACTGAATATTACTGGATGATGTACCTCTATACTGAATATTACTGGATGATATATCTCTATACTGAATATTACTGGATGTTGTACCTCTATACTGAATATTACTGGATGTTGTACCTCTATACTGAATATTACTGGATGATGTACCTCTATACTGAATATTACCGGATGATATACCTCTATACTGAATATTACTGGATGTTGTACCTCTATACTGAATATTACCGGATGATATACCTCTATACTGAATATTACTGGATGATGTACCTCTATACTGAATATTACTGGATGTTGTACCTCTATACTGAATATTACTGGATGATGTACCTCTATACTGAATATTACCGGATGATATACCTCTATACTGAATATTACTGGATGTTGTACCTCTATACTGAATATTACCGGATGATATACCTCTATACTGAATATTACTGGATGTTGTACCTCTATACTGAATATTACTGGATGATGTACCTCTATACTGAATATTACCGGATGATATACCTCTATACTGAATATTACTGGATGATGTACCTCTATACTGAATATTACTGGATGATGTACCTCTATACTGAATATTACTGGATGATATACCTCTATACTGAATATTACTGGATGTTGTACCATTATACTGAATATTACCGGATGATATACCTCTATACTGAATATTACTGGATGTTGTACCTCTATACTGAATATTACTGGATGATGTACCTCTATACTGAATATTACTGGATGATGTACCTCTATACTGAATATTACTGGATGATGTACCTCTATACTGAATATTACCGGATGATATACCTCTATACTGAATATTACTGGATGTTGTACCTCTATACTGAATATTACTGGATGATGTACCTCTATACTGAATATTACCGGATGATATACCTCTATACTGAATATTACTGGATGTTGTACCTCTATACTGAATATTACCGGATGATATACCTCTATACTGAATATTACTGGATGTTGTACCTCTATACTGAATATTACTGGATGATGTACCTCTATACTGAATATTACCGGATGATATACCTCTATACTGAATATTACTGGATGTTGTACCTCTATACTGAATATTACTGGATGATGTACCTCTATACTGAATATTACTGGATGATGTACCTCTATACTGAATATTACTGGATGATATACCTCTATACTGAATATTACTGGATGTTGTACCATTATACTGAATATTACCGGATGATATACCTCTATACTGAATATTACTGGATGATGTACCTCTATACTGAATATTACTGGATGATATACCGCTATACTGAATATTACTGGATGTTGTACCTCTATACTGAATATTACTGGATGATATACCTCTATACTGAATATTACTGGATGATATACCTCTATACTGAATATTACTGGATGTTGTACCATTATACTGAATATTACCGGATGATATACATCTATACTGAATATTACTGGATGATGTACCTCTATACTGAATATTACTGGATGATATACCGCTATACTGAATATTACTGGATGTTGTACCTCTATACTGAATATTACTGGATGTTGTACCTCTATACTGAATATTACTGGATGTTGTACCTCTATACTGAATATTACCGGATGATATACCTCTATACTGAATATTACTGGATGATATACCCCTATACTGAATATTACTGGATGATATACCTCTATACTGAATATTACTGGATGATGTACCTCTATACTGAATATTACTGGATGATATACCTCTATACTGAATATTACTGGATGTTGTACCATTATACTGAATATTACCGGATGATATACCTCTATACTGAATATTACTGGATGATGTACCTCTATACTGAATATTACTGGATGATATACCGCTATACTGAATATTACTGGATGTTGTACCATTATACTGAATATTACTGGATGATATACCTCTATACTGAATATTACTGGATGATATACCGCTATACTGAATATTACTGGATGATATACCCCTATACTGAATATTACTGGATGATGTACCGCTATACTGAATATTACTGGATGTTGTACCATTATACTGAATATTACTGGATGATATACCTCTATACTGAATATTACCGGATGATATACTTCTATACTGAATATTACTGGATGATATACCTCTATACTGAATATTACTGGATGTTGTACCTCTATACTGAATATTACTGGATGTTGTACCTCTATACCGAATATTACTGGATGTTGTACCTCTATACTGAATATTACTGGATGATATACCTCTATACTGAATATTACTGGATGATGTACCCCTATACTGAATACTACTGGATGATGTACCTCTATACTGAATATTACTGGATGATCTACTTCTATACTGAATATTACTGGATGATATACCTCTATACTGAATATTACTGGATGATATACCTCTATACTGAATATTACTGGATGTTGTACCTCTATGCTGAATATTACTGGATGATATACCTCTATACTGAATATTACCGGATGATATACCTCTATACTGAATGATATACCTCTATACTGAATATTACTGGATGTTGTACCTCTATGCTGAATATTACCGGATGATATACCTCTATACTGAATATTATTGCAAGAAGGGCCACTTCTTTACTGAATGTTACTGGATGATTGTGACGGTACCAGCTGACACTGCACCTGGGTGTCTCCATCAGTCGAAGCTTCCTCTGCTCTGGAACACAACAAACCTCCACCTGTATACAGAACAGTGGGGTCAGGGAACAATGTGTGGGATACCAGAGATACATCAAGGCCAATGGGAAGCAGAAATTGGAGATTGCCTCAGACTAGGCGAGAGTCAAGGCTCTTCTTGACCTAAAACTCCTGATAGTGGTTTATCTGAACTGGAGATGATGGTCAGGAAACAGTAGAAAACCTATTGCGTACTGCAGTTTTCAGTAGGGAAACATGGAAGAAAGGTGGTACTCTCATGGGAAGAGGAAAGTCCAACACAAAGGACAATGGAGACAAATGTTTCTTATGGTGAAATTGTTCAATGAAGCGTGGGTCAAACTTGAAAGATGGTTGGCAACAGTGCAGATGTCTGGTGGATTAACAGCCGTCTGTCAAGAGGTCCCAAGGTTGAGGGTGAAGCAGCCTGTCTGAATCATTCAGCCACAGATCTAAGGTGATGTTGGATAGTGGACCACTAAGTTTGTAAATCTTCCACCATAGAATCAACTGCAGGAACTCCTGTAGTGATGGAAAAGAGGGTGGTATCCAAGGGCAGCATTGAAAGGTGAGCACTGAAGTGACTCGTGATGTAGATTATTAAAGGAGAATTCAGCCGGGAAAGAGAATCGGACCAATTGGAATGATGGGCATTCACATAGTGACAGAGGTCGTGCTCCAAAGACTGCGTCATGCACTGCCTCGGGCTCTGTCTTTCAGGGTTCTGTTTCCTTGCTGCGAGCCGCATTAGTCTGGTGTCACGTGCAGTGCACCTTCGGCTCGGGGCATTTCTTCTTCTGGGTTCCGTCTCCTGCCGGGAAGTCACTTGCGCATGATGTAGCATGCAACGAGTCTATCAGAGCCACTGTTTCTTGCTCCGGTGCACTATCACGTGTTCAGTCCCTAGTGCAGTCATGTATCCCTTATGCTGCAGTATTGCATTCTATACTGAAAGCCTGTGTATGACCCTTGCTAGAACTTGATCAAGCTTTTGTTTGCTGAATTGAATCCAGTATTACCAGTGTGACACCAGCCTGTGTATGACCGTTGCCTGAACATGGCCACGCTGTTGTCTGCCGAACTGTATCCGGTATTGCCAGCCTGTGTATGACCCATGCCGGAACATGGCCATGCTGTTGTCTGCCGAACTGTATCCGGTATTGCCAGCCTGTGTATGACGCTTGCCTGAACATGGTCACCCTGTTGTCTGCCGAACTGTATCCGGTATTGCCAGCCTGTGTATGACCTTTTGCCTGAACTTGACCACTCTGTTGTCTGCCGAACTGTATCCAGTATTTCCAGCCTGTGTATGACCGTTGCCTGAACATGGTCACCCTGTTGTCTGCCAAACTGTATCTGGTATTACCGGCCTGTGTATGATACTTGCCTGAACATGGTCACCCTGTTGTCTGCTGAACTGTATCTGGTATTACCAGCCTGTGTATGATACTTGGCTGAACATGGCCACGCTGTTGTCTGCCGAACTGTATCCGGTATTGCCAGACTGTGTATGACATTTTGCCTGCACTTGACCACACTATTGTCTGCCGAACTGTATCCGGTATGGAAAGCCTGTGTATGTCCGTTGCCTGAACTTAACCACTCTGTTGTCTGCCGAACTGTATCCGGTATTGCCAGTCTGTGTATGACCTTTGGCCTGAACTCTGACTACGCATTGCCTGTCAATTTGTAGCCTGTACTTCTTGCCTATGTATGACCATGGCCTGTACCTGACCTCGTTGGACCACTCTGACCAGGTCTTTTCGCCTCTCTAGGGAGTACTTCTTATCCTGTTACCTTCATGCTGTTTTCTCTCTGTTTCTATAGGAGAGTTTCAGATACTATCGTGACCTACTTACCGAATCTAAGCACTCCCCTGCAGGACAGTAGGTGCTGTTTACTACCAGGCTATCCTGGGTTCACTGGGGCTTGTCATCTGGCCATTGCCACTGCAAGGTCTGGCAACAGACAGTCAACGGTCGACAAGCTAAGCACGCTAACAATACACCCTAGCACTCCCTCGCCTGCAGGTTCCCTGCAAGTGGGTGGCAGATTGATTGGTACGCCAAGTATGCCCATAGTTTGTGGGTGATAGGCGGATGAAAGGTGTAACTCAATTTCAAGTCGGGTATTACAGGTACAATCAGTGTTACGGAACGCTGGTGGTTTTAAGGTACGGTCAGCATTATGGGAAAGCTGGGTTATTGGTATTACAGGGAGGTGATGGAGGGGTATTAGTATCACAGGGAGGTGATGGAGGGGTATTAGTATTACAGGGACGTGACGGAGGGGTATTAGTATTACAGGGAGGTGACGGAGGGGTATTAGTATTACAGGGAGGTGATGGAGGGGTATTGGTATTACAGGGAGGTGATGGAGGTGTATTGGTATTACAGGGAGGTGACGGAGGTGTATTGGTATTACAGGGAGGTGATGGAGGGATATTAGTATTACAGGGAGGTGACGGAGGTGTATTGGTATTACAGGGAGGTGACGGAGGTGTATTGGTATTACAGGGAGGTGATGGAGGTGTATTGGTATTACAGGGAGGTGACGGAGGTGTATTAGTATTACAGGGACGTGACAGAGGTGTATTAGTATTACAGGTAGGTGATGGAGGTGTATTGGTATTACAGGGAGGTGATGGAGGTGTATTAGTATTACAGGGAGGTGATGGAGGTGTATTAGTATTACAGGCAGGTGATGGAGGTGTATTGGTATTACAGGTAGGTGATGGAGGGGTATTAGTATTACAGGGAGGTGATGGAGGGATATTAGTATTACAGGGAGGTGATGGAGGGGTATTAGTATTACAGGGAGGTGATGGAGGGGTATTAGTATTACAGGGAGGTGATGGAGGTGTATTAGTATTACAGGTAGGTGACGGAGGTGTATTGGTATTACAGGGAGGTGATGGAGGGGTATTAGTATTACAGGGAGGTGATGGAGGGGTATTAGTATTACAGGGAGGTGATGGAGGGGTATTAGTATTACAGGCAGGTGATGGAGGTGTATTAGTATTACAGGTAGGTGATGGAGGTGTATTAGTATTACAGGGAGGTGATGGAGGGGTATTGGTATTACAGGGAGGTGATGGAGGTGTATTGATATTACAGGGAGGTAATGGAGGGGTATTAGTATTACAGGGAGGTGACGGAGGGGTATTAGTATTACAGGGAGGTGATGGAGGGGTATTAGTATTACAGGGAAGTGACGGAGGTGTATTGGTATTACAGGGAGGTGACGGAGGGGTATTAGTATTACAGGGAGGTGACGGAGGTGTATTGGTATTACAGGGAGGTGATGGTATTACAGGGAGGTGATGGAGGGGTATTAGTATTACAGGGAGGTGATGGAGGGGTATTAGTATTACAGGGAAGTGACGGAGGTGTATTGGTATTACAGGGAAGTGATGGAGGGGTATTAGTATTACAGGGAGGTGACGGAGGTGTATTGGTATTACTGGGAGGTGACGGAGGGGTATTAGTATTACAGGGAGGTGACGGAGGGGTATTAGTATTACAGGGACGTGATGGAGAGGTATTAGTATTACAGACCCCCTGGTGGAGGGGTATTAGTATTACAGGGATCCTGGTGGAGGGGTATTAGTATGACAGGTCCCTGGTGGAGGGGTAATAGTATTACAGGGATCATGGTGGAGGGGTGTTAGTATGACAGGCCCCTGGTGGAGGGATATTAGTATTACAGGCCCCCTGGTGGAGGGGTATTAGTATTAAACATCCCCTGGTGGAGGGGTATTAGTATTATAGGGATCCTGGTGGAGGTGTATTAGTATGACAGGCCCCCTGGTGGAGGGGTATTAGTATTACAAGGATCCTGGTGGAGGGGTATTAGTATGATAGGCCCCCTGGTGGAGTGGTATTAGTATTACAAGGATCCTGGTGGAGGGGTATTAGCATGACAGGCCCCTGGTGGAGGGGCATTAGTATTACAGGGATCCTGGTGGAGGGGTATTAGTATGACAGGCCCCCTTGTGGAGGGGTATTAGTATTACAAGCCCCCTGGTGGGGGGGGGGGGTATTAGTATTACAGGGATCCTGGTGGAGGGGTATTAGCATGACAGGCCCCTGGTGGAGGGGTATTAGTATTATAGGGATCCTGGTGGAGGGGTATTAGTATGACAGGCCCCTGGTGGAGGGGTATTAGTATTACAAACCCCCTGGTGGAGGGGTATTAGTATTAAACATCCCCTGGTGGAGGGGTATTAGTATTAAACATCCCCTGGTGGAGGGGGTTGGGGGTACACAGTCAGCCCCACACAGTCTATACAATTGCCCCCAGTAGTACTCACTGTCAATCTGTGCTGAAGGCTGATGCAGTCGAATCACTTCCGGCTTCGTGCACTAAAACACGCCCCCTCCTGCTGTGCATGCTGGGAGTTGGGAGGTAACGGGCGGCCATGTTTCTTTTGGGCAATTTCTTCTCAGGGAAGGTTATGTGTTCCCTATATTAACCCCTTCAGTGCCACAGAGGTTTTACAGTTCAGTACTACCTGTTTTCTACACTTCTCCAGCACCCAGGGGGTTAAACCTCCGTGTAAACCAATGAGAACAATGGGATTTTATTAATTCGCTTAGTATTAGACGCCTCACTCCAAACAGCGCCCCCTGCTGGGTTTACTCAGCCACTGAATCATCAGGCTGCTCAGTGGGGGGGGGGGGGGCATCCCCATCCCCATCCCCATCCCCATCCCCATCCCCAAAATTGTACAGACAGGTACCCTTCCTGATTAGACTCCTGTAATCCTGAGTGACCCATAATGCTGGATATGACTCCCCTAATCCTGATAGGACTCCCCTAATCCTGATAGGACTCCCCTAATCCTGATAGGACTCCCCTAATCATGTATATGACTCCCTAATCCTGATATGACTCCCCTAATCCTGATAGGACTCCCCTAATCCTGATAGGACTCCCCTAATCCTGATAGGACTCCCCTAATCATGTATATGACTCCCTAATCCTGATAGGACTCCCCTAATCCTGATAGGACTCCCCTAATCATGTATATGACTCCCTAATCCTGATATGACTCCCCTAATCCTGATAGGACTCCCCTAATCATGTATATGACTCCCTAATCCTGCATAGGACTCCCCTAATCATGTATATCAACCCCCTAATCATGTATATGACTCCCTAATCCTGCATAGGACTCCCCTAATCCTACATAGGACTCCCCCAATCCTGGATATCAACCCCCTAATCCTGCATAGGACTCCCCTAATCCTACATAGGACTCCCCTAATCCTGGATATCAACCCCCTAATCCTGCATAGGACTCCCCTAATCATGTATATGACTCCCTAATCCTACATAGGACTCCCCTAATCCTGGATATCAACCCCCTAATCCTGGATATCAGCCCCCTAATCCTGTATATGACTCCCTAATCCTGCATAGGACTCCCCTAATCCTACATATGTCTCCCCTAATCCTACATAGGACTCCCTAATCCTACATACAACTCCCCTAATCCTGGATATGATTTACTAATCCTGATATGACTTTCCTAATCCTGGCTATGACTCCGGTATTCCTGTATATGACTCCCGTAATCCTGGATATGACTCTCTAATCCTGATTATGACTCCCTAATCCTATATATTACTCCCCTAATCCTGAATATGACTCCCTAATCCTATATATTACTCCTTTAATCCTGTATATGACTCTCTAATCCTGAATATGACTCCCTAATCCTATATATTACTCCCTTAATCCTGTATATGAATCTCTAATCCTGAATATGACTCCCTAATCCTAGTATGACTCCCTAATACTGGATATGACTCCCTTCATATACACTAAATGGGAAACAGCTTGGGGAATCCTCATTAGATACAGATTTAGGAGTATTAAAAAAAAACCCAGGAGCGCAGGCGAAGCGTTTGGGACTGGATTCACACTCTGTATGTTATAGACAGTCTGGTATATATTCCTCTGAGGGACTTTAAATGGAACACGTCCTCCTCACAGTGATCTCTGGATGGTATAGAAGAGAGAAGTCCCAGTCAGGCTTCTATGAACAATATACCTGCTATGTGCACAATATCCACTTACCATTAAGCACCTGTAGATTTGCTCATACAGTCTTCCTGTTCTGCAAGAATGGGGCCCAGATTTTTGTTAAATAACTCAAGTTCTGTATGGCGGATATCTTTCGTCTCTCTCGACCGTCCTTTTCTCAACTTGTAAATCCTGATGCAATGTTATATCACATTATAGAAATACGTATGAGTTATGATGACCTTTAGATAAAAAATATCCACTCGCAGTTTCAAAATAGATAGTCCAGCGTAGTCCTACAGGTCATTGCTCCAAATCCCAATCTCAGCAATCCGCAGGATATTCTACCCCGCTCATAGGTAGAGACATTATTCACTCTGGCGCCTGGTAGTCCCCGTCCCTGTATATGACTCCCCATCCCTGGATATGACTCCCCATCCCTGGATATGACTCCCCGTCCCTGTATATGACTCCCTGTCCCTGGATATAACTCCCCATCCCTGGATATGACTCCCCGTCCCTGTATATGACTCCCCATCCCTGGATATAACTCCCCATCCCTGGATATGACTCCCCGTCCCTGTATATGACTCCCTGTCCCTGGATATAACTCCCCATCCCTGGATATGACTCCCCGTCCCTGTATATGACTCCTCATCCCTAGATATGACTCCCCGTCCCTGTATATGACTCCTTGTCCCTGTATATGACTTCCCTTCCCTGTATATGACTCCCCGTCCCTGTATATGATTCCCTGTCCCTGGATATGACTCCTTGTCCCTGGATATGACTCCCCATCCCTGTATATGACTCCCTGTCCCTGGATATGACTCCCCATCCCTGGATATGACTCCTTGTCCCTGTATATGACTCCCTGTCCCTGTATATGACTCCCCGTCCCTGTATATGACTCCCTGTCCCTGGATATGACTCCCCATCCCTGTATATGACTCCCTGTCCCTGGATATGACTCCCCATCCCTGGATATGACTCCCCGTCCCTGTATATGACTCACTGTCCCTGGATATAACTCCCCATCCCTGGATATGACTCCCCATCCCTGTATATGACTCCCTGTCCCTGTATATGACTCCCTGTCCCTGGATATGACTCCCCATCCCTGTATATGACTCCCTGTCCCTGGATATAACTCCCCATCCCTGGATATGACTCCCCATCCCTGTATATGACTCCCTGTCCCTGGATATGACTCCTTGTCCCTGGATATGACTCCCCATCCCTGTATATGACTCCCTGTCCCTGGATATGACTCCCCATCCCTGGATATGACTCCTTGTCCCTGTATATGACTCCCCGTCCCTGGCTATGGCTCTCTGTCCCTGGATATAAATCCTCATCCCTCGATATGACTCCCTGTCCCTGGCTATGGCTCTCTGTCCCTGGATATGACTCCCCGTCCCTGGATAGGACTCCTCCTCCCTGGATATGACTTCCTGTTCCTAGATATGACTTCCTGTCCCTGGATTTGATGCCCCATACCTGGATATGACTTCCTGTCCCTAGATAGGACTTCATGTATATGACTTCATGTTCCTAGATATGACTACCTGCCCCTGGATATGACTTCCCATCCCTGGATATGACTCCTCATCCCTGGAAAGGACTCCCTGTACCTGATATGTCTCCCTGTCCCTGGATATGAATCCCCGTCCCTGGATATGACTTCCTGTCCCTGTATATGACTCCTAGTCCCTGGATATGACTCCCCATCCCTGTATATGACTTCCTGTCCCTAGATAGGACTCCCTGCCGCTGGATTTGAGTCCTTGTCATTGGATAAGATTCCCAGTCCCTGGATATGACGCCTCGTCCCTGGATATGACTCCCTGTCCCTGTATATGACTCCCTGTCCCTGGATATGACTCCCCGTCCCTGGATATAACTCCTCGTCCCTGTATATGACTACCTAAACCTGGATATGACTCCCTAGCTCTGGATATGATTCCCTGTCCCTGAATATGACTCTCTAACTCTGAATAGGACTCTCTGTCCCTGGATAGGACTCTGTCCCTGGTATGACTCCCCGTCCCTGAATATGACTCCCCTGGATATGACTCCCTGTTCCTGGATATACAAAAATGGCACATCTCCCTGCCTACAAAAGAGATGTGAAACCTGTGCACACATTTACACCACGGACAACATACCAATTCCAAACACCCAGTTACACCATAAGATCAGTGGTACCTTCACCTGTAAATCATCCAATGTAATATACCTTATCATGTGTGCAAAATGCCCAACAGCTCTGTATGTGGGAGAAACTGGACAAGCACTACATGGGAGATTTAATTCCCACAGATCCAGTGTTAATAACAAAGAGACAGAGACACCAGTGGGAGAACATTTTTGCCAAAATTGACACGGTATCAGCGGCATTAAATAATAATTTTTTGTGGGATCATGAACACTGTGGATTTATCACGGTGCCCGTGCTCCCTTGTTTTTGTTTTTCTGTCAGTTATCCTGTGTAATACTCTCATTGGTTGCCCTGTGTTGAGCCCGCCCAGTATGGCTTTTATATACTGGGCTCCTGCACCCACACGGTGCCCTTTGTGGTGCTCCTGTACTAGCGCTACTAACTGCTCAGTGTTCCCAGTGTACCGACTTGGCCTGCCTGACTACTCTTCAGTTCCTGCTCCTGTGTACCGACCCGGATTGCCTGACTACTCTTCAGTTCCTGCTCCTGTGTACCGACCCGGATTGCCTGACTACTCTTCAGTTCCTGCTCCTGTGTACCGACCTGGATTGCCTGACTACTCATCGGTATTTGCTCCTGTGTATCGACCCGGCCTGGCTGACGTTCCTGCTCCTGTGTACCGACCCGGACCGGCTGACGTTACTGCTCCTGATTTCTGACCCGGCCTGGCTGACGTTCCTGTTCCTGTGCACCGACCCGGCTTGATCAGCGTTCCTGCTACCTCTGTCCTTGTCGTCGGAACATTCTTAGTCCTCTGACAATCCGGTTACCATTGGCTTGTCCTCCGCTACTGCTACAGCAGGTTGCCAGTGTAGTCTCAGTTGCTGCTCCGGCAGAGCGCCTCTGGCCTAGTCCTCCGTTACTGTCATACCGGTTGCAAGTGTTGCCTCCGTGATTGCTCCAGTATAGTGCCATTGGCTTGTTCTCCGCTACTACTCCGGCAGGTTGCCAGTGTTGTCTCAGTTACTGCTCCGGCAGAGCACCTCTGGCCTAGTCCTCCATTACTGTCATACCGGTTGCAAGTATTGCCTCCGTGATTGCTCCGGTAAAGTGTCATTGGCTTGTCCTCCGCTACTGCTCCGGTAGGTTGCCAGTGGTGCCTCACTTACTGCTCTGGCAAAGCTCCTCTGGCCTAGTCCTCCATTACTGTCATACCGGTTGCAAGTATTGCCTTCGTGATTGCTCCGGTAAAGTGCCATTGGCTTGTCCTCCGCTACTGCTCCGGTAGATTGCCAGTGGTGCCTCACTTACTGCTCCGGCAGAGCGCCTCTGGCCTAGTCCTCCGTTACTGTCATACTGGTTGCAAGTGTTGCCTCCGTGATTGCTCCGGTATAGTGCCATTGGCTTGTCCTCTGCTCCTGCTCCAGCAGGTTGCCAGTGGTGCCTCAGTTACTGCTCTGGCAAAGCTCCTCTGGCCTAGTCCTCCGTTACTGTCATACCGGTTGCAAGTGTTGCCTCTGTGATTGCTCCGGTAAAGTGCCATTGGCTTGTTCTCCGCTACTGCTCCGGCAGGTTGCCAGTGTTGTCTCAGTTACTGCTCCGGCAGAGAGCCTCTGGCTTAGTCCTCTGTTACTGACATACCAGTTGCAAGTGTTGCCTCCGTGATTGCTCCGGTAGTGCTCATTCTACCTCAGTTGAGCTCTGACAGTTCACGTATGTTTGTTGACCTTGGCTTGTTAAAGTATCATTCCAGTACCTTCACACATGGGACTGTTTACCATCATTGATGAACTTTAACTCCTGCAGTACCGGAATCCTGGGAACCTACTTCTCTTGCCTGCCCTGTGTCAGTATATACTGTCTGTACCTTCATGTTATGCTGGACCTGTGTGGGCATTGAATATTTACCTGTCGTGTGTCTGTACTATACTGTTGTATACTACAGGACCTGTGAGGGTTCTTACTGTATTGTTTTATTCAATAAAACTGTGTTTTTATCCTAACCACTGTGTCTGTGAGTCAAACAAACCGTTACAGTACAAAAGGGCCATGACCTCAGACAATAAAGGTGAAGGTAATACACAGAACATCCACTGGAGGGTGGATGTACATGAGCAGCATTTGGACCAGTTGGCACTGGCCATACAAACTATTCTTGAGCGTATGGTGCACCTTGATAAGCCTGTTCCAAATCCGGTGGTCTCCCCAGTTTCGACACCGGAGAGTCAGCCCGTGACTTCTGTTGCCTCAGTCAAAGGGTTAACCGCTTCTGCTCTGTTGCCACTCAGATACGATGGTGAACCCAACTTATGCAGAGGGTTTATTAACCAACTAGAGATATTTTTGGAGTTAACCCCTCATGCCTTTCCCAATGACCATAGTAAGGTCGGGTTTATGATATCTTTACTGACCGGCAGAGCCCTGGCATGGGCCAATCTCTTATGGGAAAATGCTAAACCTTGCATCAGGAATTTCAGGGAATTTGTGCAAACATTTCGGAGAGTATTTGAAGTTCCTGGTAGAACCGCCTCTGGTGCTAAACGTTTGATGGAGATACAACAGGGCAATTGTACTGTGGGCGACTACGCCATAGAATTTCGTACATTAGCAGCAGAGGTAGGTTGGAATAATGAAGCATTGGTGGCAGCATTTGCCCAAGGTCTGGCTGACCATATCAAAGATGAGACCACAGCGAGAGAATTGCCCAATGATCTGGATGAATATATTGACTATGCTATTCTGATTGACTCTCGGATCCATGAGAGACTTGTGGCTAAAGACCGTAGGCTACGGCCTAGAAGCAGCGGGCATAGCACTCTTTGCCTAAACCTCTTGATCTTAAACAAGAATCCTGTGAACCTATGCAACTAGGTTTTACCAGATTAACCAGGGAGGAACGGGCACACCGCAGGAGGCAGGGGTTATGCTTGTACTGTGGTAAAGCTGGGCATATGTTACGTACCTGCCCCATACGTCTGGGAAAGGAACGTACCTAGGGTACCTTGGGGGACAGGCCCTAGGTGGTGTTCAGCAGTCCCTAGACCCAATCATGCAGAAACCCACGATCCAGGTGGTATTTTCTTGGGCAGAACACTTGGTGGAGGTTCTGGCTCTGATTGATTCCGGCGCGGCCGGTTATTTCATGGATAGTTCCTTTGCTGTGCTACATAAAATTCCGCTGGTTAAAAGGGAATCGCCCTTAGCCATTGATGGCAGACCATTAGAACCAGCTCAGATTACGATGGAAACCATTCCACTGCCTATGATGATTGGGGCTCTCCACAGAGAGGAACAGCAGTTTCGGATAATCCATTCCCCTCACCATGCGGTCATTCTGGGATTCCCTTGGTTGCATCTGCATAACCCCCAGTTTGATTGGTAGAGTTGTGAGATTACTTCCTGGTCTTAGTATTGCATGAAGCATTGTGTGTCTCATCCTGTCAAGATCCTGTGTGCCTCTCCCTCCTTGCCAGCTGAATACCACCAATTCAGTGACGTTTTTAGTATGGGAGAGGCTGGCACCTTGCCCCAGCACAGGACATACGATTGTGCCATTGATTTGCCCCCGGGGGTGGTGCCCCCTAGGGGACGCACGTACCCACTATCATGCGAAGAGAATCGTGCTATGGAGGAATACATTGACGATGCCCTTAAAAGAGGGATCATTAGGAAGTCTACCTCGCCTGCTGGCGCTGGGTTCTTCTTTGTTAAAAAGAAGAGTGGCGAGTTAAGGCTGTGCATTGATTATAGTGGTCTAATTAAATTAATCCCCAAAAATGCCTATCCTATATCACTCATCACCGAACTATTTGACAGGTTAAAAGGTTCTTCCATTTTTACGAAATTAGATCTACGTGTGGCCTATAACCTGGTCAGAATAAGAGCTGGGGATGAGTGGAAAATGGCATTTAAAGGGATAGTAATACTTCATTTTAACTTTATTTTATTTTGTAGGCATTAAAAAAACATGAAGAATGATATAAGTCTTATCTCTCAAACCTTTATGGTTTGAGAGATATTCACAAGCAAAGTTTCCCTTCCCACCCCTTTTACCTAGTGTAAGTCATCTCTTCTCAGATGTGAGTCTGGTTGTAAGACCAGACAGATAACAGAAGGGGACACTCTTCTTTGTATGAAAACAATGAAAGCCCTTCCCCCCTTGACAAGTTTTTCAGGTTTTTCCCTTATCTTAATTGAAGATTGTCCCTCTCTGCAGTCTACCTGGGCACCTCCCTTCTGATCTGGTTGAACTGGGGGGGATACTTTGTTTGTGAATATCTCTTAAACCATAAAGGTTTGAGAGATAAGACGTATATCGTTCTTCATGTTTTTTTAATGCCTACAAAATAAAATAAAGTTAAAACGAAGTATTACTATCCCTTTAATACCAGATCCGGGCATTATGAATATCTAGTTATGCCATTTGGTCTCTGTAACGCACCTGCGGTGTTTCAAGAATTTATTAATGATATCCTCCGTGATATGCTACAGTCCTGTGTGGTAGTCTACCTTGATGATATACTTGTACACTCAGCTAATATGTCCCAAAGGATGTGTCCGAGGTGCAGCTCCACTTGCTCAAAAATAAACTATTCTGTAAAATGGAAAAGTGTGAGTTTCACAGATCCAGTGTGCCTTTTTTGGGTTTCGTGATCGCTAAGGAGGGTATCGCTATGGATCAGGAGAAACTCGCAGCTGTATTACAATGGCCACGGCCCAAAGAGTTAAAGGCGATCCAGCGCTTTTTGGGGTTCGCAAATTATTACAGAAAGTTTATCCAGAATTTCTCCACTATTGTGAAGCCACTGTCTGACCTCACGCACAAGGGTGCTAATCCTTCCCAATGGTCTGAGGCAGCCGAGCATGCCTTTGAGACACTGAAATCCGCTTTTGCATCTGCTCCTGTACTGTCCCACCCCAACCCGTCCCTTCCATTTACACTGACTGTTTTGCATTTACCACGGCCTGTGCCAACTGTGCCCGTGCCAAGACCCCTAGACACCTCCCAGTGGGCCTACTCTAGCCAGTGCCTAATGGTGAACGTCCCTGGTCCCACGTATCTATTGATTTCCTGGGAGAATTGCCAGTGTCTAGGGAGTGTTCGTTCATCCTGATGGTGGTTGACAGGTTTTCTAAAATGGCTCATTTCGTGCCCCTCCCTGGCTTTCCCTCTGTCCAGAAGTTAGCTGTTGTTTTTGCTAAGGAAGTGTTCCGGTTGCATGGGGTACCTAGAGTTCTGGTATCCGACCACGGGAGCCAATTCGTGTCCAGATTTTGGAGAGCATTCTCTGATCAGATGGGCATTCAACTGTCCTTTTCTTCTGCCTACCATCCCCAGACCAATGGAGCCATTGAGCGTGCCAATCAGGGACTGGAGCAGTTCCTGCGCTGTTTTGTTACAGATCATCGTGATAATTGGGCAGACCTGTTGCCGTGGGCAGAGTTCGCCAGGAACTGTGCGGTCAATTCATCATCCGGGAGCTCCCCGTTTCTCATCAACTACGGGTTCCAGCCTTGTTTGCTCCCGGACTCCTTCCAGTCACAACAGATTCCAGCTCTGGACTAGCACACAGAGTAACTCCACTCCACTTGGGCACAGGTTCAGAGGGCCCTCAGTCAGTCATTCCAGCGTCATCAGCGCCATGCCAACCGTAGACGGCTGCCAGCGGTCTCCTTTCAGGTTGGGGACAGGGTATGGCTCTCCTCCAGAAACCTCAAGTTGCAGATTCCGTCTAACAAGTTGGCTCCCCGGTTTATTGGTCCATTCAGGGTGATCCGTAAAATTAACCCTGTTTCATATGCCTTGGATCTCCCTGCGGCTATGCGCATTCATAATGTGTTCCATGTATCTCTATTGAAACCTTTGGTATGCAACCGCTACACTACCACTCCTGCGGTTCCCGGCCCGGTAGAGGTTGAGGGTCAGGAGCAGTACGAGGTTCAAATCATTATTGATTCATGTAGATTTAGAGGAAAATTGCAGTACTTGGTCCATTGGAAAGGCTATGGCCCTGAGGAACTTTCCTGGGTTGATCAGAAGGACCTTCGTGCTCCTAGATTACTGCGCATTTTTCACTCTAAATATCCCCGGAAGCAAGGTCCCTCTTCCAGGAGAGGGGATCTTTGAGAGGGGGGGTATCACGGTGCCCGTGCTCCCTTGTTTTTGTTTTTCTGTCAGTTATCCTGTGTATGCTTTCATTGGTTGCCCTGTGTTGAGCCCGCCCAGTATGGTCTTTATATACTGGGCTCCTGCACCCACACGGTGCCCTTTGTGGTGTTCCTGTACTAGAGCTACTAACTGCTCAGTGTTCCCAGTGTACAGACTTGGCCTGCCTGACTACTCTTCAGTTCCTGCTCCTGTGTACCGACCCGGATTGCCTGACTTCTCTTCAGTTCCTGCTCCTGCGTACCGACCCGGATTGCCTGACTACTCTTCAGTATCTGCTCCTGTGTATCGACTCGACTTGATTGACGTTCCTGCTTCCTCTGTCCTTGTTGCCGCTGCAACATTCTTAGTCCTCTGACAGTCCGGTTACCATTTGCTTGTCCTCCGCTACTGCTCCGGCAAGTTGCCAGTGTTGTCTCAGTTACTGTTCCGGCAGAGCGCCTCTGGCCTAGTCCTCCGCTACTGTCATACCGGTTGCAAGTGTTGCCTCCGTGATTGCTCCGGTAAAGTGCCATTGGCTTGTCCTCTGCTCCTGCTCCAGCAGGTTGCCATTGTTGTCTCATTTACTGCTCCGGCAGAGCGCCTCTGGCCTAGTCCTCTGCTACTGTCATACCGGTTGCAAGTGTGTGCCTCCGTGATTGCTCCGGTAAAGTGCCATTGGCTTGTCCTCTGCTACTGCTCCAGCAGGTTGCCAGTGTTGTCTCAGTTACTGCTCCGGCAGAGCTCCTCTGGCTTAGTCCTCTGTTACTGACATACCAGTTGCAAGTGTTGCCTCCGTGATTGCTCCGGTAGTGCTCATTCTACCTCAGTTGAGCTCTGACAGTTCACGTATGTTTGCTGACCTTGGCTTGTTAAAGTATCATTCCAGTACCTTCACACATGGGACTGTTTACCATCATTGATGAACTTTAACTCCTGCAGTACCTGAATCCTGGGAACCTACTTCTCTTGCCTGACCTGTGTCAGTATATACTGTCTGTACATTCATGTTATGCTGGACCTGTGTGGGCATTGAATATTTACCTGTCGTGTGTCTGTACTATACTGTTGTATACTACAGGACCTGTGAGGGTTCTTACTGTATTGTTTTATTCAATAAAGCTGTGTTTTTATCCTAACCACTGTGTCTGTGAGTCAAACAAACCGTTACAGGATTACATTCAAGAAGCAAATAGGCAACTCTCTGATGAAAGATACTATGTAAAATTACAAGAAGATCCCACAAAAAATTATACAAAACAAATTAACAGGATCATAAAAGAACTGCCCTCCAACACTGAAGAACAGATAAGGCCCCTAATACCAGCAGATCCAAAAATAGGCTCCTTCTACATGCTACCAAAAATACACAAAGAAGGAAACCCAGGAAGACCCATAATTTCAGGGATTGCTACACTCACAGAGAATATATCTGGCTGGGTAGAAAATACCCTGAAACCCCTGGTAAAACAAACACCCAGCTTGCTTCAGGACACCACGGATCTTCTAAACAAATTAGCTGAATTAGGCCCAATTCCAGAGAGCACCATCGTGGCCAATATGGATGTAGAATCCCTTTACACCAACATTCCACACACAGATGGCATAGCAGCATGCCAGGGATATCTGGAACAAAATAACACACCCATGGAACCGGTAACAAAACTCATACAGTTTATTCTCACCCACAATTACTTCAAGTTTGGACAGAACCTCTACCTTCAGAAAATGGGGACTGCAATTGGTACCCGAATGGCACCACAATATGCCAACCTGTTTATGGCAAAATTGAAAGAGGACTTCCTGTCCACCTGCCAGATAAAACCCCTGGTCTATCTCCGCTACATAGATGATATTCTTATCACCTGGACCGCCAGTGAAGAGGAACTTCTCAAATTCCATGAGAATTACAATACATTCCACCCCAATATCAACCGAACACTCAGTCACTCACGCACAAACATTAACATCCTTGACACAACTATCAGTATTCAGAACAACTCCATCCACACATCCCTATACCGCAAACCAGCAGACAGACCAACCTACCTGAAAAACAATAGCTTCCATCCAAAACACACAAAGAACTCCATCATATACAGCCAGGCCATCAGATACCACCGCATCTGTTCTGACAGGATGGACCGTGACAAGCACCTCCAGAAACTCAGAGGAGACCTTATAAAACACGGTTACAGCGCAACTATTATTGACAGAAACAGAAGGCTACCCAAATACCAAGAAAAAATCTGTTGCGCTACAAAGAACAACATAAGGGAAACCAGTTGCCACTGGTGGTCACTTACCACCCCCAGGTTGAAGTGCTACGCAAAATATCAAGAGAACTTCAAACGAAATTACATACAGATGAAAGACTTAAGAACATATACCCACAGCCTCCCTTACTCTCCTTCAGACAGCCTCCCAGTATGAAACAACTGATGGTGAGGAGTGCCCTGAGTAAAAATACAAAAAATGGCACATCTCCCTGCCTACAAAAGAGATGTGAAACCTGTGCACACATTTACACCACGGACAACATACCAATTCCAAACACCCAGTTACACCATAAGATCAGTGGTACCTTCACCTGTAAATCATCCAATGTAATATACCTTATCATGTGTGCAAAATGCCCAACAGCTCTGTATGTGGGAGAAACTGGACAAGCACTACATAAGAGATTTAATTCCCACAGATGCAGTGTTAATAACAAAAAGACAGAGACACCAGTGGAAGAACATTTTTGTCAAAATGGGCACAGTGTCAGGGACATTAAGTTAACTGTACTGATGGGACGGTTCTGCACTCAGAGGGACAGAAAGGTATGGGAGGTAAAATTAATGTTAAAATTTAATGCAATTTGTAGTGGTTTAAATAGGGACAGAGAGTTTTTGTCACATTATCACTTAGTTGGTTGACCTTTCCAACAGACCCAAGAGCATCGTAAATACCTCT
This sequence comes from Rhinophrynus dorsalis, assembly GCA_037306005.1. NCBI lineage: Eukaryota > Metazoa > Chordata > Amphibia > Anura > Rhinophrynidae > Rhinophrynus > Rhinophrynus dorsalis. The sequence continues at coordinate 497,179,080 of CM074723.1, read as the reverse complement.
GAAACCTCAGAGGAAGAGTGCAATTTACCACTGACTGATCAAAGATATCTGGATCTGGACTGCATTCTGTTATCTGATTTCCATTATAAACAATGTGATGTGTACTTGTATTTAAGAGAGATGTTTTCATATTTATCTGTATAACATGCCTGAGGAAGAGACCTAAGGTCTTGAAAGCTTGCATCCTAAATCTGCTTAGTTAGCCAATATAAGGTATCAAAAACTATATTTGCCTACTCTCCTGTTATGTGGATAAGTAGACATGATGGACAGTAGACTTGTGCGAATTCATTCGGAGACATTAGGATTTCGTTGAAAATGGGGTCATTCGGAGACATTCGGCCAATCCGAAACTCAAGGGTCATTCGGAAAAAATGATCCGACTCCGAACAGCCCAGGACCGAAATTCGTCGAAACTTTCGTAAGTTTTGGCAATCGACAAATTTCCGAAAGTTTTGACTACTTTCGACCAGGACTTTTTTGTACTTCCTGTGCGCGCTCAATTACTTTCCCTCCATAATTTTCCCTCCATGTCTCTAGTCCAATTCCATTCTCCGTTTCATGCACTACTTCCCTCTTTTGTCTGTATTCCAATAGCCTTCTTCGTTTCATGATGGGGGTTGGACTAATGACACAGTCACACAGACAGACAGCCTGCATTTCCTCATTGCGTTGTTGGAGCTCAGAGAGAGAAGAAGAGATTAGAGAGTGTCCAGTTGTTGTGTAGGCAGGCAGGTAGCATTAGGCTAGGCATAGGTAGGCAGCCAGCATTAGTTCCAGTTTTTGCCACTGCAAGAGTGAGTAATATTTGTTCCTGTGCAAAATATAAAAAAATATTAGGTATTTGTTCGAATACAGGGCCAGCCCTTACATGGGTCCCAGTGGGTCCATGGACCCAGGCGGCACTTTGACAGGGGCGGCAATTTGCTGTCCCATAGCATGTTTATTTTGTGCGCTTCCGCCAGTTCTGTGTTGCAGGGTGTCCCATCAGTGTGACTGTCAGCAGCCGGGCAGCCCTATGCTCACTCAGTGGCGATGCCTGCTGGCTGCTTCAGTGACATGAATTATGTGATAGTCAAACATTATGCCTATTTTGTATTGTTTATCGCCCACCTAAAGTCAAGTCTTGAGTAAATAGGTCTACCGTCCCAGATTTGCTAGAGAGGTTTTACAAATACAGGAGGGTGCTCCCTGTATGAAATGAGTCTAAACATTTGGTATCTCTAGTATGAGTGCACGACAGTGCATGATGTGTCCTGAACAGGATTGCTGTGAGGTGTCTCTACCCGGAAGGTGCTGGCCGGGCTGAGCTTCAACATTGTGACGAGTGACCAACTAAGAGCACCGTGCCAGACTTAATCTGCAGCCATAGCATCTCCCCCTCCTACTCTCTGGGTCCCGCTGACTGGCAATAACAGGTGAGTCACTAAGAGATCTGAAGCCTTTCTGGAAGTCCTTTCACTTGGAAAGGGGCTAGGTATTACTTGGGGGAGTTGCCTCGTGTGTAAATAATTTAGAGGTGGGAGATGAATGTGCATCACTTATGTGTTTCCTAACAGTAGGTAGAATACAACTCCCATCATCCCCTGATTATGACATTGGGAAATGCCCAGCAATTACCGTAGAGCCCTGTATTGCACACTCACGGAAAACGGTGATATTGCTATACTAAGACAATGCTGTGGACCCCTCTTCAGTATAGATGTCAAGCATTTTTTTTATTTCTCTCCTGTGTTGCAGTTCCTTCACAACAGAATGTCTCAATTTTTCTTTTTAACACATTACATCTACAATAGTACAGTTGGATATTACCTATACAATAATACTACATGTAATTATTTAATCCTATAATTAAATAATAATAGCAAACACTGGTAAGATTGTAACCTGTTCATCTATGGATGACAAGCACAGAAAATATTGGATTGCATTTCAATGTTAAGGTTAGGGACCAAAAGAGTCTGCTGGGTCCAGAGAGTCAAAACCAGGGACAGCTGGCAGGTGTGCATTATGGTAAAGTGACCAGAGTCTTAAAATTAAACCTGTAAACATTTTTTAAACAGTCAAATAGTGAAAACCATTTTATGAACATATTCTTCACAGATTATACATGCATTTTATTTGGAGTGAATGTATCATATATACTATATCCCATTCAAAAAACATTTTATTTTTTGGCAGGATGTCGCTGCAGGTGGAACAAGGCTGGGGAAGCAGACAATGTAATTACGATCTATGGCTACTAATGGAACAAGGGTGGGGTGTCTGACAGTCTATATGTGGTGCTGTGGCTACCAGTAGAATGTCACTAAGGAAACAGTGCATGTAGGTTCTACAGCAGTGTTTCTCAACTCCTGTCCTCAGGACCCACTAACAGGCCAGGACTTAGGGATTTCTCTGCTAGTGTGGTGATCAGAGGCTCATGCACATTGATTAACTCACCTGTGCTCTAACAAAGAAATCACCAAATCCTGGCCTGTTAGTGGGTCCCGAGGACAAGAGTTGAGAAATACTGTTCTACAGCAACCACTGGGGCAGGGGAACAAGGCTGTGGCTGTTATACAGTGTATATGTGGTTCTCTGACTACTAGAGGACAGTGGAACAAGGCTAGGGTGTCAGAAAATGTATGTTTCATTCTTTGCCTACTAGTGGTACCATACTGGGAGCAAACAGTGTAGATGTTGTTCTGTGGCTACTAGTGTAGCAAAGCCTCCAGGTCTGTGTTTCAGTATGTCCCATCATTGTCACTCTCAGCAGCTGGGTGGCCCTATGCTCACTCAGTGGCGATGCCCGCTGGCTGCTTCAGTGATGTGAATCATGTGATAGTCAGTGTCAGTCCACACAGACACACCACCAGGCTCAGTTCCGGAGTGTGCTATGCCTCACAGCCAATCCACACGCACCATCGCATCACCAGCCTGCCACCAGCCAATTAAAGAGGAGCATATTTGCTCACTCAATATGGTCCATCCACATTGGCTGGTTGGGGTGCGTACCGTGCGTGTGGTGTGAGACCATGCATGATCTGACTGTTGCTGTGACTCTGTCCTGCTGAATTCTGAGCGGAGACCGTGAGTGAGTTCACCCAGGGCCCAGGGGTAGGACGCTATGGTTCTGAGATAGATAATGGCTTATTATTTCCCTCATCTTCCTATTTTCTTCCATCCCAAGTCACCAGGGGCTGTAAATGTGCTCTCTCTAATTTACAATATGTCTGTAGACACCAAGTCCAACCAAGTGTAAGGGCATAACTGCTATTTAGTCTAAATATCGGTTACGCTCTTACACTTGATTGGTGTCTACAGGTATATTGTAAATTAGAGAGAGCACATTCACAGCCCCTGGTAACTTAAGCTGTCTATGGACAGAAGACCCCACCATCATATTTACTGGCTGAAATATTGTAAATCAGAGTGCATGTTTACAACCCTGGTGACTTAAGATCTCTCTGTGGACACAAGACCCCATTATAATGGATGTGGGTGTGTTTTGGTGGGCGTGTTTTTTTTTTTTTTTTTTTTTTGAGGGGGCAGCATTTAATCCTTGGACCCAGGCAGCACAGTGTATTGGGCCGGCACTGTTCGAATAATTTTCAATGTCACATCAACCAGTCTGACAGTCCTATAGGCAGGCAGGGTGCCTTTTCGCCACCGCAAGGGGGTCATCTGTGTTTCTTAAAAAAAAAATATAAAAAGTACAAGTCATTTGTTTGAATACTATTCAGCGTCACACTGCCAGTGTCACAGCTGTATAGGCAGGCAGCATGCCTTTTTGCCACCGCAAGGGAGAGTCACCTGTGTTGATTTTATTAAAAACATACAAAATACAAGTGATTTGTCTGAATAATCTTCAGAGTCACACTGCCAGTGTCACAGCTGTATAGGCAGACGGGGTACCTCTCTTTCCTCCTCCATGCTGAGGTAATGGATCAGCAGCACACCTCAGATAACATTCACAAAGCACTGCAGAACATGGTGGCGCAATGGCTAGGGGAGCAGGCAGGCACACAGGCGTAAATGGGGTTTGTGGTTACTGATGGTGCAGATAACATGATCAAGGCTCTCCGGATGGCAGATTTGTGGGTGTGCGCTGCTCAGCGCATGTTCTGCATCTAGTAGTGAAGGCTGCTCTTGAGGATCGCAGTAACACTGGGAGGTTGGCAGCACTTCTGGAGTCGTGCCGACAAATTTCTGGCCACTTCCATCGTAGAGTCAAAGATAGCCAGGTACTCAGGGAGGAACAGAAAAAGGCAGACCTCCCAGAGCACCGCCTAAAACAAGATGTTGGGACCAGGTGGAACTCCACCTTAGATATGCTAGAGCGTATCCTGGAGCAGAAAAAGGCAATTCATGCAATGTCATGTCACCATTTCATTGGCAGTAACAGAACACTGGGCAGGGCTGACTGGGCCCTGATGGAACAGGTAGTGACAGTCCTTACGCCTTTCCGTGCTTTGACGGAACTTTTGAGCAAAGAGAACGCTAGTCTGGCAGAAGTCATTCCCCTCTTCACACACCTCTCCTTAAAATTGGATGATTTCCTTTCCCATAGGGAACGCTTGCCTGGTGCTGAGGGTAATACACTTCCAGATGTTGCTGCCCTTCTAACGAGGTTGAAGAAGGAACTTACTCGGCGCATGGAAGAGTGCATGGACAATTGTCCCAAATTAATGCTTGCCACAATTTGCGATCCTCGAATCAAAGGCAAGTTGGCACTTCGTTCCAATTCTGTCAGTCTCTGAGAAGGGTTAAGTGAGGTGATGATTTAGCACAAGATTAACCCCTTAATGACCGGCCGCGCGTGCACGCGCCCGGCACTTAACGACGGATTTTTCTTCTTCTTCATTCTAGCGAATGACTTCCGGGACTTACCAGGTACGTCCTCTGTCACTAAGTGACAGTTTTTGCTGGACGTACCTGGTAAGTCACTTGTCGCGATGGGGTTAATGTATTTTCAATACACAAATTAGTTTAGACACACATACTGCAGTTTCAGCAATCATTGATGTTTATTCTTGATGTAGTATGAAACACTACAATGTATATACACATAGACTTATCTGATATGAGGGGAAATCAGGATAGGAAAACGAGAGAGAGGAATTTGGGTACCAAAGAGGGACAGTAGGGTAGGAGGCTGGTACCAGAAAATGAAACCTTAATCTTTACCCATGTACTAACATAGAATGTGACATGTAGTTTGTCCATGTTCGAGTCGACCACTTATGTTGAGTAGGATGTGACAGGCATGGGTTTTCAATGTTCGAGCATATGCTATATTGAAGGACAGGTGTAACGGATCCTACCCGTTACTTGAGCCCCTTGTCCGGACCTCAAACTATTTATCCAAAGACTATGGACATTTATTACTGTTTGGACTCTGTGCTGTGCCTTGGCGTACAAACTGGCCAGCTATTCCCTAAGAGAAAGACTTAAATTCATAGACTTTGGATCACATACTATGTTTAATGTATGGCGAACGTTTTAGTTATTGTATGTGATATGTTTGAGGGCTTACTCCAAGGGAATAGGCAGTGAGGGGTTAATTATTTCAATATGTATTGCAGACTCCCAAGCCTTTTGCTTAATTATTCAACCCCTGGCCATTGTTAAGGGAATGTATATTCTAGCCACTCAAGTCCTTGGAGTGAGAACTGCAGTCAGACCCCCTGCCATGTGGTAATTAGTTCATGCCCTCAAGTCTTTGTTCAATCAAACCCCTGTGTATCTGAAATGTAATCCTGTCTAAGTCATTGTATCTGCCGGCCTTTTGTCTGATGTGTTATGATTTAATCATGTTCCCTATTGTATCAGATTTCCCCATGTGATCCAATTTACTGTACTGTATATAAATATCTGTGGTTTGTGACAATAAAGTGAGTTATGTTTTGGAGTGAACAAGGAGTCCTGGAGTCTTGTATTGCTTATGGTTTAAAGTATCCACTCTGATACCCATCTGCGCCAAGTATCCTGAATCGTCGACCGCCTGCTGCCAGCTTCCTGCGACCTAACTTCGTGGACTGTCAGGCGGCGACGTGGACTCTTCCCTGCTTCCAGCGATCCTGCGGCTGTTTCCAGTGACCGTCCATACTTCAACTGGTGCATCCGACGGCGCGTATCTGGCGTCGAGAAGGAGAGACCCGGGAACGACGGCGGAAGGTGATGCGGCCCCTTCTCAGCTTCTGTTACAACAGGCATGGGGTTTCGATGTTCGAACATATGCTATATTGAATGACAGGCATGGGGTTTCGATGTACGAGCATATGCTAAATTGAATGACAGGCATGGGTTCTCGATCTTCGACGTTTGCATTGTGACTGGCATCCCATGCTAGAGTAGAGGTGACATGCACAGACTGGCAATGTACGACAACGTCCGTTTTTGAATGATAGCAGCGTGCACGGAGGCGCACTGCTATAATTTAACCCATGTTAAATTCGGCCGAATAATTCAGAATGGATCAGAATTTCGTTCGAATCGAATAGGCCCGGTCCAAAATTAGGATCATCCGAATTAGAAAAAAAAAATTTGTCCAAATTCAAATTTAATCAAAAATTTTGCCTGTGCACAAGTCTAATGGACAGTGATATGAGAGGTCAGTGTTATGTGGATAAGTGGATGGACATGATGGACATGATGGACATGATGGACATGATGGACATGATGGGCATGATGGGCATGATGGGCATGATGGGCATGATGGGCATGATGGGCATGATGGACATGATGGACATGATGGACATGATGGACATGATGGATGGGACTAGTCTAAGATGTATGTGTAAACTTCTCCTCTGTAATGACACTAGAGAGCTAAAATGTGATGTTCTTGAGCGGTGACTAGCTGGAGAACAGACCATTGTGTTTTTGTTTGTTTCTGAGAAACATTTAAGGTCTCTCCCTAAGTGTAAAGGGTAATCCAGACGTGGACCCCTTGCTCTCAGTGCATAGAGAAGCCAGCTGCGCATCACTGATGATGCCTAAATAAGGCTGAAATGTATGTCTGGGGTTAGCTGGTTTGTCTCTGCAGCAGAGACTTGCATATAATTTTGGTACTGGACTGCCCTTAAGGGTGGGATTAATCTAATATGTATGTGGAAATTTCTCCTCTGTAATGGCACTAGAGAGCTAAAATGTGATGCTCTTGAGCGGTGACTAGCTGGAGAACAGGCCATTGTGCTTTTGTTTATGCTCAGTGCCTCTCACATCTTTTGGTTTGTTTCTGAGAAACACTTAGGGTCTCTCCCTAAGTGTGAAGGGTAATCCAGACGTGGACACCTTGCTCTCAATGCCCACAAAAGCCCGCTGCACCTCACTGATGAGGCTTAAATAAGGCCGAAATGTATGTCTGGTGTTAACTGGTTTTTCCGTGCAGAAGGGACTTGATCATTATTTTGGTACTGGACTGCTCTTATGGGTGGGATTAGTCTAAGATGTATGTGGAAATTTCTCCTCTGTAATGGCACTAGAGAGCTAAAGCGTGATGCTCTTGAGCGGTGACTAGCCGGAGACCGGGCCTTGTTTTTTGTTCGTGCTCAGAGCCTCTCACATCTTTTGGCTTGTTTATGTGGATAAGTAGACATGATGGACAATGATATGGGGGGAGGTCAGTGATGTGGATAAGTAGACATGATGGACAGTGATATGGGGGGAGGTCAGTGTTATGTGGATAAGTAGACATGATGGACAGTGACATGAGAGGTCAGTGTAATGTGGATAAGCAGACATGATGGACAGTGATATGAGAGGTCAGTGTTATGTAGATAAGTAAATATGATGGACAGTGATATGAGAGATCAGTATTACGTGGATAAGTAGACATGATGGACAGTGATATGAGAGGTCAGTGTTATGTAGATAAGTAAATATGATGGACAGTGATATGAGAGATCAGTATTACGTGGATAAGTAGACATGATGGACAGTGATATGAGAGGTCAGTGTTATGTAGATAAGTAAATATGATGGACAGTGATATGAGAGATCAGTATTACGTGGATAAGTAGACATGATGGACAGTGATATGAGAGGTCAGTGTTATGTGGATAAGTAAATATGATGGATAGTGATATGAGAGATCAGTGTTATGTGGATAAGTAGGAACAAGCCAAAAGATGTGAGAGGCTCTAAGCACGAACAAAATCACAATGGCCTGTTCTCCTGCTAGTCACCGCTCAAGAGCATCACATTTTAGCTCTCTAGTGTCATTACAGCCTCTCACATCTTTTGGTTTGTTTCTGAGAAACACTTAGGGTCTCTCCCTAAGTGTAAAGGGTAATCCAGATGTGGACCCCTTGCTCTCAGTGCCTAGGGAAGTCATGTGAACCTCACTGATGAGGCTCAAGTAAGGCAAAAATGTATGTCTGGAGTTAGTTGGTTTTTCGTGCAGAGGAGACTTGCCCATCATTTTGGTACTGGACTGCTCTCATGGGTGGGACTAGTCTAAGATGTATGTGTAAACTTCTCCTCTGTAATGGCACTAGAGAGCTAAAATGTGATGTTCTTGAGCGGTGACTAGCTGGAGAACAGGCCATTGTGTTTTTGTTTGTGCTCAGATCCTCTCACATCTTTTGGTTTGTTTCTGAGAAACATTTAAGGTCTCTCCCTAAGTGTAAAGGGTAATCCAGACGTGGACCCCTTGCTCTCAGTGCATAGAGAAGCCAGCTGCGCATCACTGATGATGCCTAAATAAGGCTGAAATGTATGTCTGGGGTTAGCTGGTTTGTCTCTGCAGCAGAGACTTGCATATAATTTTGGTACTGGACTGCCCTTAAGGGTGGGATTAATCTAATATGTATGTGGAAATTTCTCCTCTGTAATGGCACTAGAGAGCTAAAATGTGATGCTCTTGAGCGGTGACTAGCTGGAGAACAGGCCATTGTGCTTTTGTTTATGCTCAGTGCCTCTCACATCTTTTGGTTTGTTTCTGAGAAACACTTAGGGTCTCTCCCTAAGTGTGAAGGGTAATCCAGACGTGGACACCTTGCTCTCAATGATGACAAAAGCCAGCTGCACCTCACTGATGAGGCTTAAATAAGGCCGAAATGTATGTCTGGTGTTAACTGGTTTTTCCGTGCAGAAGGGACTTGATCATTATTTTGATACTAGACTGGCATTATGGGTGGGATTAGTCTAAGATGTATGTGGAAATTTCTCCTCTGTAATGGCAATAGAGAGCTAAAGCGTGATGCTCTTGAGCGGTGACTAGCTGGAGACCGGGCCTTGTTTTTTGTTCGTGCTCAGAGCCTCTCACATCTTTTGGCTTGTTTATGTGGATAAGTAGACATGATGGACAATGATATGGGGGGAGGTCAGTGATGTGGATAAGTAGACATGATGGACAGTGATATGGGAGGTCAGTGTTATGTGGATAAGTAGACATGATGGACAGTGACATGAGAGGTCAGTGATGTGGATAAGTAGACATGATGGACAGTGATATGGGGGGAGGTCAGTGTTATGTGGATAAGTAGAGATGATGGACAGTGACATGAGAGGTCAGTGATGTGGATAAGTAGACATGATGGACAATGATATGGGGGGAGGTCAGTGTTATGTGGATAATTAGACATGATGGACAGTGATATGGGAGGTCAGTGTTATGTGGATAAGTAGACATGATGGACAGTGATATGAGAGGTCAGTGTTATGTGGATAAGTAGACATGATGGACAGTGATATGAGAGGTCAGTGTTATGTGGATAAGTAGACATGATGGACAGTGATATGAGAGATCAGTGTTATGTGGATAAGTAGACATGATGGACAGTGATATGGGGGGAGGTCAGTGTTATGTGGATAAGGAGACATGATGGACAGTGATATGGGGGGAGGTCAGTGTTATGTGGATAAGTAGACATGATGGACAGTGATATGAGAGGTCAGTGTAATGTGGATAAGTAGACATGATGGACAGTGATATGGGGGGAGGTCAGTGTTAAGTGGATAAGTAGACATGATGGACAGTGATATGAGATGTCAGTGTTATGTGGATAAGTAGACATGATGGACAGTGATAGGAGAGGTCAGTGTTATGTGGATAAGTAGACATGATGGACAGTGATATGGGGGGAGGTCAGTGTTATGTGGATAAGTAGACATGATGGACAGTGATATGAGAGGTCAGTGTAATGTGGATAAGTAGACATGATGGACAGAGATATGAGAGGTCAGTGTAATGTGGATAAGTAGACATGATGGACAATGATATGGGGGGAGGTCAGTGTTATGTGGATAAGTAGACATGATGGACAGTGATATGAGAGGTCAGTGTTATGTGGATAAGTAGACATGATGGACAGTGATATGAGAGGTCAGTGTAATGTGGATAAGTAGACATGATGGACAGTGATATGGGGGGAGGTCAGTGTTATGTGGATAAGTAGACATGATGGACAGTGATATGAGAGGTCAGTGTAATGTGGATAAGTAGACATGATGGACAGTGATATGAGAGGTCAGTGTAATGTGGATAAGTAGACATGATGGACAATGATATGGGGGGAGGTCAGTGTTATGTGGATAAGTAGACATGATGGACAGTGATATGAGAGGTCAGTGTTATGTGGATAAGTAGAGATGATGGACAGTGATATGGGGGGAGGTCAGTGTTATGTGGATAAGTAGACATGATGGACAGTGATATGAGAGGTCAGTGTAATGTGGATAAGTAGACATGATGGACAGTGATATGAGAGGTCAGTGTAATGTGGATAAGTAGACATGATGGACAATGATATGGGGGGAGGTCAGTGCTATGTGGATAAGTAGACATGATGGACAGTGATATGGGGGGAGGTCAGTGTTATGTGGATAAGTAGACATGATGGACAGTGATATGAGAGGTCAGTGTTATGTGGATAAGTAGAGATGATGGACAGTGATATGGGGGGAGGTCAGTGTTATGTGGATAAGTAGACATGATGGACAGTGATATGAGAGGTCAGTGTAATGTGGATAAGTAGACATGATGGACAATGATATGGGGGGAGGTCAGTGTTATGTGGATAAGTAGACATGATGGACAGTGATATGGGGGGAGGTCAATGCTATGTGGATAAGTAGACATGATGGACAGTGATATGAGAGGTCAGTGTTATGTGGATAAGTAGAGATGATGGACAGTGATATGGGGGGAGGTCAGTGTTATGTGGATAAGTAGACATGATGGACAGTGATATGAGAGGTCAGTGTAATGTGGATAAGTAGACATGATGGACAGTGATATGAGAGGTCAGTGTAATGTGGATAAGTAGACATGATGGACAATGATATGGGGGGAGGTCAGTGCTATGTGGATAAGTAGACATGATGGACAGTGATATGGGGGGAGGTCAGTGTTATGTGGATAAGTAGACATGATGGACAGTGATATGAGAGGTCAGTGTTATGTGGATAAGTAGAGATGATGGACAGTGATATGGGGGGAGGTCAGTGTTATGTGGATAAGTAGACATGATGGACAGTGATATGAGAGGTCAGTGTAATGTGGATAAGTAGACATGATGGACAGTGATATGAGAGGTCAGTGTTATGTGGATAAGTAGACATGATGGACAGTGATATGGGGGGAGGTCAGTGTTATGTGGATAAGTAGACATGATGGACAGTGATATGAGAGGTCAGTGTAATGTGGATAAGTAGACATGATGGACAGTGATATGAGAGGTCAGTGTTATGTGGATAAGTAGACATGATGGACAGTGATATGGGGGGAGGACAGTGTTATGTGGATAAGTAGACATGATGGACAGTGATACGGGGGGAGGTCAGTGTTATGTGGATAAGTAAATATGATGGACAGTGATATGGGAGGTCAGTGTTATGTGGATAAGTAGACATGATGGACAGTGATATGGGAGGTCAGTGTTATGTGGATAAGTAGACATGATGGACAGTGATATGAGAGGTCAGTGTTATGTGGATAAGTAGACATGATGGACAGTGATATGGGAGGTCAGTGTTATGTGGATAAGTAGACATGATGGACAGTGATATGAGAGGTCAGTGTTATGTGGATAAGTAGACATGATGGACAGTGATAGGAGAGGTCAGTGTTATGTGGATAAGTAGACATGATGGACAGTGATATGAGAGGTCAGTGTTATGTGGATAAGTAGACATGATGGACAGTGATATGAGAGGTCAGTGTTATGTGGATAAGTAGACATGATGGACAGTGATAGGAGAGGTCAGTGTTATGTGGATAAGTAGACATGATGGACAGTGATATGGGGGGAGGTCAATGCTATGTGGATAAGTAGACATGATGGACAGTGATATGAGAGGTCAGTGTTATGTAGATAAGTAAATATGATGGACAGTGATATGAGAGATCAGTATTACGTGGATAAGTAGAGATGATGGACAGTGATATGAGAGGTCAGTGTTATGTGGATAAGTAAATATGATGGACAGTGATATGAGAGATCAGTATTACGTGGATAAGTAGACATGATGGACAGTGATATGAGAGGTCAGTGTTATGTGGATAAGTAAATATGATGGATAGTGATATCAGAGATCAGTGTTATGTGGATAAGTAGGAACAAGCCAAAAGATGTGAGAGGCTCTAAGCACGAACAAAATCACAATGGCCTGTTCTCCTGCTAGTCACCGCTCAAGAGCATCACATTTTAGCTCTCTAGTGTCATTACAGCCTCTCACATCTTTTGGTTTGTTTCTGAGAAACACTTAGGGTCTCTCCCTAAGTGTAAAGGGTAATCCAGATGTGGACCCCTTGCTCTCAGTGCCTAGGGAAGTCATGTGAACCTCACTGATGAGGCTCAAATAAGGCAAAAATGTATGTCTGGGGTTAGTTGGTTTTTCGTGCAGAGGAGACTTGCCCATCATTTTGGTACTGGACTGCTCTCATGGGTGGGACTAGTCTAAGATGTATGTGTAAACTTCTCCTCTGTAATGGCACTAGAGAGCTAAAATGTGATGTTCTTGAGCGGTGACTAGCTGGAGAACAGGCCATTGTGTTTTTGTTTGTGCTCAGATCCTCTCACATCTTTTGGTTTGTTTCTGAGAAACATTTAAGGTCTCTCCCTAAGTGTAAAGGGTAATCCAGATGTGGACCCCTTGCTCTCAGTGCCTAGGGAAGTCATGTGAACCTCACTGATGAGGCTCAACTAAGGCAAAAATGTATGTCTGGGGTTAGTTGGTTTTTTGTGCAGAGGAGACTTGCCCATCATTTTGGTACTGGACTGCTCTCATGGGTGGGACTAGTCTAAGATGTATGTGTAAACTTCTCCTCTGTAATGGCACTAGAGAGCTAAAGCGTGATGCTCTTGAGCGGTGACTAGCCGGAGAACAGGCCATTGTGCTTTTGTTTATGCTCAGTGCCTCTCACATCTTTTGGTTTGTTTCTGAGAAACACTTAGGGTCTCTCCCTAAGTGTGAAGGGTAATCCAGACGTGGACACCTTGCTCTCAATGACGACAAAAGCCCGCTGCACCTCACTGATGAGGCTTAAATAAGGCCGAAATGTATGTCTGGTGTTAACTGGTTTTTCCGTGCAGAAGGGACTTGATCATTATTTTGATACTAGACTGGCATTATGGGTGGGATTAGTCTAAGATGTATGTGGAAATTTCTCCTCTGTAATGGCACTAGAGAGCTAAAGCGTGATGCTCTTGAGCGGTGACTAGCCGGAGACCGGGCCTTGTTTTTTGTTCGTGCTCAGAGCCTCTCACATCTTTTGGCTTGTTTACGTGGATAAGTAGACATGATGGACAATGATATGGGGGGAGGTCAGTGATGTGGATAAGTAGACATGATGGACAGTGATATGGGGGGAGGTCAGTGTTATGTGGATAAGTAGACATGATGGACAGTGATATGAGAGGTCAGTGTAATGTGGATAAGCAGACATGATGGACAGTTATATGAGAGGTCAGTGTTATGTGGATAAGTAGACATGATGGACAGTGATATGAGAGGTCAGTGTTATGTAGATAAGTAAATATGATGGACAGTGATATGAGAGATCAGTGTTACGTGGATAAGTAGACATGATGGACAGTGATATGAGAGGTCAGTGTTATGTGGATAAGTAAATATGATGGATAGTGATATGAGAGATCAGTGTTATGTGGATAAGTAGGAACAAGCCAAAAGATGTGAGAGGCTCTAAGCACGAACAAAAGCACAATGGCCTGTTCTCCTGCTAGTCACCGCTCAAGAGCATCACATTTTAGCTCTCTAGTGTCATTACAGCCTCTCACATCTTTTGGTTTGTTTCTGAGAAACACTTAGGGTCTCTCCCTAAGTGTAAAGGGTAATCCAGATGTGGACCCCTTGCTCTCAGTGCCTAGGGAAGTCTGTGAACCTCACTAATGAGGTTCAACTAAGGCAAAAATGTATGTCTGGGGTTAGTTGGTTTTTTGTGCAGAAGAGACTTGCCCATCATTTTGGTACTGGACTGCTCTCATGGGTGGGACTAGTCTAAGATGTATGTGTAAACTTCTCCTCTGTAATGGCACTAGAGAGCTAAAATGTGATGTTCTTGAGCGGTGACTAGTTGGAGAACAGGCCATTGTGTTTTTGTTTGTGCTCAGAGCCTCTCACATCTTTTGGTTTGTTTCTGAGAAACATTTAAGGTCTCTCCCTAAGTGTAAAGGGTAATCCAGACATGGACCCCTTGCTCTCAGTGCATAGAGAAGCCAGCTGCACATCACTGATGATGCCTAAATAAGGCTGAAATGTATGTCTGGGGTTAGCTGGTTTGTCTCTGCAGCAGAGACTTGCATATAATTTTGGTACTGGACTGCCCTTAAGGGTGGGATTAATCTAATATATATGTGGAAATTTCTCCTCTGTAATGGCACTAGAGAGCTAAAATGTGATGCTCTTGAGCGTTGACTAGCTGGAGAACAGGCCATTGTGCTTTTGTTTATGCTCAGTGCCTCTCACATCTTTTGGTTTGTTTCTGAGAAACACTTAGGGTCTCTCCCTAAGTGTGAAGGGTAATCCAGACGTGGACACCTTGCTCTCAATGACAACAAAAGCTAGCTGCACCTCACTGATGAGGCTTAAATAAGGCCGAAATGTATGTCTGGTGTTAACTGGTTTTTCTGTGCAGAAGGGACTTGCTCATTATTTTGATACTAGACTGCCATTATGTGTGGGATTAGTATAAGATGTATGTGGAAATTTCTCCTCTGTAATGGCACTAGAGAGCTAAAGCGTGATGCTCTTGAGCGGTGACTAGCCGGAGACCGGGCCTTGTTTTTTGTTCGTGCTCAGAGCCTCTCACATCTTTTGGCTTGTTTATGTGGATAAGTAGACATGATGGACAATGATATGGGGGGAGGTCAGTGATGTGGATAAGTAGACATGATGGACAGTGATATGAGAGGTCAGTGTTATGTGGATAAGTAGACATGATGGACAGTGACATGAGAGGTCAGTGTAATGTGGATAAGCAGACATGATGGACAGTGATATGAGAGGTCAGTGTTATGTAGATAAGTAAATATGATGGACAGTGATATGAGAGGTCAGTGTTATGTGGATAAGTAGACATGATGGACAGTGATATGAGAGGTCAGTGTTATGTGGATAATTAGACATGATGGACAGTGATATGAGAGGTCAGTGTAATGTGGATAAGTAGACATGATGGACAGTGATATGAGAGGTCAGTGTTATGTGGATAATTAGACATGATGGACAGTGATATGAGAGGTCAGTGTAATGTGGATAAGTAGACATGATGGACAGTGATATGGGGGGAGGTCAGTGTTATGTAGATAAGTAAATATGATGGACAGTGATATGAGAGGTCAGTGTTATGTGGATAATTAGACATGATGGACAGTGATATGGGAGGTCAGTGTTATGTGGATAAGTAGACATGATGGACAGTGATATGAGAGGTCAGTGTTATGTGGATAAGTAGACATGATGGACAGTGATATGAGAGGTCAGTGTTATGTGGATAAGTAGACATGATGGACAGTGATATGAGAGGTCAGTGTTATGTGGATAAGTAGACATGATGGACAGTGATATGAGAGGTCAGTGTTATGTGGATAATTAGACATGATGGACAGTGATATGGGAGGTCAGTGTTATGTGGATAAGTAGACATGATGGACAGTGATAGGAGAGGTCAGTGTTATGTGGATAAGTAGACATGATGGACAGTGATATGGGAGGTCAGTGTTATGTGGATAAGTAGACATGATGGACAGTGATATGAGAGGTCAGTGTTACGTGGATAAGTAGACATGATGGACAGTGATATGAGAGGTAAGTGTTATGTGGATAAGGAGACATGATGGACAGTGATATGGGGGGAGGTCAGTGTTATGTGGATAAGTAGACATGATGGACAGTGATATGGGAGGTCAGTGTTATGTGGATAAGTAGACATGATGGACACTGATATGGGGGGAGGTCAGTGTTATGTGGATAAGTAGACATGATGGACAGTGATATGGGGGGAGGTCAGTGTTATGTGGATAAGTAGACACGATGGACAGTGATATGAGAGGTCAGTGTTATGTGGATAAGTAGACATGATGGACAGTGATATGAGAGGTCAGTGTTATGTGGATAAGTAGACATGATGGACAGTGATATGAGAGGTCAGTGTAATGTGGATAAGTAGACATGATGGACAGTGATATGAGAGGTCAGTGTTATGTGGATAAGGAGACATGATGGACAGTGACATGAGAGGTCAGTGTAATGTGGATAAGTAGATATGATGGACAGTGATATGAGAGGTCAGTGTTATGTGGATAAGTAGACATAATGGACAGTGATATGGGGGGAGGTCAGTGATGTGGATAAGTAGACATGATGGACAGTGATATGGGGGGAAGTCAGTGTTATGTGGATAAGTAGACATTATGGACAGTGATATGAGAGGTCAGTGTAATGTGGAGAAGTAGACATGATGGACAGTGATATGGTGGGAGGTCAGTGTTATGTGGATAAGTAGACATGATGGACAGTGATATGAGAGGTCAGTGCTATGTGGATAAGTAGACATGATGGACAGTGATATGAGAGGTCAGTGTTATGTGGATAAGTAGACATGATGGACAGTGATATGAGAGGTCAGTGTTATGTGTATAAGTAGACATGATGGACAGTGATATGAGAGGTCAGTGCTATGTGGATAAGTAGACATGATGGACAGTGATATGAGAGGTCAGTGTTATGTGGATAAGTAGACATGATGGACAGTGATATGAGAGGTCAGTGTTATGTGGATAAGTAGACATGATGGACAGTGATAGGAGAGGTCAGTGTTATGTGGATAAGTAGACATGATGGACAGTGATATGAGAGGTCAGTGTTATGTGGATAAGTAGTTATGATGGACAGTGATATGAGAGGTCAGTGTAATGTAGATAAGTAGACATGATGGACAGTGATAGGAGAGGTCAGTGTTATGTGGATAAGTAGACATGATGGACAGTGATATGAGAGGTCAGTGTTATGTGGATAAGTAGACATGATGGACAGTGATATGAGAGATCAGTGTTATGTGGATAAGTAGACATGATGGACAGTGATATGAGAAGTCAGTGTTATGTGGATAAGTAGACATGATGGACAATGATATGAGAGGTCAGTGTTATGTAGATAAGTAAATATGATGGACAGTGATATGAGAGGTCAGTGTTACGTGGATAAGTAAATATGATGGACAGTGATATGAGAGATCAGTGTTATGTGGATAAGTAGACATGATGGACAGTGATATGAGAAGTCAGTGTTATGTGGATAAGTAGACATGATGGACAATGATATGGGAGGTCAGTGTTATGTGGATAAGTAGACATGATGGACAGTGATATGGGAGGTCAGTGTTATGTGGATAAGTAGACATGATGGACAGTGATAGGAGAGGTCAGTGTTATGTAGCTAAGTAAATATGATGGACAGTGATATGAGAGATCAGTGTTATGTGGATAAGTAGACATGATGGACAGTGATATGAGAAGTCAGTGTTATGTGGATAAGTAGACATGATGGACAGTGATATGGGAGGTCAGTGTTATGTGGATAAGTAGACATGATGGACAGTGATATGAGAGGTCAGTGTTATGTAGATAAGTAAATATGATGGACAGTGATATGGGAGATCAGTATTACGTGGATAAGTAGACATGATGGACAGTGATATGAGAGGTCAGTGTTATGTGGATAAGTAGACATGATGGACAGTGATATGAGAGGTCAGTGTTATGTGGATAAGTAGACATGATGGACAGTGATATGAGAAGTCAGTGTTATGTGGATAAGTAGACATGATGGACAGTGATATGAGAGGTCAGTGTTATGTAGATAAGTAAATATGATGGACAGTGATATGGGAGATCAGTATTACGTGGATAAGTAGACATGATGGACAGTGATACGAGAGGTCAGTGTTATGTGGATAAGTAGACATGATGGACAGTGATATGAGAGGTCAGTGTAATGTGGATAAGCAGACATGATGGACAGTTATATGAGAGGTCAGTGTTATGTAGATAAGTAAATATGATGGACAGTGATATGAGAGATCAGTGTTACGTGGATAAGTAGACATGATGGACAGTGATATGAGAGGTCAGTGTTATGTGGATAAGTAAATATGATGGATAGTGATATGAGAGATCAGTGTTATGTGGATAAGTAGGAACAAGCCAAAAGATGTGAGAGGCTCTAAGCACGAACAAAAGCACAATGGCCTGTTCTCCTGCTAGTCACCGCTCAAGAGCATCACATTTTAGCTCTCTAGTGTCATTACAGCCTCTCACATCTTTTGGTTTGTTTCTGAGAAACACTTAGGGTCTCTCCCTAAGTGTAAAGGGTAATCCAGATGTGGACCCCTTGCTCTCAGTGCCTAGGGAAGTCTGTGAACCTCACTGATGAGGCTCAACTAAGGCAAAAATGTATGTCTGGGGTTAGTTGGTTTTTTGTGCAGAGGAGACTTGCCCATCATTTTGGTACTGGACTGCTCTCATGGGTGGGACTAGTCTAAGATGTATGTGTAAACTTCTCCTCTGTAATGGCACTAGAGAGCTAAAATGTGATGTTCTTGAGCGGTGACTAGCTGGAGAACAGGCCATTGTGTTTTTGTTTGTGCTCAGAGCCTCTCACATCTTTTGGTTTGTTTCTGAGAAACATTTAAGGTCTCTCCCTAAGTGTAAAGGGTAATCCAGACGTGGACCCCTTGCTCTCAGTGCATAGAGAAGCCAGCTGCACATCACTGATGATGCCTAAATAAGGCTGAAATGTATGTCTGGGGTTAGCTGGTTTGTCTCTGCAGCAGAGACTTGCATATAATTTTGGTACTGGACTGCCCTTAAGGGTGGGATTAATCTAATATGTATGTGGAAATTTCTCCTCTGTAATGGCACTAGAGAGCTAAAATGTGATGCTCTTGAGCGGTGACTAGCCGGAGAACAGGCCATTGTGCTTTTGTTTATGCTCAGTGCCTCTCACATCTTTTGGTTTGTTTCTGAGAAACACTTAGGGTCTCTCCCTAAGTGTGAAGGGTAATCCAGACGTGGACACCTTGCTCTCAATGACGACAAAAGCCCGCTGCACCTCACTGATGAGGCTTAAATAAGGCCGAAATGTATGTCTGGTGTTAACTGGTTTTTCCGTGCAGAAGGGACTTGCTCATTATTTTGATACTAGACTGGCATTATGGGTGGGATTAGTCTAAGACGTATGTGGAAATTTCTCCTCTGTAATGGCACTAGAGAGCTAAAGCGTGATGCTCTTGAGCGGTGATTAGCCGGAGACCGGGCCTTATTTTTTGTTCGTGCTCAGAGCCTCTCACATCTTTTGTCTTGTTTATGTGGATAAGTAGACATGATGGACAATGATATGGGGGGAGGTCAGTGATGTGGATAAGTAGACATGATGGACAGTGATATGGAAGTCAGTGTTATGTGGATAAGTAGACATGATGGACAATGATATGGGGGGAGGTCAGTGATGTGGATAAGTAGACATGATGGACAATGATATGGGGGGAGGTCAGTGTTATGTGGATAAGTAGACATGATGGATAGTGATATGGAAGTCAGTGTTATGTGGATAAGTAGACATGATGGACAATGATATGGGGGGAGGTCAGTGATGTGGATAAGTAGACATGATGGACAGTGATATGGGGGGAGGTCAGTGTTATGTGGATAAGTAGACATGATGGACAGTGACATGAGAGGTCAGTGTAATGTGGATAAGCAGACATGATGGACAGTGATATGAGAGGTCAGTGTTATGTAGATAAGTAGACATGATGGACAGTGATATGAGAGGCCAGTGTTATGTGGATAAGTAGACATGATGGACAGTGATATGGGAGGTCAGTGTTATGTGGATAAGTAGACATGATGGACAGTGATATGAGAGGCCAGTGTTATGTGGATAAGTAGACATGATGGACAGTGATATGGGAGGTCAGTGTAATGTGGATAAGTAGACATGATGGACAGTGATATGGGAGGTCAGTGTTATGTGGATAAGTAGACATGATGGACAGTGATATGGGAGGTCAGTGTTATGTGGATAAGTAGACATGATGGACAGTGATATGAGAGGTCAGTGTTATGTGGATAAGTAAATATGATGGACAGTGATATGAGAGATCAGTATTACGTGGATAAGTAGACATGATGGACAGTGATATGAGAGGTCAGTGTTATATGGATAAGTAAATATGATGGATAGTGATATGAGAGGTCAGTGTTATGTGGATAAGTAGACATGATGGACAGTGATATGGGGGTAGGTCAGTGTTATGTGGATAAGTAGACATGATGGACAGTGATATGAGAGGTCAGTGTTATGTGGATAAGTAGACATGATGGACAGTGATATGGGAGGTCAGTGTTACGTGGATAAGTAGAGATGATGGACAGTGATATGAGAGGTCAGTGTTATGTAGATAAGTAAATATGATGGACAGTGATATGAGAGGTCAGTGTTACGTGGATAAGTAGACATGATGGACAGTGATATGAGAGGTCAGTGTAATGTGGATAAGTAAATATGATGGACAGTGATATGAGAGATCAGTATTACGTGGATAAGTAGACATGATGGACAGTGATATGAGAGGTCAGTGTTATGTAGATAAGTAAATATGATGGACAGTGATATGAGAGATCAGTATTACGTGGATAAGTAGACATGATGGACAGTGATATGAGAGGTCAGTGTTATGTGGATAAGTAAATATGATGGATAGTGATATGAGAGATCAGTGTTATGTGGATAAGTAGGAACAAGCCAAAAGATGTGAGAGGCTCTAAGCACGAACAAAAGCACAATGGCCTGTTCTCCTGCTAGTCACCGCTCAAGAGCATCACATTTTAGCTCTCTAGTGTCATTACAGCCTCTCACATCTTTTGGTTTGTTTCTGAGAAACACTTAGGGTCTCTCCCTAAGTGTAAAGGGTAATCCAGATGTGGACCCCTTGCTCTCAGTGCCTAGGGAAGTCATGTGAATCTCACTGATGAGGCTCAAATAAGGCAAAAATGTATGTCTGGGGTTAGTTGGTTTTTTTTGTGCAGAGGAGACTTGCCCATCATTTTGGTACTGGACTGCTCTCATAGGTGGGACTAGTCTAAAATGTATGTGTAAACTTCTCCTCTGTAATGGCACTAGAGAGCTAAAATGTGATGTTCTTGAGCGGTGACTAGCTGGAGAACAGGCCATTGTGTTTTTGTTTGTGCTCAGAGCCTTTCACATCTTTTGGTTTGTTTCTGAGAAACATTTAAGGTCTCTCCCTAAGTGTAAAGGGTAATCCAGACGTGGACCCCTTGCTCTCAGTGCATAGAGAAGCCAGCTGCACATCACTGATGATGCCTAAATAAGGCTGAAACGTATGTTTGGGGTTAGCTGGTTTGTCTCTGCAGCAGAGACTTGCATATAATTTTGGTTCTGGACTGCCCTTAAGGGTGGAATTAATCTAATATGCATGTGGAAATTTCTCCTCTGTAATGGCACTAGAGAGCTAAAATGTGATGCTCTTGAGCGGTGACTAGCTGGAGAACAGGCCATTGTGCTTTTGTTTATGCTCAGTGCCTCTCATATCTTTTGGTTTGTTTCTGAGAAACACTTAGGGTCTCTCCCTAAGTGTGAAGGGTAATCTAGATGTGGACACCTTGCTCTCAATGACCACAAAAGCCAACTGCACCTCACTGATGATGCTTAAATAAGGCCGAAATGTATGTCTGGTGTTAACTGGTTTTTCCGTGCAGAAGGGACTTGCTCATTATTTTGATACTAGACTGCCATTATGTGTGGGATTAGTATAAGATGTATGTGGAAATTTCTCCTCTGTAATGGCACTAGAGAGCTAAAGCGTGATGCTCTTGAGTGGTGACTAGCCGGAGACCGGGCCTTGTTTTTTGTTCGTGCTCAGAGCCTCTCACATCTTTTGGCTTGTTTATGTGGATAAGTAGACATGATGGACAATGATATGGGGGGAGGTCAGTGATGTGGATAAGTAGACATGATGGACAGTGATATGGGGGGAGGTCAGTGTTATGTGGATAAGTAGACATGATGGACAGTGATATGAGAGGTCAGTGTAATGTTTATAAGCAGACATGATGGACAGTGATATGAGAGGTCAGTGTTATGTAGATAAGTAAATATGATGGATAGTGATATGAGAGATCAGTGTTATGTGGATAAGTAGGAACAAGCCAAAAGATGTGAGAGGCTCTAAGCACGAACAAAAGCACAATGGCCTGTTCTCCTGCTAGTTACCGCTCAAGAGCATCACATTTTAGCTCTCTAGTGTCATTACAGCCTCTCACATCTTTTGGTTTGTTTCTGAGAAACGCTTAGGGTCTCTCCCTAAGTGTAAAGGGTAATCCAGACGTGGACCCCTTGCTCTCAGTGCCTAGGGAAGTCATGTGAACCTCACTGATGAGGCTCAAATAAGACAAAAATGTATGTCTGGGGTTAGTTGGTTTTTCGTGCGGAGGAGACTTGCCCATCATTTTGGTACTGGACTGCTCTCATGGGTGGGACTAGTCTAAGATGTATGTGTAAACTTCTCCTCTGTAATGGCACTAGAGAGCTAAAGCGTGATGCTCTTGAGCGGTGACTAGCCGGAGAATGGGCCTTGTTTTTTGTTCGTGCTCAGAGCCTCTCACATCTTTTGTCTTGTTTATGTGGATAAGTAGCCATGATGGACAATGATATGGGGGGAGGTCAGTGATGTGGATAAGTAGACATGATGGACAGTGATATGGGGGGAGGTCAGTGATGTGGATAAGTAGACATGATGGACAGTGATATGGGGGGAGGTCAGTGTTATGTGGATAAGTAGACATGATGGACAGTGACATGAGAGGTCAGTGTAATGTGGATAAGCAGACATGATGGACAGTGATATGAGAGGTCAGTGTAATGTGGATAAGTAGACATGATGGACAGTGATATGGGAGGTCAGTGTTATGTGGATAAGTAGACATGATGGATAGTGATATGGGGGGAGGTCAGTGTTATGTGGATAAGTAGACATAATGGACAGTGATATGAGAGGTCAGTGTTATGTGGATAAGTAGACATGATGGACAGTGATATGGGGGGAGGTCAGTGTTATGTGGATAAGTAGACATGATGGACAGTGATAGGAGAGGTCAGTGTTATGTGGATAAGTAGACATGATGGACAGTGATATGGGGGGAGGTCAGTGTTATGTGGATAAGTAGACATGATGGACAGTGATAGGAGAGGTCAGTGTTATGTGGATAAGTAGACATGATGGACAGTGATATGAGAGGTCAGTGTTATGTGGATAAGTAGACATGATGGACAGTGATATGGGGGGAGGTCAGTGTTATGTGGATAAGTAGATATGATGGACAGTGATATGGGGGGAGGTCAGTGTTATGTGGATAAGGAGACATGATGGACAGTGATATGGGGGGAGGTCAGTGTTATGTGGATAAGTAGACATGATGGACAGTGATATGGGGGGAGGTCAGTGTTATGTGGATAAGTAGACATGATGGACAGTGATATGGGAGGTCAGTGTTATGTGGATAAGTAGACATGATGGACAGTGATAGGAGAGGTCAGTGTTATGTGGATAAGTAGACATGATGGACAGTGATATGAGAGGTCAGTGTTATGTGGATAAGTAGACATGATGGACAGTGATATGAGAGGTCAGTGTTATGTGGATAAGTAGACATGATGGACAGTGATATGAGAGATCAGTGTTATTTGGATAAGTAGACATGATGGACAGTGATATGAGAGGTCAGTGTTATGTGGATAAGTAGACATGATGGACAGTGATAGGAGAGGTCAGTGTTATGTGGATAAGTAGACATGATGGACAGTGATATGAGAGGTCAGTGTTATGTGGATAAGTAGACATGATGGACAGTGATATGAGAGGTCAGTGTTATGTGGATAAGTAGACATGATGGACAATGATATGAGAGGTCAGTGTTATGTGGATAAGTAGACATGATGGACAGTGATATGGGAGGTCAGTGTTATGTAGATAAGTAGACATGATGGACAGTGATATGAGAGGTCAGTGTTATGTAGATAAGTAAATATGATGGACAGTGATATGAGAGATCAGTGTTACGTGGATAAGTAGACATGATGGACAGTGATATGGGGGGAGGTCAGTGATGTGGATAAGTAGACATGATGGACAGTGATATGGGGGGAGGTCAGTGTTATGTAGATAAGTAGACATGATGGACAGTGATATGAGAGGTCAGTGTTATGTGGATAAGTAGACATGATGGACAGTGATATGAGAGGTCAGTGTAATGTGGATAAGTAGACATGATGGACAGTGATATGAGAGGTCAGTGTAATGTGGATAAGTAGACATGATGGACAGTGATATGAGAGGTCAGTGTTATGTAGATAAGTAAATATGATGGACAGTGATATGAGAGATCAGTGTTACGTGGATAGGTAGACATGATGGACAATGATATGGGGGGAGGTCAGTGATGTGGATAAGTAGACATGATGGACAGTGATATGAGAGGTCAGTGTTATGTGGATAAGTAGACATGATGGACAGTGATATGGGGGGAGGTCAGTGTTATGTACATAAGTAGACATGATGGACAGTGATATGAGAGGTCAGTGTTATGTGGATAAGTAGACATGATGGACAGTGATATGGGGGGAGGTCAGTGTTATGTGGATAAGTAGACATGATGGACAGTGATATGAGAGGTCAGTGTTATGTGGATAAGTAGACATGATGGACAGTGATATGAGAGGTCAGTGTTATGTGGATAAGTAGACATGATGGACAGTGATATGAGAGGTCAGTGTTATGTGGATAAGTAGACATGATGGACAGTGATATGGGAGGTCAGTGTTATGTGGATAAGTAGACATGATGGACAGTGATATGAGAGGTCAGTGTTATGTGGATAAGTAAACATTATGGACAGTGATATGGGAGGTCAGTGTTATGTGGATAAGTAGACATGATGGACAGTGATATGGGGGGAGGTCAGTGTTATGTGGATAAGTAGACATGATGGACAGTGACATGAGAGGTCAGTGTTATGTGGATAAGTAGACATGATGGACAGTGATAGGAGAGGTCAGTGTTATGTGGATAAGTAGACATGATGGACAGTGATATGAGAGGTCAGTGTTATGTGGATAAGTAGACATGATGGACAGTGATATGGGAGGTCAGTGTAATGTGGATAAGTAGACATGATGGACAGTGATATGGGAGGTCAGTGATGTGGATAAGGAGACATGATGGACAGTGATATGAGAGGTCAGTGTAATGTGGATAAGTAGACATGATGGACAGTGATATGAGAGGTCAGTGTTATGTGAGTAAGTAAATATGATGGACAGTGATATGAGAGGTCAGTGTTATGTGGATAAGTAGACATGATGGACAGTGATATGAGAGATCAGTGTTACGTGGATAAGTAGACATGATGGACAGTGATATGAGAGGTCAGTGTTATGTGGATAAGTAGACATGATGGACAGTGATATGAGAGGTCAGTGTTATGTGGATAAGTAGACATGATGGACAGTGATAGGAGAGGTCAGTGTTATGTAGATAAGTAAATATGATGGACAGTGATATGAGAGATCAGTGTTACGTGGATAAGTAGACATGATGGACAGTGATATGGGAGGTCAGTGATGTGGATAAGTAGACATGATGGACAGTGATATGAGAGGTCAGTGTTATGTGGATAAGTAGACATGATGGACAGTGATATGAGAGATCAGTGTAATGTGGATAAGTAGACATGATGGACAGTGATATGAGAGGTCAGTGTTATGTGAGTAAGTAAATATGATGGACAGTGATATGAGAGGTCAGTGCTATGTGGATAAGTAGACATGATGGACAGTGATAGGAGAGGTCAGTGTTATGTGGATAAGTAGACATGATGGACAGTGATAGGAGAGGTCAGTGTTATGTAGATAAGTAAATATGATGGACAGTGATATGAGAGATCAGTGTTACGTGGATAAGTAGACATGATGGACAGTGATATGAGAGGTCAGTGTTATGTGGATAAGTAGACATGATGGACAGTGATACGAGAGGTCAGTGTTATGTGTATAAGTAAATATGATGGATAGTGATATGAGAGATCAGTGTTATGTGGATAAGTAGACATGATGGACAGTGATATGGGAGGTCAGTGTTATGTGGATAAGTAGAGATGATGGACAGTGATATGAGAGGTCAGTGTTATGTAGATAAGTAAATATGATGGACAGTGATATGAGAGATCAGTGTTACGTGGATAAGTAGACATGATGGACAGTGATATGAGAGGTCAGTGTTATGTGGATAAGTAGACATGATGGACAGTGATACGAGAGGTCAGTGTTATGTGTATAAGTAAATATGATGGATAGTGATATGAGAGATCAGTGTTATGTGGATAAGAAGACATGATGGACAGTGATAGGAGAGGTCAGTGTTATGTAGATAAGTAAATATGATGGACAGTGATATGAGAGATCAGTGTTACGTGGATAAGTAGACATGATGGACAGTGATATGAGAGGTCAGTGTTATGTGGATAAGTAGACATGATGGACAGTGATACGAGAGGTCAGTGTTATGTGGATAAGTAGAGATGATGGACAGTGATATGAGAGGTCAGTGTTATGTAGATAAGTAAATATGATGGTCAGTGATATGAGAGATCAGTGTTATGTGGATAAGTAGACATGATGGACAGTGATACGAGAGGTCAGTGTTATGTGGATAAGTAAATATGATGGATAGTGATATGAGAGATCAGTGTTATGTGGATAAGTAGGAACAAGCCAAAAGATGTGAGAGGCTCTAAGCACGAACAAAAGCACAATGGCCTGTTCTCCTGCTAGTCACCGCTCAAGAGCATCACATTTTAGCTCTCTAGTGTCATTACAGCCTCTCACATCTTTTGGTTTGTTTCTGAGAAACACTTAGGGTCTCTCCCTAAGTGTAAAGGGTAATCCAGATGTGGACCCCTTGCTCTCAGTGCCTAGGGAAGTCATGTGAACCTCACTGATGAGGCTCAAATAAGGAAAAAATGTATGTCTGGGGTTAGTTGGTTTTTTTGTGCAGAGGAGACTTGCCCATCATTTTGGTACTGGACTGCTCTCATAGGTGGGACTAGTCTAAAATGTATGTGTAAACTTCTCCTCTGTAATGGCACTAGAGAGCTAAAATGTGATGTTCTTGAGCGGTGACTAGCTGGAGAACAGGCCATTGTGTTTTTGTTTGTGCTCAGAGCCTTTCACATCTTTTGGTTTGTTTCTGAGAAACATTTAAGGTCTCTCCCTAAGTGTAAAGGGTAATCCAGACGTGGACCCCTTGCTCTCAGTGCATAGAGAAGCCAGCTGCACATCACTGATGATGCCTAAATAAGGCTGAAATGTATGTCTGGGGTTAGCTGGTTTGTCTCTGCAGCAGAGACTTGCATATAATTTTGGTACTGGACTGCCCTTAAGGGTGGGATTAATCTAATATGTATGTGGAAATTTCTCCTCTGTAATGGCACTAGAGAGCTAAAATGTGATGCTCTTGAGCGGTGACTAGCTGGAGAACAGGCCATTGTGCTTTTGTTTGTGCTCAGTGCATCTCACATCTTTTGACTTGTTTCTGAGAAACACTTAGGGTCTCTCCCTAAGTGTGAAGGGTAATCCAGACGTGGACACCTTGCTCTCAATGACCACAAAAGCCAACTGCACCTCACTGATGAGGCTTAAATAAGGCCGAAATGTATGTCTGGTGTTAACTGGTTTTTCCGTGCAGAAGGGACTTGATCATTATTTTAATACTAGACTGCCATTATGTGTGGGATTAGTATAAGATGTATGTGGAAATTTCTCCTCTGTAATGGCACTAGAGCTAAAGCGTGATGCTCTTGAGCGGTGACTAGCTGGAGACCGGGCCTTGTTTTTTGTTCGTGCTCAGAGCCTCTCACATCTTTTGGCTTGTTTATGTGGATAAGTAGACATGATGGACAATGATATGGGGAGAGGTCAGTGATGTGGATAAGTAGACATGATGGACAGTGATATGGGGGGAGGTCAGTGTTATGTGGATAAGCAGACATGATGGACAGTGATATGAGAGGTCAGTGTTATGTAGATAAGTAAATATGATGGACAATGATATGAGAGATCAGTATTACGTGGATAAGTAGACATGATGGACAGTGATATGAGAGGTCAGTGTTATGTGGATAAGTAAATATGATGGACAGTGATATGAGAGATCAGTGTTATGTGGATAAGTAGACATGATGGACAGTGATAGGAGAGGTCAGTGTTATGTGGATAAGTAGACATGATGGACAGTGATATGAGAGATCAGTGTTATGTGGATAAGTAGACATGATGGACAGTGATATGGAAGTCAGTGTTATGTGGATAAGTAGACATGATGGACAGTGATATGAGAGGTCAGTGTTATGTGGATAAGTAAATATGATGGACAGTGATATGGGAGGTCAGTGTTATGTGGATAAGTAGACATGATGGACAGTGATATGAGAGGTCAGTGTTATGTGGATAAGTAAATATGATGGATAGTGATATCAGAGATCAGTGTTATGTGGATAAGTAGGAACAAGCCAAAAGATGTGAGAGGCTCTAAGCACAAACAAAAGCACAACGGCCTGTTCTCCTGCTAGTCACAGCTCAAGAGCATCACATTTTAGCTCTCTAGTGTCATTACAGCCTCTCACATCTTTTGGTTTGTTTCTGAGAAACACTTAGGGTCTCTCCCTAAGTGTAAAGGGTAATCCAGATGTGGACCCCTTGCTCTCAGTGCCTAGGGAAGTCATGTGAACCTCACTGATGATGCCTAAATAAGGCTGAAATGTATGTCTGGGGTTAGCTGGTTTGTCTCTGCATCAGAGACTTGCATATAATTTTGGTACTGGACTGCCCTTAAGGGTGGGATTAATCTAATATGTATGTGGAAATTTCTCCTCTGTAATGGCACTAGAGAGCTAAAATGTGATGCTCTTGAGCGGTGACTAGCTGGAGAACAGGCCATTGTGCTTTTGTTTATGCTCAGTGCCTCTCACATCTTTTGGTTTGTTTCTGAGAAACGCTTAGGGTCATCCAGACGTGGACCCCTTGCCCTCAATGCCCACGGAAGCCAGCTGCACTTCACTGATGAGGCTCAAATAAGGCTGAAACATACATCTGGGGTTAGTTGGTTTTTCCGTGCAGAAGGGACTTGCTCATTATTTTGGTACTGGACTGCTCTTATGGGTGGGATTAGTCTAAGATGTATGTGTAAATTTCTCCTCTGTAATGGCACTAGAGAGCTAAAGCGTGATGTTCTTGAGTGGTGACTAGCTGGAGAACAGGCCATTGTGCTTTTGTTTGTGCTCAGAGCCTCTCACATCTTTTGGCTTGTTCCTACTTATGTACATTACAATGACCTCCCATATCACTGTCCATAATGTCTGCTTATCCACATAACACTGACCTCCCATATCACTGTCCATCATGTCTACTTATCCACATGACACTGACCTCCCATATCACTGTCCATCATGTCTACTTATCCACATAACACTGACCTCTCATATCACTGTCCATCATGTCTACTTATCCACATAACACTGACCTCTCATATCACTGTCCATCATGTCTACTTATCCACATAACACTGACCTCTCCTATCACTGTCCATCATGTCTACTTATCCACATAACACTGACCTCCGATATCACTGCCCATCATGTCTACTTATCCACATAACACTGACCTCCCATATCACTGTCCATCATGTCTACTTATCCACATAACACTGACCTCTCATATCACTGTCCATCATGTCTACTTATCCACATAACACTGACCTCCCATATCACTGTCCATCATGTCTACTTATCCACATGACACTGACCTCCCATATCACTGTCCATCATGTCTACTTATCCACATAACACTGACCTCTCATATCACTGTCCATCATGTCTACTTATCCACATAACACTGACCTCTCATATCACTGTCCATCATGTCTACTTATCCACATAACACTGACCTCTCATATCACTGTCCATCATGTCTACTTATCCACATAACACTGACCTCCCATATCACTGTCCATCATGTCTACTTATCCACATAACACTGATCTCTCATATCACTGTCCATCATGTCTACTTATCCACTTAACACTGACCTCTCCTATCACTGTCCATCATGTCTACTTATCCACATAACACTGACCTCTCCTATCACTGTCCATCATGTCTACTTATCCACATAACACTGACCTCCCATATCACTGTCCATCATGTCTACTTATCCACATAACACTGACCTCCCCCCATATCACTGTCCATCATGTCTACTTATCCACATAACACTGACCTCTCATATCACTGTCCATCATGTCTACTTATCTACATAACACTGACCTCTCATATCACTGTCCATCATGTCTACTTATCCACATAACACTGACCTCCCCCCATATCACTGTCCATCATGTCTACTTATCCACATAACACTAACCTCCCCCCATATCACTGTCCATCATGTCTACTTATCCACATAACACTGACCTCTCCTATCACTGTCCATCATGTCTACTTATCCACATAACACTGACCTCCCCCCATATCACTGTCCATCATGTCTACTTATCCACATAACACTGACCTCTCATATCACTGTCCATCATGTCTACTTATCCACATAACACTGACCTCCCCCCATATCACTGTCCATCATGTCTACTTATCCACATAACACTGACCTCTCCTATCACTGTCCATCATGTCTACTTATCCACATAACACTGACCTCTCCTATCACTGTCCATCACGTCTACTTATCCACATAACACTGACCTCTCATATCACTGTCCATCATGTCTACTTATCCACATAACACTGACATCTCATATCACTGTCCATCATGTCTACTTATCCACATAACACTGACCTCTCATATCACTGTCCATCATGTCTACTTATCCACATAACACTGACCTCTCATATCATTGTCCATCATGTCTACTTATCCACATAAACAAGCCAAAAGATGTGAGAGGCTCTGAGCACAAACAAAAGCACAATGGCCTGGTCTCCGGCTAGTCACCGCTCAAGAGCATCACGCTTTAGCTCTCTAGTGCCATTACAGAGGAGAAATGTACACATACATCTTAGACTAATCCCACCCATAAGAGCAGTCCAGTACCAAAATGAGCAAGTCTGTTCTGCACGGAAAAACCAACTAACCCCAGATGTATGTTTCAGCCTTATTTGAGCCTCATCAGTGAGGTGCAGCTGGCTTCCGTGGACATTGAGGGCAAGGGGTCCACGTCTGGATGACCCTAAGTGTTTCTCAGAAACAAAACAAAAGATGTGAGAGGCTCTGAGCACTAACAAAAGCACAATGGCCTATTCTCCATCTAATCACCGCTCAAGAGTATCACATTTTAGCTCTCTAGTGCCATTACAGAGGAGAAATTTCCACATACATATTAGACTAATCCCACCCTTAAGGGCAGTCCAGTACCAAAATTATATGCAAGTCTCTGCTGCAAAGACAAACCAGCTAACCCCAGACATACATTTCATCCTTATTTAGACATCATCAGTGATGTGCAGCTGGCTTCTCTATGCACTGAGAGGAAGGGGTCCACGTCTGGATTACCCTTTACACTTAGGGAGAGACCATAAATGTTTCTCAGAAACAAACCAAAAGATGTGAGAGGCTCTGAGCACAAACAAAAGCACAATGGCCTGTTCTCCAGCTAGTCACCGCTCAAGAACATCACATTTTAGCTCTCTAGTGTCATTACAGGAGGCAAATATAGTTTTTGATACCTTTTATTGGCTAACTAAGCAGATTTAAATGCAAGCTTTCAAGACCTTAGGTCTCTTCCTCAGGCATGTTATACAGATAAATATGGAAACATCTCTCTTAAATACAAGTACACATCACATTGTTTAGCATGGAAATCAGATAACAGAATGCAGTCCAGATCCAGATATCTTTGATCAGTCAATGGTAAATTGCACTCTTCCTCTGAGGCTTTAGAGGTATTTACGATGCTCTTGGGTCTGTTGGAAAGGTCAATCAACTAAATGGCATTTTGATAGAAATTTCTTATCCCTGTTCAAATCACTACAAATTGCATTAAATTTTAACATTAATTTTACCTCCCATACCTTTCTGTCCCTCTGAGTGCGGAACAGTCCCATCAATACAGTTAACTTAATATCCTTGACAATGTGCACATTTTGGCAAAAATGTTCTCCCACTGGTGTCTCTGTCTTTTTGTTATTAACACTGGATCTGTGGGAATTAAATCTCCTATGTAGTGCTTGTCCATAGGAATGCAATTTGTAGTGGTTTGAACAGGGATAAGAAATTTCTATCAAAATACCATTTAGTTGATTGACCTTTCCAACAGACCCAAGAGCATCGTAAATACCTCTAAAGCCTCAGAGGAAGAGTGCAATTTACCATTGACTGATCAAAGATATCTGGATCTGGACTGCATTCTGTCATCTGATTTCCATGCTAAACAATGTAATGTGTACTTGTATTTAAGAGAGATGTTTTCATATTTATCTGTATAACATGCCTGAGGAAGAGACCTAAGGTCTTGAAAGCTTGCATTTAAATCTGCTTAGTTAGCCAATAAAAGGTATCAAAAACTATATTTGCCTCCTGTATTTCTATGGCTAACACGGTACCAACTCTCATCTAGTGTCATTACAGAGGAGAAATTTCCACATACATATTAGACTAATCCCACCCATAAGGGCGGTCCAGTACCAAAATGATGGGCAAGTCCTGTCTGCATGGGGTTAACTGGTCTTTCCGTGCAGAGGGGGCTTGCCCAGCATTTTGGTACTGGACTGCCGTTATAGGGGGGATTAGTCTAATATGTATTTGAAAATTTCTCCTCTGTAATGGCACTAGAGAGCTAAAATGTGATGCTCTTGAGCGGTGACTAGCTGGAGAACAGGCCATTGTGCTTTTGTTCGTGCTCAGAGCCTCTCAGATCTTTTGGCTTGTTTCTGAGAAACACTTATGGTCTCTCCCTAAGTGTAAAGGGTAATCCAGACGTGGACACCTTGCTCTCAGTGCCCATGGAAGCCAGCTGCACCTCATTGATGAGGCCAAATAAGACCAAAATGTATGTCTTGGGTTAGCTGTGTTTTCTGTGGAGGGGGGGCTTGCCCATCGTTTTGGTACTGGACTGCCATTATGGGCGGGATTAGTCTAATATGTATGTGGAAATTTCTTCTCTGTAATGGCACTAGAGAGATAAAATGTGATGCTCTTGAGCGGTGACTAGCTGGAGAACAGGCCATTGTGTTTTTGTTAGTGCTCAGAGCCTCTCACATCTTTTGTTTTGTCTCTGAGAAACACTTAGGGTCATCCAGACGTGGACCCCTTGCCCTCAATGCCCACGGAAGCCAGCTGCACCTCACTGATGAGGCTCAAATAAGGCTGAAACATACATCTGGGGTTAGTTGGTTTTTCCGTGCAGAAGGGACATGCTCATTATTTTGGTACTGGACTGCTCTTATGGGTGGGATTAGTCTAAGATGTATGTGTAAATTTCTCCTCTGTAATGGCACTAGAGAGCTAAAATGTGATGCTCTTGAGCAGTGACTAGCCGGAGACCAGGCCTTGTTTTTTTGTTCGTGCTCAAAGCCTCTCACATCTTTTGGCTTGTTTATGTGGATAAGTAGACATAATGGACAGTGATATGGGGGTAGGTCAGTGTTATGTGGATAATTAGACATGATGGACAGTGATATGAGAGGTCAGTGTTATGTGGATAAGTAGACATGATGGACAGTGATATGAGAGGTCAGTGTTATGTGGATAAGTACACATAATGGACAGTGCTATGGGAGGTCAGTGTTATGTGGATAAGTAGACATGATGGACAGTGATATGGGGGTAGGTCAGTGTTATGTGGATAAGTAGACATGATGGACAGTGATATGAGAGGTCAGTGTTATGTAGATAAGTAGACATGATGGACAGTGATATGGGAGGTCAGTGTTATGTGGATAAGTAGACATGATGGACAGTGATATGGGGGGAGGTCAGTGTTATGTGGATAAGGAGACATGATGGACAGTGATATGAGAGGTCAGTGTTATGTGGATAAGTAGATATGATGGGCAGTGATATGGGAGGTCAGTGTTATGTGGATAAGTAGACATGATGGACAGTGATATGAGAGGTCAGTGTTATGTGGATAAGTAGACATGATGGACAGTGATATGAGAGGTCAGTGTTATGTGGATAAGTAGACATGATGGGCAGTGATATGGGAGGTCAGTGTTATGTGGATAAGTAGACATGATGGGCAGTGATATGGGAGGTCAGTGTTATGTGGATAAGTAGACATGATGGACAGTGATATGGGGGAGGTCAGTGTTATGTGGATAAGTAGACATGATGGACAGTGATATGGGAGGTCAGTGTTATGTGGATAAGTAGACATGATGGACAGTGATATGGGGGGAGGTCAATGTTATGTGGATAAGTAGACATGATGGACAGTGATATGGAAGTCAGTGTTATGTGGATAAGTAGACATGATGGACAGTGATATGGAAGTCAGTGTTATGTGGATAAGTAGACATGATGGACAGTGATATGGAAGTCAGTGTTATGTGGATAAGTAGACATGATGGACAATGATATGGGGGGAGGTCAGTGATGTGGATAAGTAGACATGATGGACAGTGATATGGGGGGAGGTCAGTGCTATGTGGATAAGTAGACATGATGGACAGTGATATGAGAGGTCAGTGTTATGTGGATAAGTAGACATGATGGATAGAGTTATGAGAGGTCAGTGTTATGTGGATAAGCAGACATTATGGACAGTGATAGGAGAGGTCAGTGTTATGTGGATAAGTAGACATGATGGACAATGATATGGGGGGAGGTCAGTGATGTGGATAAGTAGACATGATGGACAGTGATATGGGGGGAGGTCAGTGCTATGTGGATAAGTAGACATGATGGACAGTGATATGAGAGGTCAGTGCTATGTGGATAAGTAGACATGATGGATAGTGATATGAGAGGTCAGTGTTATGTGGATAAGTAGACATGATGGACAGTGATATGGGGGGAGGTCAGTGTTATGTGGATAAGTAGACATGATGGACAGTGATATGGGGGAGGTCAGTGTTACGTGGATAAGTAGACATGATGGACAGTGATATGAGAGGTCAGAGTTATGTGGATAAGTAGACATGATGGATAGTGATATGAGAGGTCAGTGTTATGTGGATAAGTAGACATTATGGACAGTGATATGAGAGGTCAGTGTAATGTGGATAAGCAGACATGATGGACACTGATATGAGAGGTCAGTGTTACATGGATAAGTAGACATTATGGACAGTGATATGGGGGGAGGTCAGTGTTATGTGGATAAGTAGACATGATGGACAGTGATAGGAGAGGTCAGTGTAATGTGGATAAGTAGACATGATGGACAGTGATTTGGGGGTAGGTCAGTGTTATGTGGATAAGTAGACATGATGGACAGTGATACGGGAGGTCAGTGTTATGTGGATAAGTAGACATGATGGACAGTGATAGGAGAGGTCAGTGTTATGTGGATAAGGATACATGATGGACAGTGATATGGGAGGTCAGTGTAATGTGGATAAGTAGACATGATGGACAGTGATATGAGAGGTCAGTGTTATGTGGATAAGTAGACATGATGGACAGTGATATGAGAGGTCAGTGTTATGTGGATAAGTAGACATGATGGACAGTGATATGGGAGGTCAGTGTTATGTGGATAAGTAAACATTATGGACAGTGATATGGGAGGTCAGTGTTATGTGGATAAGTAGACATGATGGACAGTGATATGGGGGGAGGTCAGTGTTATGTGGATAAGTAGACATGATGGACAGTGATATGGGGGAGGTCAGTGTTATGTGGATAAGTAGACATGATGGACAGTGATATGGGAGGTCAGTGTTATGTGGATAAGTAGACATGATGGACAGTGATATGGGGGGAGGTCAGTGTTATGTGGATAATTAGACATGATGGACAGTGATATGAGAGGTCAGTGTTATGTGGATAAGTAGACATGATGGACAGTGATATGGGAGGTCAGTGTTATGTGGATAAGTAAACATTATGGACAGTGATATGGGAGGTCAGTGTTATGTGGATAAGTAGACATGATGGACAGTGATATGAGAGGTCAGTGTTATGTGGATAAGTAGACATGATGGACAGTGATATGGGGGGAGGTCAGTGTTATGTGGATAAGTAGACATGATGGACAGTGATATGGGGGAGGTCAGTGTTATGTGGATAAGTAGACATGATGGACAGTGATATGGGAGGTCAGTGTTATGTGGATAAGTAGACATGATGGACAGTGATATGAGAGGTCAGTGTTATGTGGATAAGGAGACATGATGGACAGTGATATGGGGGTAGGTCAGTGTTATGTGGATAAGTAGACATGATGGACAGTGATACAGGAGGTCAGTGTTATTTGGATAAGTAGACATGATGGACAGTGATATGGGAGGTCAGTGTAATGTGGATAAGTAGACATGATGGACAGTGATAGGAGAGGTCAGTGTAATGTGGATAAGTAGACATGATGGACAGTGATATGAGAGATCAGTGTTATTTGGATAAGTAGACATGATGGACAGTGATATGGGGTAGGTCAGTGTTATGTGGATAAGTAGACATGATGGACAGTGATATGAGAGGTCAGTGTTATGTGGATAAGTAGACATGATGGACAGTGATATGGGAGGTCAGTGTAATGTGGATAAGTAGACATGATGGACAGTGATATGAGAGATCAGTGTTATTTGGATAAGTAGACATGATGGACAGTGATATGGGAGGTCAGTGTTATGTGGATAAGTAGACATGATGGACAGTGATATGAGAGGTCAGTGTTATGTGGATAAGGAGACATGATGGACAGTGATATGAGATCAGTGTTATTTGGATAAGTAGACATGATGGACAGTGATATGGGAGGTCAGTGTAATGTGGATAAGTAGACATGATGGACAGTGATATGGGAGGTCAGTGTAATGTGGATAAGGAGACATGATGGACAGTGATAGGAGAGGTCAGTGTTATGTGGATAAGTAGACATGATGGACAGTGATATGAGAGGTCAGTGTAATGTGGATAAGGAGACATGATGGACAGTGATATGGGAGGTCAGTGTAATGTGGATAAGTAGACATGATGGACAGTGATATGGGAGGTCAGTGTTATGTGGATAAGTAAACATTATGGACAGTGATATGGGAGGTCAGTGTTATGTGGATAAGTAGACATGATGGACAGTGATATGAGAGGTCAGTGTTATGTGGATAAGGAGACATGATGGACAGTGATATGGGAGGTCAGTGTTATGTGGATAAGTAGACATGATGGACAGTGATATGGGAGGTCAGTGTTATGTGGATAAGTAGACATGATGGACAGTGATATGAGAGGTCAGTGTTATGTGGATAAGGAGACATGATGGACAGTGATATGAGATCAGTGTTATTTGGATAAGTAGACATGATGGACAGTGATATGGGAGGTCAGTGTAATGTGGATAAGTAGACATGATGGACAGTGATATGGGAGGTCAGTGTAATGTGGATAAGGAGACATGATGGACAGTGATATGGGGGGAGGTCAGTGTTATGTGGATAAGTAGACATGATGGACAGTGATATGAGAGGTCAGTGTTATGTGGATAAGTAGACATGATGGACAGTGATATGGGAGGTCAGTGTTATTTGGATAAGTAGACATGATGGACAGTGATATGAGAGGTCAGTGTAATGTGGATAAGGAGACATGATGGACAGTGATATGGGAGGTCAGTGTAATGTGGATAAGTAGACATGATGGACAGTGATATGGGAGGTCAGTGTAATGTGGATAAGTAGACATGATGGACAGTGATATGGGAGGTCAGTGCTATGTGGATAAGTAGACATGATGGACAGTGATATGAGAGGTCAGTGTTATGTGGATAAGTAGACATGATGGACAGTGATATGAGAGGTCAGTGTAATGTGGATAAGGAGACATGATGGACAGTGATATGGGAGGTCAGTGTAATGTGGATAAGTAGACATGATGGACAGTGATATGGGAGGTCAGTGTTATGTGGATAAGTAAACATTATGGACAGTGATATGGGAGGTCAGTGTTATGTGGATAAGTAGACATGATGGACAGTGATATGAGAGGTCAGTGTTATGTGGATAAGTAGACATGATGGACAGTGATATGGGAGGTCAGTGTTATGTAGATAAGTAGACATGATGGACAGTTATATGGGGGGAGGTCAGTGTTATGTGGATAAGTAGACATGATGGACAGTGATATGAGAGGTCAGTGTTATGTGGATAAGTAGACATGATGGACAGTGATATGAGAGGTCAGTGTAATGTGGATAAGGAGACATGATGGACAGTGATATGGGAGGTCAGTGTTATGTAGATAAGTAGACATGATGGACAGTTATATGGGGGGAGGTCAGTGTTATGTGGATAAGTAGACATGATGGACAGTGATATGAGAGGTCAGTGTTATGTGGATAAGTAGACATGATGGACAGTGATATGAGAGGTCAGTGTAATGTGGATAAGTAGACATGATGGACAGTGATATGGGAGGTCAGTGTAATGTGGATAAGTAGACATGATGGACAGTGATATGGGAGGTCAGTGTTATGTGGATAAGTAAACATTATGGACAGTGATATGGGAGGTCAGTGTTATGTGGATAAGTAGACATGATGGACAGTGATATGGGGGGAGGTCAGTGTTATGTGGATAAGTAGACATGATGGACAGTGATATGAGAGGTCAGTGTTATGTGGATAAGTAGACATGATGGACAGTGATATGGGAGGTCAGTGTTATGTGGATAAGTAGACATGATGGATAGTGATAGGAGAGGTCAGTGTTATGTGGATAAGTAGACATGATGGACAGTGATATGAGAGGTCAGTGTTATGTGGATAAGTAAACATTATGGACAGTGATATGAGAGGTCAGTGTTATGTGGATAAGTAAACATTATGGACAGTGATATGGGAGGTCAGTGTAATGTGGATAAGTAGACATGATGGACAGTGATATGAGAGGTCAGTGTTATGTGGATAAGTAGACATGATGGACAGTGATATGAGAGGTCAGTGTTATGTGGATAAGTAAACATTATGGACAGTGATATGGGAGGTCAGTGTTATGTGGATAAGTAAACATTATGGACAGTGATATGGGAGGTCAGTGTTATGTGGATAAGTAGACATGATGGACAGTGATATGGGAGGTCAGTGTTATGTGGATAAGTAGACATGATGGACAGTGATATGGGAGGTCAGTGTTATATGGATAAGTAGTGTACTCTGTATCGGGGTGCAGGGCTGTGATATGGTCTGTATCGGGGTGCAGGGCTGTGATATGATCTGTATCGGGGTGCAGGGCTGTGATATGGTCTGTATCGGGGTGCAGGGCTGTGGTATGGTCTGTATCGGGGTGCAGGGCTCTGTTATGCTCTGTATCGGGGTGCAGGGCTGTGATATGGTCTGTATCGGGGTGCAGGGCTGTGTGTACTCTGTATCGGGGTGCAGGGCTGTGATATGGTCTGTATCGGGGTGCAGGGCTGTGTGTACTCTGTATCGGGGTGCAGGGCTGTGATATGGTCTGTATCGGGGTGCAGGGCTGTGATATAGCTGGTATCGGGGTGCAGGGCTGTGATATGGTCTGTATCAGGGTGCAGGGCTGTGATATGGTCTGTATCAGGGTGCAGGGCTGTGATATGGTCTGTATCGGGGTGCAGGGCTGTGATATGGTTGGTATCGGGGTGCAGAGCTGTGGTATGGTCTGTATCGGGGTGCAGAGCTGTGGTATGGTCTGTATCGGGGTGCAGAGCTGTGATATGATCTGTATCGGGGTGCAGAGCTGTGATATGATCTGTATCGGGGGGCCCCGGGGTGTACAGTCTGTGACCCCTCCATGCTGTGGTATCTAGACCTCGACCGCAGTGTGACCGGAAGTGGCGGTGAGTAGAGGGGCCCGACCGGAAGTGGGGGTGTCAGTGACGCAGCCGATGACGTGCCCGCGCTCTGTGTGTGGGAGTGCGCGCTCCCGAGACCTGCTCCGTTATTGTCAGTGAGAGAGAAGCCCGGACACCGGATACCTCTTCTCCTGGGCGGCCGATCCCCGGACTCTGGCCTCCGGGACCCCTAGATCTGACACCCCTAGCCAGGACCCCCCAAAATCTGTTTCCCCCAGCCTGGACCCCCATCATTATTCCTCTCAATCCCAAATCCCCTGGTTTGAGCCCCCAGTCCAAATCCCCTGATCTGAGCCCCCCAGCTAAGATCCCAATTCTTATGTACCCCAGCCCAAATCCCCTGATCTGAACCCCCCAGCTAGGATCCCAATTCTTATCTACCCCAGCCCAAATCCCCTGATCTGAACCCCCCAGCTAGGATCCCAATTCTTATCTACCCCAGCCCAAATCCCCTGATCTGAGCCCCCCAGCCAGGACCCCAATCCTTATCTACCCCAGCCCAAATCCCCTGATCTGAACCCCCCAGCTAGGATCCCAATTCTTATCTACCCCAGCCCAAATCCCCTGATCTGAGCCCCCCAGCCAGGACCCCAATCCTTATCTACCCCAGCCCAAATCCCCTGATCTGAACCCCCCAGCCAGGACCCCAATCCTTATCTACCCCAGCCCAAATCCCCTGATCTGAGCCCCCCAGCCAGGACCCCAATTCTTATGTACCCCAGCCCAAATCCCCTGATCTGAACCCCCCAGCCAGGACCCCAATCCTTATCTACCCCAGCCCAAATCCCCTGATCTGAGCCCCCCAGCCAGGACCCCCCCATCCTTATCTACCCCACCCCAAATCCCCTGATCTGAGCCCCCCAGCCAGGACCCCAATTCTTATGTACCCCAGCCCAAATCCCCTGATCTGAACCCCCCAGCTAGGATCCCAATTCTTATGTACCCCAGCCCAAATCCCCTGATCTGAGCCCCCCAGCCAGGACCCCCCCATCCTTATCTACCCCACCCCAAATCCCCTGATCTGAGCCCCCCAGCTGGGACCCCCATCCTTATCTGCCCCAGCCCAAATCTCCTTATCTGAACCCTCCAGCCAGGACTCCCCAGTTTGACTCCCCCAGCCTGACTCTTCATTCTGGGAGTCCCCAATCTGACACTTCCATCCAGCCCATAAACCCTGAACTGAACTGCCCAGCTGGGACCCACGAACTAGGACCCCCATTCTGACCCTCCCCAGCCCAAATCCCCTGATCTGAGCCCCCCAGCCAGGACCCGAACTCTGATCCCATCCCACACCCCCTGTTCTGAGCCCCCACAGCTTTGACCCCCCAGTCTGACTCCTCTTGCTGGGACCCCCCATATCACCCCATTATTACTCCTGCTACCATCTCACATTGACTCCTTATTCCTCTCAGTCCAACTCATTGACCTCCTTGTCCTCTCAGTCCAAATCATATTGACTTCCTTGTCCTCTCAGTCCATCTCATATTGACCTCCTTGTCCTCTCAGTCCATCTCATATTGACTTCCTTGTCCTCTCAGTCCATCTCATATTGACTTCCTTGTCCTCTCAGTCCAACTCATATTGACTTCCTTGTCCTCTCAGTCCATCTCATATTGACTTCCAGTTCCGCTTAGCCCATCTCATATTTACTCCTTGTCCTCTCAGTTCATCTCATATTGACTCCCTAGTCCTCTCAGTCCAATTCATATTGACTCCTTAGTCCTCTCGGTCTAGCTCATATTGACTCCCTAGTCCTCTCGGTCTAGCTCATATTGACTCCCTAGTCCTCTCGGTCTAGCTCATATTGACTCCCTAGTCCGCTCAGTCTA
This sequence comes from Rhinophrynus dorsalis, assembly GCA_037306005.1. Lineage (NCBI taxonomy): Eukaryota > Metazoa > Chordata > Amphibia > Anura > Rhinophrynidae > Rhinophrynus > Rhinophrynus dorsalis. Next base: position 497,136,673 of record CM074723.1, on the reverse strand, counting down.
GCTCATTTTGACTCCCTAGTCCTCTCGGTCTAGCTCATATTGACTCCTTAGTCTGCTCGGTCTAGCTCATATTGACTCCCTAGTCTGTTCAGTCTAGCTCATATTGACTCCTTAGTCCGCTGGGTCTAGCTCATATTGACTCCCTAGTCCTTTCTGTCCCATATTGACTCCCCAGTCTTCTCAGACTATCTCATCTTGACTCCCTAGTCCGTTCGGTCTATCTCATATTGACTCTCTAGTCCATTCGGTCTATCTCATATTGACTCCCTACTCTGTTCGTTCTATCTCATGTTGACTTCCTAGTCTGCTCGGTCTATCTCATATTGACTCCCTAGTCCGTTCGGTCTATCTCATATTGACTCCGTACTCTGTTTGTTCTACCTCATGTTGACTTCCTAGTCTGCTTGGTCTATCTCATATTGACTCCTTAGTCCACTCAGTCTATTTCATATTGACTCCTTAGTCCTCTCGGTCTATCTCATGTTGACTTCCTAGTCTGCTCGGTCTATCTCATATTGACTCCCTAGTCCGCTCGGTCTATCTCATATTGACTTCCTAGTCCGCTCGGTCTATCTCATATTGACTTCCTAGTCTGCTTGGTCTATCTCATATTGACTCCCTAGTCTGCTTGGTCTATCTCAATTGACTCCCTAGTCCGCTCGGTCTATCTCATGTTGACTTCCTACTCCGCTTGGTCTATCTCATGTTGACTTCCTAGTCCGCTTGGTCTATCTCATGTTGACTTCCTAGCCCGCTCTGTCTATCTCATGTTGACTTCCTAGTCCGCTCGGTCTATCTCATATTGACTCCCTAGTCCTCTCTGTCTATCTCATGTTGACTTCCTAGTCCGCTCGATCTAGATCATTTTGACTCCCTAGTTCTCTCAGTACAACTCATATTGACCTCCTGATCATCCACTGCTCCCTTTTCCTCTGATTTAAGCTTTTCATGCTCCCCTATTCCTCCTAGCTCATGACAGTGACCCCTTTGGTATCATGTCTTGCTCCCCCACAATATATGTATTGACCATGTAAAGATGAAGTTTTATTCCCAAACCACACCATTATCTGATGCCCCAGTGACCCATGCTTGCTCTTTTGCCATTTGCTGACCCCCTATTTGTCTGGTCTGTGTAGCTCAGCATTTACTGATACACTTTTCCATTTACTGGCCTGTATCACCCCCTATTTTCAGGTATTGTTGCTTCTCCATTTATTGACCCCATATTTATCAGGACTTGTTCCCCTTTACTAATTGTATATATTAGGTCTGGCCTTCTATCAGGTTTTCCACTGCTCCATTTACCAACTTCATCTTTATTAGGTCTGGTCCCCCTCCCATTTCTGACTCCATATTTATCAGGTTCCTATAGTGAATTTCTAGGTAGCAGGCCTCCCCTCCATTTACCGACCCCTGTGTGTCAGGACCTCCTTACTGACTCCTCATATCACTGATTCTGTCCCTGTAGTTCTCAGTTCTTGGACCCTCTACCTGTAATGACCACTATAGGCCTAACCTCATGCCCCACACCTCTTAATGACCCCCTCTGTTCTTGCTCACCCTACATTTAATGTTCCTGTTTCATAGCTTCTGCCCCCAATGAATGACTTCCTGTTGGTCAGTTCTTGTAGCACTTCCCCTTAATCACCCTTTTCTTCCCAGCTCTTTCCCTTTCTCTCTTTAATGAGTCCCCATTGCTTACGTTTTACCCCCTCCTCTTACTGACCCTCTGTTTCACTCTTTTTTGCTTTTGTGTAACTCAGACCATGAATTATCCCCCTCCTGGTCTGTCGGGGAGCCCCCAGTCATCTCTTACCTCCCAGGTGTCAGTCTCTGGGGCCTCCGTCCAGTCTCAATTTGGCACAGTCCCACAGTTTGGCTCTGGTTCAGCTCCGACACCCCCCGCACCTGGTGCTCCCACTTATGTCTTGTCAAACTCAGTGGCCATCAGGGCAGAAATCCAGAGATTTGAGTCAGTTCACCCCAATATCTATGCTATCTATGACCTGATTGAGAGAGTGGATGACCTAGCGCTGCAGAACCAAATCCGAGAACATGTCATTTCCATAGAAGGTAAGTCCTGGGTTACATACATTGTGCTGTATGTGTGTTTGTGCGTGTAGTGCATGTTAGAGAGATTGTGTGTGTGGGGTGCATGTAGGGGAGTAGTGTGTGTGTGTGTGTATATGGTGCACGTGGGAAAGTGGTGTGTGTGGGGTGCATGTGGGAGAGTACTGTGTGTGTGTGTGGTGCGTGTGTGTGGTGCAGTTGGTGTGTGTGGGGGAGTGGTGTGTGTGTGTTTGTGGTGCATGTGGGAGAGTGGTGTGTGTTTGGTGCATGTGGGAGAGTGTGTGTGTGGTGCATGTAGGAGAGTGTGTGTGTGGTGCATGTGGGGGAGTGGTGTGTGTGTGGTGCATGTGGGGGAGTGGTGTGTGTGTGTATGGTGCATGTGGGGGAGTGGTGTGTATGTGTATGGTGTGTGTGGGACAGTGGTGTATGTATGTAGTGCATAGGGGAGAGTGGTGTGTGTGTGTGGGACAGTGGTGTGTGAGTGTGTGTATGGTGCATGTGGGAGAGTGGTGTGTGAGTGTGTGTTTGGTGCATGTGGGAGAGAGTGTGTGTGTGTAGTGCATGTGGGAGAGTGTGTGTGTGGTGCATGTGGGGGAGTGTTTGGTGCATGTGGGAGAGTGGGTGTGTGTTTGGATGTGGAGTGTGTATGGTGCATGTGGGGGAGTGGTGTGTGTGTGGTGCATGTGGGACAGTGGTGTGTGAGTGTGTGTGTGGTGCATGTGGGGGAGTGGTGTGTGTGTGGTGCATGTGGGGGAGTGGTGTGTGTGTGGTGCATGTGGGGGAATGGTGTGTGTATGGTGCATGTGGGGGAGTGGTGTGTGTATGGTGTGTGTGGGACAGTGGTGTATGTATGTAGTGCATAGGGGAGAGTGGTGTGTGTGTGTGTATAGTGTATGTGGGACAGTGGTGTGTGAGTGTGTGTATGGTGCATGTGGGAGAGTGGTGTGTGAGTGTGTGTTTGGTGCATGTGGGAGAGTGTGTGTGTGGTGCAGTTGGTGTGTGTTTGGTGCATGTGGGAGAGTGGGTGTGTGTTTGGATGTGGAGTGGGTATGGTGCATGTGGGGGAGTGGTGTGTGTGTGGTGCATGTGGGACAGTGGTGTGTGAGTGTGTGTGTGGTGCATGTGGGACAGTGGTGTGTGAGTGTGTGTATGGTGCACGTGGGAGAGTGGTTGTGTGTGTATATGTGCACGTGGGAGAGTGGTATGTTTGTGTGTATGGTGCACGTGGGAGAGTGGTTGTGTGTGTATATGTGCACGTGGGAGAGTGGTATGTTTGTGTGTATGGTGCATGTGGGAGAGTGGTATGTGTGTATGGTGCACGTGGGAGAGTGGTATGATTGTATGTATGGTGCAGGTGGGAGAGTGGTGTATATGTTAGATAGTGGTGTGTGTGTGTGTGTGAATGTGGGAGAGTTGTATGTATGGTGCATGTGGGAGAGTGGCGTATGTGTTTACATATATGGAGCATGTGGGAGAGCCGTGGGAGTACAGTATGGATGGCAGTACTATTGGATGTATTGGGGGCAGTATTTTGTAATATAATATATAACTTTGTACATCTGTAGTGCTGTGTCAGAATTACACCCTTTCTAAACTATGTAACCAGGAGCACACACTACGCAGTTCACAGCCCTATGTGTGCTCATGTTTACATGGTTTATACAGAGTGTAATTCCTACACAGTTAGTAGTACTAGCCAGCCCTATGTGTGCTCATGTTTACATGGTTTATACAGAGAGTAATTCCTACACAGTTAGTAGTACTAGCCAGCCCTATGTGTGCTCATGTTTACATGGTTTATACAGAGAGTAATTCCTACACAGTTAGTAGTACTAGACAGTCCTATGGGTGCTCATGTTTACATGGTTTATACAGAGTGTAATTCCTACACAGTTCTCTGTACTAGACAGTCCTATGTGTGCTCATGTTTATATGGTTTATACAGAGTGTAATTCCTACGCAGTTAGTAGTAATAGACAGTCCTATGTGTGCTCATGTTTATATGGTTTATACAGAGTGTAATTCCTACACAGTTAGTAGTACTAGACAGTCCTATGTGTGCTCATGTTTACATAGTTTATACAGAGTGTAATTCCTACGCAGTTAGTAGTACTAGACAGTCCTATGTGTTCTCATGTTCACGTGAGTTATACAGAGTGTAATTCCTACACAGTTAGTAGTACTAGACAGTCCTATGTGTGCTCATGTTTATATGGTTTATACAGAGTGTAATTCCTACACAGTTAGTAGTACTAGCCAGCCCTATGTGTGCTCATGTTTACATGGTTTATACAGAGAGTAATTCCTACACAGTTAGTAGTACTAGACAGTCCTATGGGTGCTCATGTTTACATGGTTTATACAGAGTGTAATTCCTACACAGTTCTCTGTACTAGACAGTCCTATGTGTGCTCATGTTTATATGGTTTATACAGAGTGTAATTCCTACACAGTTAGTAGTACTAGACAGTCCTATGTGTGCTCATGTTTACATAGTTTATACAGAGTGTAATTCCTACGCAGTTAGTAGTACTAGACAGTCCTATGTGTTCTCATGTTCACGTGAGTTATACAGAGTGTAATTCCTACACAGTTAGGAGTACTAGACAGTCCTATGTGTGCTCATGTTTACATGGTTAATACAGAGTATAATTCCTACACTGTTAGTAATACTAGACAGTCCTATGTGTGCTCATGTTTATATGGTTTATACAGAGTGTAATTCCTACACAGTTAGTAATACTAGACAGTCCTATGTGTGCTCATGTTTATATGGTTTATACAGAGTGTAATTCCTACGCAGTTAGTAATACTAGACAGTCCTATGTGTGCTCATGTTTACATCGTTTATACAGAGTGTAATTCCTACGCAGTTAGTAGTACTAGACAGTCCTATGTGTGCTCATGTTTACATAGTTTATACAAGGTGTAATTCCTACACAGTTAGTAGTACTGGACAGTCCTATGTGTGCTCATGTTTATATGGTTTATACAGAGTGTAATTCCTACACAGTTAGTAATACTAGACAGTCCTATGTGTGCTCATGTTTATATGGTTTATACAGAGTGTAATTCCTACGCAGTTAGTAGTACTAGACAGTCCTATGTGTGCTCATGTTTACATGGTTTATACAGAGTGTAATTCCTACACAGTTCTCTGTACTAGACAGCCCTATGTGTGCTCATGTTTACGTGAGTTATACAGAGTGTAATTCCTACACAGTTAGTAGTACTAGACAGTCCTATGTGTGCTCATGTTCACGTGAGTTATACAGAGTGTAATTCCTACACAGTTAGTAGTACTAGACAGTCCTATGTGTGCTCATGTTTACATAGTTTATACAAGGTGTAATTCCTACACAGTTAGTAGTACTAGACAGTCCTATGTGTGCTCATGTTTACATGGTTTATACAGAGTGTAATTCCTACACAGTTCTCTGTACTAGACAGCCCTATGTGTGCTCATGTTTACATGGTTTATACAGAGTGTAATTCCTACACAGTTAGTAGTACTAGACAGCCCTATACGTGCGCATGTTCACATGGTTTATACAGAGTGTAATTCTTACACAGTTAGTAGTACTAGACAGTCCTATGGGTGATCATGTTTATATGGTTTATACAGAGTGTAATTCCTACGCAGTTAGTAGTACTAGACAGTCCTATGTGTGCTCATGTTTATATGGTTTATACAGAGTGTAATTCCTACACAGTTCTCTGTACTAGACAGTCCTATGTGTGCTCATATTTATATGGTTTATGCAGAGTGTAATTCCTACACAGTTAGTAGTACTAGACAGTCCTATGTGTGCTCATGTTTATATGGTTTATACTGCATGTAATTCCTACACAGTTAGAAGTACTAGACAGTCCTATGTGTACTCATGTTTACATGGTTTATACAGAGTGTAATTCCTACACAGTTAGTAGTACCAGACAGTCCTATGTGTGCTCATGTTTATATGGTTTATACAGAGTGTAATTCCTACACAGTTAGTAGTACTAGACAGTCCTATGTGTGCTCATGTTTACATGGTTTATACAGAGTGTAATTCCTACACAGTTAGTAGTACTAGACAGTCCTATGTGTGCTCATGTTTACATGGTTTATACAGAGTGTAATTCCTACACAGTTAGTAGTACCAGACAGTCCTATGTGTGCTCATGTTTATATGGTTTATACAGAGTGTAATTCCTACACAGTTAGTAGTACTAGACAGTCCTATGTGTGCTCATGTTTACATAGTTTATACAAGGTGTAATTCCTACACAGTTAGTAGTACCAGACAGTCCTATGTGTGCTCATGTTTATATGGTTTATACAGAGTGTAATTCCTACACAGTTAGTAGTACTAGACAGTCCTATGTGTGCTCATGTTTACATAGTTTATACAAGGTGTAATTCCTACACAGTTAGTAGTACCAAACAGTCCTATGTGTGCTCATGTTTATATGGTTTATACAGAGTGTAATTCCTACACCTTTAGTAGTACTAGACAGTCCTATGTGTGCTCATGTTTACATGGTTTAAACACTGTGTAATTCTTACACAGTTGACAGTACTAGACAGCTGTATGGGTGCTCATGTTTACATGATTTGTGCAAGATGTAGTCCCTACACAATTTGTGGTACTAGAATGTCCTACAGGTGTTCCTGTTAACATGATTTATACAAGGTGTAGTTCCTACACAGTTCGCGGTGCTAGACTGTCCTACAGGTATTCCTATTAACATGATTTATACAAGGTGTAGTTCCTACACAGTTCGCGGTGCTAAACTGTCCTACAGGTGTTCCTCTTAACGTGATTTATACAGAGTTCACGGTTCTAGACTGTCCTACAGGTGTTCTGTTAACATGATTTATAGAAGGTTTAGTTATTACACATTATGCGGTGCTAGACTGTCTTACAGGTGTTCCTATTAACATGATTTATACAGGGTTTAGTTATTACACATTACGCGGTGCTAGACTGTCCTACAAGTGCTCATGTTTACATGGTTTATACACATAATTCCTACTCGTGAAAATGGAAGTCAGAGATGCTCAGCTAGGAACAAACCTGCAATACAAATTTCCAAGCTGTATAGGAATGGTGTCCTACCCATGGTGTAGTTTCTTTTAGCCCCTCAATGCCTTTCACAGACAGAAAATATCCTAAAACTCATTATACTGTTCCTGCCATAACAACAGTCCAACCACAAAATTGCAGCCAACCCCAGACATATGTCATTGAATTAAGTCCGAGGTGCGTGCAGTCTTTATACTGTGCTCCTGTGCTTCATCCTGCGTCCAGTTGTGCCCGTGACTTCTCGTGAATTTGGTGCATCTTCTGGGGCCGGGTCAGCCTTCAGCCCCTCTTCGCCAATGCTAGGGGGGGGCCTTTAGCTTCTCCTCCTCTCTCTGAAGAGGAGAGGAGGGCTTTCATCCTGGGGTCTTCGGCGTCGGCCTCAGCGTCAACATCTCTACCCCAGGGCTTCAATCTTCAGCTCCCTCCGGAGAGAGGAGCCTCAGCAACATTTAGGGGAGGCAGCCATCCACCTCCCCCACCAAAGCCGAGTCTTCCGACCCTGCCCCACTGTGGCATTTCCAGTGATATAAGTGCTAGTCCATACGTGCTCAAAAAACTCAAACTTCACGTGTGCAAAATTGTGCGCGGTGAGAGAGAGTAGAGCGCCTGTTAAGGCCCCAGCCACCTGGCTGGAATTATAAAAATTCTTTGCTGCCCTCCAGCCAGAGGGCCGGGGCAGAAGAAGTGATCTGAATTAAAAGAAGGTCCAAGTGCATGTGCCGTGCTCCACCAAACCTCACGTGTCCGTGTCCTACAGCGCATTTTGCACCTCGGGCTTTTCCTTGCCACCGACCCCAGGCCTCAACCAAGTGTAACATGCCACCCCTGCCCAGACATCTGCCACCTACCTGAGCAGGTACTACACTTGATCTTAGCCAAAAGGCCGAGAAGCCAACCCCAGCCATAAATATATATATATTTTTTTTTAAATAATCTTTATTTTGACATGGAAAATACAATACAACATTTCTTTGTACAGTAATACTTCCCAATACAGAGTGCATTCATACATTTAATACAATAACATTCTTAATACCTGCAACGCAATGCACTTTGGCAGCAAACAGGTACATCTAAACTTTATTGTATCATCACTTTATTTCACTGTATTAAAGTCTCTGTGGGCATTCACCTGGGGGGGTGGGATATGGGGCATGGGTCAGGGTAGGTCAAGGGGAGGTGACAGTGATATTGAGCCATTGGAGGGGATGCTAGTCCTTCTCTTCAGGGCTGTCCAAGATGTTATAGTCTCTTAGCAGGCTGTGGATCAGACTGCTACAGTCCTGTTCTCTTCTCAGCACTAGAGCAGGTACTACACTTCATCTTAGCCAAAAGGCCAAGAAGCCAACCCCAGCCATAAATTCCAGCCTTGTTGGTACTCACCAGTGTGGTGTATCTGATCTCACCAAGCACTGTGAGCAAGGGGTCCAATGCTGGATAACCCTATTACCCTTGGTGTGACTAATGCAAAGGATAATTTGCATATTTAAACTGGGAGTCAGAGACTCTCAACTAGGAGCGAACCTGCAATGCAAATTTTGTATATAATATGCATATGCAAATTATTCTTGTGATTAGTCACCTCAAGGGTAATAGGGGAATCCAGCATTGGACCCCTTGCTCATAGTGCTCTTAGAGGTTAGCTGCACCTTGCTGAAACATATGCAGGTATAAACACTGCTGTAGAGGATAAAACAGTAAGGATTGTGCAGCATCTTGGGCTCATCAATAACACTGTCCTAGAGAATGTGTGTGTGCATGTTTTTTGGCAGTGTTCCTTTGCACAAGCTCTGTTGGTTTACCTGGAAAATGAACTCATAGACTCTGTTCCAAAGAGACACTTGTCGTACCACTCGGTACAGTATGGACTATTTCCAGGGACACACTCGTATGGTGCTATCCAGGAAGCCTGGCGCATCATGTGCTGTGTGAAAGATGCTCTGTGGTTTGCAAGGAATCGTCTGGTACTGAGGAGAGAACAGGTGACAACACAGGACTGTCGCAGACTGATCCACAGTCTGCTAAGAGACTATAACATCTTGGACAGCCCTGAAGAGGAGGACTAGCATCCCCTCCAATGGCCCAATATCACTGTCACCTCCCCTTGGCCCCCTAACCCATGCCCCATATCCCCCCCCCCCGCACACACATCCAATGCCCCAGGCAAATGACCACAGAGACTTTTATACAGTGAAATAAAGTACAAGTGTTGAGTTCAATAAAGTGATGATACAATAAAGTGATGATACAATAAAGTTTAGATGTACCTGTTTGCTGCCAAAGTGCACTGCGTCACAGGTATTAAGAATGTTATTGTTTTAAATGTATGAATGCACTCTGTATTGGAAAGCATTACTGTACAAAGAAATGTTGTATTGTATTTTCCATGTCAAAATAAAGATTATTTTTTTCAATCAAAAATGTTCTTGGGTTTGGCTGTTTCTTTTGATCAGAGAGGAATTGCCTGGCACTTCGTGGCTGGACTGCACTTACGACAGAACAAGTATAATATATTTTAGGATATTTTCTCTGTGTGGAAGACACTAGTGGGCTAAAAGAGACTGCCCTCTGGGTAGGATACCATTCCTATACAGCCTATAGGACACCACTCCTAGAGGGCCTGTAAATTTGTATTTCAGGCTTTTTCGTAGTTGAGTGTCTCTGACTCCTAATATACATATGCAAATTATTATTGGGATTAGTCACCCCAAGGGTAATAGGGGGAATCTAGCATTGGACCCCTTGTTCATAGTATTTAGAGAGATTAGCTTCACCTTGTGGGTGAGGTCCAAGGAGGACTAAACAGATGTCTGTGTTGACTACTTCCCTTGATCAGAGAGGAATTGCCTGGCATTTTGTGGCTGGACCTCTGCTATGACAGAAGCAATATGAAATGTTTTAGTGTAGTTCCTCTTTGTGGAAGCCACTAGTGGTTTATACAAGGTGTAATTCCTACACAATTTGCTGTACTAAACTCTTCTATGGGTGTTTACATGGTTTATACAAGGTGTAATTCCTACACCGTTCACTGTACTAAACTCTCTACAGGTGCTCATGTTTATATAAGGTGTAATTCCTACACAGTTCGCTGTATTAAACTCTCCTACAGGTGCTCATGTTTATACAAGGTGTAATTCCTACACAGTTCACTGTACTAAACTCTCCTACAGGTGCTCATGTTTATACAAGGTGTAATTCCTACACAATTTGCTGTACTAAACTCTTCTATGGGTGTTTACATGGTTTATACAAGGTGTAATTCCTACACCGTTCACTGTACTAAACTCTGTACAGGTGCTCATGTTTATACAAGGTGTAATTCCTACACAGTTCGCTGCATTAAACTCTCCTACAGGTGCTCATGTTTATATAAGGTGTAATTCCTACACAGTTCGCTGTATTAAACTCTCCTACAGGTGCTCATATTTATACAAGGTGTAATTCCTACACAGTTCACTGTACTAAACTCTCTACAGGTGCTCATGTTTATACAAGGTGTAATTCCTACACAGTTCGCTGTATTAAACTCTCCTACAGGTGCTCATGTTTATACAAGGTGTAATTCCTACACAGTTCTCTGTACTAAACTCTCCTACAGGTGCTCATGTTTATACAAGGTGTAATTCCTACACAGTTCTCTGTATTAAACTCTCTACAGGTGCTCATGTTTATACAAGGTGTAATTCCTACACAGTTCACTGTACTAAACTCTCTACAGGTGCTCATGTTTATACAAGGTGTAATTCCTACACAGTTCACTGTACTAAACTCTCTACAGGTGCTCATGTTTATACAAGGTGTAATTCCTACACAGTTCTCTGTATTAAACTCTCCTACAGGTGCTCATGTTTATACAAGGTGTAATTCCTACACAGTTCACTGTATTAAACTCTCCTACAGGTGCTCATGTTTATACGAGGTGTAATTCCTACACAGTTCGCTGTATTAAACTCTCCTACAGGTGCTCATGTTTATACAAGGTGTAATTCCTACACAGTTCTCTGTACTAAACTCTCCTACAGGTGCTCATGTTTATACAAGGTGTAATTCCTACACAGTTCTCTGTACTAAACTCTCCTACAGGTGCTCATGTTTATACAAGGTGTAATTCCTACACAGTTCTCTGTACTAAACTCTCCTACAGGTGCTCATGTTTATACAAGGTGTAATTCCTACACAGTTCGCTGTACTAAACTCTTCTATGGGTGTTTACATGATTTATACAAGGTGTAATTCCTACACAATTCTCTGTACTAGACTTTCCTACTGTTGCTCATGTTTACATGGTTGTATGTATGTATGTATCTTTATTTCTATAGCGCCATACATGTACACAGCGCTTAACAGAATTTGAAATAATATAATACAAAAATACAGAACAGAGTTAAGAGCATTAAGCTAAAGTGAGATCATTGCATTATTTTTGGGGGAAAGTGCAGCAAGAAAAACATACACTGGATGTTTGCAATCTAATTAGAGTTCATGATGACATACAGAGAAGTAGGAGGATGATTATAAGTACAAGGTGTGGTGAAGGAAGTGCAGAAAGATTCTGATGTCACTATCGTTGTGCAAGGAGGAGGATTTTGCTATTGAGATGCCTCACTGAGCAGGTGGGTTTTGAGGAGATGCTTGAAAGTGAAGAGTGAGGATGATTGGTGAATGGTGATAGGGAGGGCATTCCAAAGTTGAGGGGCAGCCAGTGAGAAAGCTTGTAGACAGGTGATGGCTCAAGTTGTGTAGGGAGAGGACAGGAAGAACCCTTGGGAAGGCCGTACGGGACGGGAAGGGGTGTAGCGGGAGATAAGAGCAGAAATGTAAGAGGGTGCTGAAGAACACAGAGACTTACAGGAGAGGAGGAGAATCTTGTAAGAAACATGATACTTTATAGGTGGCCAATTGAGGAGATGAGAGGGAAGGTATCTGACAGAAAATGTGGTGACTCTTGCAGATGAATTTGAGAACAGATTGAAGTGGAGAGAGATGAGAAGCAGGAAGACCAGAGAGTAGAATGTTACAGTAGTCAATTCTGGATAGAATGAGTTCCTGAGATAGAGTTTTTGCAGTTGACATGCAGAGGAAAGGACGTATTTTGGCAATATTTTTTAGGAAGAAGTGACATGGTCTAGTGACAGCTTGGATATGGGGGAGAAAGTTAATTTCAAATCAAGTATGACTCCAAGACAGGTGCTTTGGATACTGAGTGTATGGCACAGTTGTCTATTGTGATGGAGAAGGGTGATGGTGGATGGGTTTTTGGAGGGAACACCACAAGCTCTGTCTTAGCCATATTGAGTTTGAGATTGGCCATCCATGATGAAATAGCTGAGAGACCTTAAGTGACTCGAGACGGCACAGCTGGAGTGAGGTCAGGGAAAGAGAGATAGATTAGAGTGTCATACGCAGATGGTAATTAAATCCAAGTGAAAGGGTGTAGAGGGAAAATAGAAGTGGTCCCAGGACTGATCCCTGAGGTACACCCACTGTGAGGAGATGAGAAAGCGTTAGCAAAAGAAACACTGAAAGTACGTTTAGAGAGGTAGGAGGAAATCCATTCTAGAGGTGTGTCACGGATGCCAAGGGTGTGCAGCGTGTTCAGTAGGAGTACATGGTTAACAGTGTCAGAAGCAGCAGATAGATGTAGTAGGATTAGTATACTGAATTGTCCTTTGTCCCTTGCTGTGTACAGTTCATTAGTCATTTTTGTTAGGGCCATCTCAGTGGAATAGTTAGAAGGGAACCCTGACTGTAATGGGTCAAGAAGAGAGTTTGAGCTGAGAAAAGAGATTAAGCGAGAGAATACAAGACGTTCCAAGATCTTAGATGCAAAGGGGAGAAGTGAAACTGGATGGTAATTTGAAAGACAGGTGGGGTCGAGTGAGGGCTTTTTGAGTATCAGTCTGACTATTGCATGTTTGAATTAGGATGGAAAAGTTCCAGTAAAAAGAGAGGAGTTAAAGATATTTATAAGGCTGGGAGCAAGAGTAGTTGCCAGAGCCTTACTTAGTTGAGAGGGCATGGGATCAGAGGGGCAGGTAGTGGGTGGAGAGGAGGATAGTAAACGAGATACCTCCTCCACTGTTATAGGGGCGAATGAGCTGAGGGTTGCTCAAGGTGGACTAGGAATCAGGGGGATAGGAGGAGAGGATGTAGAGGGTATGGTTTGTTGGATGGACTGTATCTTATTTTTGAAAAAGTCAGCAAAGTCCTGTGGAGTGTTGGAGAAGGAGAAGCAGTTTAAAGTTGGAGGTCTGAGAAGAAATCAAAGATTTTAAAGCGGTCATGTGGGTTAGATTTGTGGGTAGTGATGAGGTTAGAGAAGTAGTGCTGTTTAGTCTGAGTGAGAGCTGTGTTAAAACAGGATAGCATGAATTTATAATGGTGAAAGTCGGCAACAGAATGATACTTCTGCCAGAGACGTTCTGCAGCTCAACAACAGGTGCGTAGCATGCGGGTTGTTGAATTTAGCCAGGGTCTGGGATTCCTGGGGCGGTTGTGTTGCCATTGGAGTGGAGCGTGCAGGTCCATGAAGGTGTTCGTGAGGTGTTATATTCATGGACCAGAGTGTCAATGTTAGTAATAGTAGAAGGGCAGAGAGAAGAGAGGGAAGTCTGCACAGTTGATACCAGGTCTGGTAGTTTGACTGAGTGTAGGTTCCTGGTTAGGAAGGTCGATTTAGGGAGGGCAGGGGAAGGTGTGCGAGAGTGTGAAGGAGATAAGACGATGATCAGAGAGTGGAAATGGGGAAACTGTGAAGTCAGAGACTGAGCAGTTCCTGGTGAGGACTAGATCTAGCCAATGACCTTCCCTGTGAGTGCTGGCAGCAGTCCACCGTTGAAGGCCAAAGGACAAGGTCAGTGAGAGAAATTGGGAAGCACTAGATGAGGAGGCATCACTGTGTAGGTTGAAGTCGCCAAGGAGTAATGTGGGGGTGTATGAGGACAAAAAGACAGAGAGCCAAGTTTCACATTCGGAGAGAAAGGAGGAAGGGTTGCTTGGTGGCCTATAAATCACGGCTACCAGGAGAGGGACAGGGGAAAAGAGCTGGACTGCATCTACATGGTTTATACAGGGTGTAATTCCTACACAGTTAGTAGTACTAGACAGTCCTATGTGTGCTCATGTTTACATGGTTTATACAGAGTGTAATTCCTACACAGTTAGTAGTACTAGACAGTCCTATGTGTGCTCATGTTTATATGGTTTATACAGAGTGTAATTCCTACACAGTTAGTAGTACTAGACAGTCCTATGTGTGCTCATGTTTACATGGTTTATACAGAGTGTAATTCCTACACAGTTAGTAGTACTAGACAGTCCTATGTGTGCTCATGTTTATATGGTTTATACAGAGTGTAATTCCTACACAGTTAGTAGTACTAGACAGTCCTATGTGTGCTCATGTTTACATGGTTTATACAGAGTGTAATTCCTACACAGTTAGTAGTACTAGACAGTCCTATGTGTGCTCATGTTTATATGGTTTATACAGAGTGTAATTCCTACACAGTTAGTAGTACTAGACAGTCCTATGTGTGCTCATGTTTACATGGTTTATACAGAGTGTAATTCCTACACAGTTAGTAGTACTAGACAGTCCTATGTGTGCTCATGTTTATATGGTTTATACAGAGTGTAATTCCTACACAGTTAGTAGTACTAGACAGTCCTATGTGTGCTCATGTTTATATGGTTTATACAGAGTGTAATTCCTACACAGTTAGTAGTACTAGACAGTCCTATGGGTGCTCATGTTTACATGGTTTATACAGAGTGTAATTCCTACACAGTTCTCTGTACTAGACAGTCCTACTTGTGCTCATGTTTACATGGTTTATACAGAGTGTAATTCCTACACAGTTAGTAGTATTAGACAGTCCTGTGTGCCCATGTATACATGGTTTATACAGAGTGTAATTCCTACACAGTTAGTAGTACTAGACAGTCCTATGGGTGCTCATGTTTACATGGTTTATACAGAGAGTAATTCCTACACAGTTAGTAGTACTAGACAGTCCTATGTGTGCTCATGTTTACATGGTTTATACAGAGTGTAATTCCTACACAGTTCTCTGTACTAGATAGTCCTATGTGTGCTCATGTTTATATGGTTTATACAGAGTGTAATTCCTACACAGTTAGTAGTACTAGACAGTCCTATGTGTGCTCATGTTTATATGGTTTATACAGAGTGTAATTCCTACACAGTTGGTAGTACTAGACAGTCCTATGTGTGCTCAAGTTTACATGGTTTATACAGAGAGTAATTCCTACACAGTTAGTAGTACTAGACAGTCCTATGCGTGCTCATGTTTACATGGTTTATACAGAGTGTAATTCCTACACAGTTCTCTGTACTAGATAGTCCTATGTGTGCTCATGTTTACATGGTTTATACAGAGTGTAATTCCTACACAGTTAGTAGTACTAGACAGTCCTATGTGTGCTCATGTTTACATGGTTTATACAGAGTGTAATTCCTACACAGTTAGTAATACTAGAGAGTCCTATGTGTGCTCATGTTTACATGGTTTATACAGAGTGTAATTCCTACACAGTTAGTAGTACTAGACAGTCCTATGTGTGCTCATGTTTACATGGTTTATACAGAGTGTAATTCCTACACAGTTAGTAGTACTAGAGAGTCCTATGTGTGCTCATGTTTACATGGTTTATACAGAGTGTAATTCCTACACAGTTAGTAGTACTAGACAGTCCTATGCGTGCTCATGTTTACATGGTTTATACAGAGTGTAATTCCTACACAGTTAGTAGTACTAGACAGTCCTATGTGTGCTCATGTTTACATGGTTTATACAGAGTGTAATTCCTACACAGTTAGTAGTACTAGACAGTCCTATGCGTGCTCATGTTTACATGGTTTATACAGAGTGTAATTCCTACACAGTTAGTAGTACTAGACAGCCCTATGTGTGCTCATGTTTACATGGTTTATACAGAGTGTAATTCATACACAGTTCTCTGTACTAGACAGCCCTATGCGTGCTCATGTTTACATGGTTTATACAGAGTGTAATTCCTACACACTTAGTAGTACTAGACAGTCCTATGTGTGCTCATGTTTACATGGTTTATACAGAGTGTAATTCCTACACAGTTAGTAGTACTAGACAGTCCTATGTGTTCTCATGTTTACATGGTTTATACAGAGTGTAATTACTACACAGTTAGTAGTACTAGACAGTCCTTTGTGTGCTCATGTTTACATGGTTTATACAGAGTGTAATTACTACACAGTTAGTAGTACTAGACAGCCCTATGCGTGCTCATGTTTACATGGTTTATACAGAGTGTAATTCCTACACAGTTAGTAGTACTAGACAGTCCTATGTGTGCTCATGTTTACATGGTTTATACAGAGTGTAATTCCTACACAGTTAGTAGTACTAGACAGTCCTATGCGTGCTCATGTTTACATGGTTTATACAGAGTGTAATTCCTACACAGTTAGTAGTACTAGACAGTCCTACGGGTACTCATGTTTACATGGTTTATACAGAGTGTAATTCCTACACAGTTAGTAGTACTAGACAGTCCTATGCATGCTCATGTTTACATGGTTTATACAGAGTGTAATTCCTACACAGTTAGTAGTACTAGTCAGTCCTATGCGTGCTCATGTTTACATGGTTTATACAGAGTGTAATTCCTACACAGTTAGTAGTACTAGACAGTCCTACGGGTGCTCATGTTTATATGGTTTATACAGAGTGTAATTCCTACACAGTTAGTAGTACTAGACAGTCCTATGCGTGCTCATGTTTACATGGTTTATACAGAGTGTAATTCCTACACAGTTAGTAGTACTAGACAGTCCTACGGGTACTCATGTTTACATAGTTTATACAGAGTGTAATTCCTACACAGTTAGTAGTACCAGACAGTCCTATGCGTGCTCATGGTTACATGGTTTATACAGAGTGTAATTCCTACACAGTTAGTAGTACTAGACAGTCCTATGCGTGCTCATGTTTACATGGTTTATACAGAGTGTAATTCCTACACAGTTAGTAGTACTAGACAGCCCTATGCATGCTCATGTTTATATGGTTTATGCAGAGTGTAATTCCTACACAGTTAGTAGTACTAGACAGCCCTATGCGTGCTCATGTTTACATGGTTTATACAGAGTGTAATTCCTACACAGTTAGTAGTACTAGACAGTCCTATGCGTGCTCATGTTTACATGGTTTATACAGAGTGTAATTCCTACACAGTTAGTAGTACTAGACAGCCCTATGCGTGCTCATGGTTACATGGTTTATACAGAGTGTAATTCCTACACAGTTAGTAGTACTAGACAGTCCTATGCGTGCTCATGTTTATATGGTTTATGCAGAGTGTAATTCCTACACAGTTAGTAGTACTAGACAGCCCTATGAGTGCTCATGTTTACATGGTTTATACAGAGTGTAATTCCTACACAGTTAGTAGTACTAGACAGTCCTACGGGTACTCATGTTTACATGGTTTATACAGAGTGTAATTCCTACACAGTTAGTAGTACTAGACAGTCCTATGCGTGCTCATGGTTACACGGTTTATACAGAGTGTAATTCCTACACAGTTAGTAGTACTAGACAGTCCTATGCGTGCTCATGTTTACATGGTTTATACAGAGTGTAATTCCTACACAGTTAGTAGTACTAGACAGTCCTACGGGTACTCATGTTTACATGGTTTATACAGAGTGTAATTCCTACACAGTTAGTAGTACTAGACAGTCCTATGCGTGCTCATGGTTACATGGTTTATACAGAGTGTAATTCCTACACAGTTCTCTGTACTAGACAGTCCTATGAGTGCTCATGTTTACATGGTTTGTACAGAGTGTAATTCCTACACTACGAATTCTCTTTGTACCCTGAAGATATGGTCTGTAGAACTGTACACTGTACTCTAGGTGATATCTTACCAGTGATCTATATAGTGATATTAGTCCCTCTTTGTACCCTGGAGATATGGTTTGTAGAACTGTACACTGTACTCTAGGTGAGATCTTACCAGTGATCTATATAGTGACACTAGCAATGTGGGACGGCGTTGCCCGTCATGTTATGACCGTTGGGAGCACGTGTGTGAAATGCAGACACACTGATAAACACAGACATATGCAACACACAGGCAGACACATACCATACATCCCAAGTGTCCCTCTTTAGGAGGGACAGCCCCTCTTTGAAGGCCAAATCCCTCTGTCCCTCTTTCCCACCCTGTTGTCCCTCTTTTTAGGAGGTCAGACTGTGTGCAGGGCCGGCTCCACCTATAGGCGAGGTAGGCACCAGCCTAGGGCGCACACGTACTGGGGGCGCGGGCATGCAGAGGAGAAGAGCTGCGCCCGCACACACCACGCCGGGAACCACAACACAGTCAGGTCTGTGTTGCTACAGCGCTCCCTTATTGGGTCGGATCTTTAGTAATGCAGAGCGCGCTGGGATTCATGCCGCGCTCTGCATTACTGAAGAGAAGACTGCGCGGGAGCTACAGGTATGTGATGGGGGGCAAGTTGGAGCTGAGGGGGCATAGTGGAGCTGAGGGGGTAAGTTGGAGCGGATGTGGGGCAAAGTGGAGATGATGGGGGCAAGTTGGAGCTGGTGGGGGCAAGTTGGAGCGGATGAGGGTCAAAGTGGAGCTGAGGGGGGGCAAGTTGGAGCTGAGGGGGGCAAAGTGGAGCTGGTGGGGCAAGTTGGAGCGGATGGGGGGGCAAGTTGGAGCGGATGGTGGCAAGTTGGAGCTGCTGGGGGGCATAGTGGAGCTGATAAGGGAAAGTTGGAGCTGAGAGGGCATAGTGGAGCTGGTGGGGGCAAGTTGGAGCGGATGGGGGGCAAGGTGCAGCTGATGGGAGTAAGTTGGAGAGGATGGGGGTCAAAGTGGAGCTGATGGGGGCAAGTTGGAGCTGAGGGGGCAAGTTGGAGCTGAGGGGGCAAAGTGAAGCTGAAGAGGGGGCAAAG
This sequence comes from Rhinophrynus dorsalis, assembly GCA_037306005.1. Classification (NCBI taxonomy): domain Eukaryota; kingdom Metazoa; phylum Chordata; class Amphibia; order Anura; family Rhinophrynidae; genus Rhinophrynus; species Rhinophrynus dorsalis. The sequence continues at coordinate 497,117,562 of CM074723.1, read as the reverse complement.
TGAAGCTGGTGGGGGCACGTTAGAGCAGATGGGGGGCAGAGTGGAGCTGATGGGGGCAAGTTGGAGCGGATGGGGGGCAAGGTGGAGATGATGGTGGCAAGTTGGAGCTGATGGGGGCATAGTGGAGCTGAGAGGGCATAGTGGAGCTGGTGGGGGCAAGTTGGAGCGGATGGGGGGCAAGGTGGAGCTGATGGGGCAAGTTGGAGCTGAAGGGGCAAAATGGAGCTGGTGGGGGCAAGTTAGAGCAGATGGGGGGCAAAGTGGAGCTGATGGTGGCAAGTTGGAGCCGATGGGGGGCAAGGTGGAGCTGATGGTGGCAAGTTGGAGGTGATGGAGGGCATAGTGGAGCTGATGGGGGGCAAGTTGGAGCTGAGGCGGCAAGTTGGAGTTGATGGGGACAAAGTGGAGCTGATAGGGGCAAAGTGGAGCTGGTGGTCCAAAGTGAAGCTGATAAGGGGCAAGTTGGAGCTGGTGGGGGGCATCTCTTACAGGCATCTCCAGACCAGGGGCAGACTGGCTCAGGGGGCAGAGAGAGGACAATCATGAAAAGAGGTTGAGTATAAGTAGGCAGGGTATAAAGGGGTGGGACACAAGGGGCGGAGCGAAATGGGCAGCAAAATTAGGTTTTGCCTAGGGTGGCAAAAATCCTTGCACCAGCCCTGACTGTGTGGTGTGTATTACTTTGCTCTACAGCAATAAAGCAATAAACTTCACTATATGTGTTTATACATTAGTCTGTCCAAATAAAATACTTTGGTCTTGCACTAAATCATTTATTCAGTTACATAAATAGCCAGTAATAGGTCATGAAATAACCTAAAAATTATTACTAATGCCCCGCCCACCAGCCACGCCCCCAACAATATCACCTAAAACTAACGTGTCCCTCTTTGGCCATGTGAAATGTTGGGAGGTATGCACATACACACAGTGAGCGGCAGAACCATGCAAAACACATACACACACACAGACACACCGGAGATGCACACATAGACACACATATGTAACAGAGATGTACACAAACACACACGCAACATATATGAGCAGAAACACATGCGCTCATGAGTTGTGCACCCGTCTGGCACTCAAATGGTTAAGGTACAGAGAGGCATGTGAGAGTTAAATAGCAGTGGGAAGTGCATTCATACCTGTGAACATTGACTTGTGTAGTCCCTAGAGGGGACTGATGTGGTGCTGATGTGGAGAGACAAATGGGGCAATCTGGGTTAAAAGTGGGCGGGGCTTAATTGTGAGTAGGGGCGGGGCTTAACATAAATGAGGAAAAGTGTTAGTAATAGGCTGGGGAAGGAGGAGAAGTGGGAGGGAAATGCAAGTTTACAGTGTGAGGGGTTTGAACACACTCCCTGAGGGGTAAAACTTGATACAGAACCCTGTGGCAGTCAGTGGGTTAAGTGTGTACCTGATGGCTGTGTGTCCTGTGTCTTGCATGGCAAATGATGACAGTGAAGAAATAATTCAGTAAAGAGGACCTACTTTAACCCTTTGAGTGCCATTTTGTTACTCAGTGGCTGTAGTACAGGCCCTGCTGAGGCCACTGGGAGTCAAGGTGAGTGACTGTGTGTCAGCCATATTTCTTTCTGGCTTTGTGTGTGTGTATGGGTGTTTGGTGCTGTGTGAGTGGGGCATGAGTGTGTAACATCTGGGAACGTTAACTTGTGGAGTCCCTCATGTGGTGCTGATGTGGAGAGAGCAATGGGGCAATTTGGGTTAAAGGGGGCGGGGCTTAATCGCGAGTGGGGGCGGGGCTTAACAAAAATATGGAAAAGTGTTAGTAATAGGCTGGGGAGGAGGAGAAGTGGGAGGGAAATGCAAGTTTACAGTGTGAGGGGTTTGAACACACTCCCTGAGGGGGTAAAACTTGATAAACAAACCCTGTGACAGTCAGTGGGTTAAGTGTGTACCTGATTGCTGTCTGTCCTGTGTCTTGCATGGCAAATGATGACAGTGAAGAAATAATTGAGCAATGAGGGCCTACCTTAACCCTTTGAGTGCCATTTTGTTCCCCTGCTGCTGCACTACAGGTCCTGCTGAGGCCACTGGGAGTCAGGGTGAGTGACTGTGTGTGTGTGTGTGTGTAAGTGGGAGCATGTCTGTTTGGTGCTGTGTGAGTGGGGCATGTGTGTGTGTGTGAGTGGGGCATGTGTGTGTGGTGGTCTGTGTGTGTGAGTGGGGCATGTGTGTTTGTCTGTGGTGTAGGAACAAGTGGCGGCCATATTGTTTTTTTCTGACTTTGATAGTGGTGGGCGGGCTGCATAGTGGGCGGGCCAAATCCCTGCATGACTGAATCACCCAATGGGAACAGTAACTCCTCCTTAATACCACCCCTGGGTGTGTTTTGGCAGGCACAAAGTCTTCTTTTATATATATAGATTAGTACCTCTCTGTACCCTGGAGATATGGTGTGTAGAGCTGTACACTGTATTCTAGGTGATATCTTACCAGTGATCTATATAGTGACATTAGTACCTCTCTGTACCCTGGAGATATGGTGTGTAGAACTGTACACTGTACTCTAGGTGATATCTTACCAGTGATCTATATAGTGACATTAGTACCTCTCTGTACCCTGGAGATATGGTGTGTAGAACTGTACTCTGTACTCTAGGTGATATCTTACCAGTGATCTATATAGTGACATTAGTACCTCTTTGTACCCTGGAGATATGGTCTGTAGAACTGTACACTGTACTCTAGGTGAGATCTTACCAGTGATCTATATAGTGACATTAGTACCTCTCTGTACCCTGAAGATATGGTCTGTAGAACTGTACACTGTACTCTAGGTGATATATTACCAGTGATCTATATAGTGACATTAGTACCTCTCTGTACCCTGGAGATACAGTGTGTAGAACTGTACACTGTACTGTAGGTGAGATCTTACCAGTGATCTATATAGTGACATTAGTACCTCTCTGTACCATGGAGATATGGTGTGCAGAACTGTACACTGTACTCTAGGTGAGATCTTACCAGTGATCTATATAGTGACATTAGTACCTCTCTGTACCCTGGAGATACAGTGTGTAGAACTGTACACTGTACTGTAGGTGAGATCTTACCAGTGATCTATATAGTGACATTAGTACCTCTCTGTACCATGGAGATATGGTGTGCAGAACTGTACACTGTACTCTAGGTGAGATCTTACCAGTGATCTATATAGTGACATTAGTACCTCTCTGTACCCTGGAGATATGGTCTGTAGAACTGTACACTGTACTCTAGGTGAGATCTTACCAGTGATCTATATAGTGACATTAGTACCTCTCTGTACCCTAGAGATATGGTCTGTAGAACTGTACACTGTACTCTAGGTGATATCTTACCAGTGATCTATATAGTGACATTAGTACCTCTCTGTACCCTGGAGATATGATCTGTAGAACTGTACGCTGTACTCTAGGTGAGATCTTACCAGTGATCTATATAGTGACATTAGTACCTGTCTGTAGCCTGGAGATATGGTGTGTAGAACTGTACACTGTACTCTAGGTGAGATCTTACCAATGATCTATATAGTGACATTAGCACCTCTCTGTACCCTGGAGATACGGTCTGTAGAACTGGACACTGTACTCTAGGTGAGATCTTACCAGTGATCTATATAGTGACATTAGTACCTGTCTGTACTCTGTACTCTCTCCTCACATACATAGTTCTGTCTGATCTCTTCTCTCCTCACATACATAGTTCTGTCTGATCTCTCCTCTCCTCACATACATAGTTCTGTCTGATCTCTTCTCTCCTCACATACATAGTTCTGTCACATACATAGTTCTGTCTGATCTCTCCTCTCCTCACATACATAGTTCTGTCTGATCTCTTCTCTCCTCACATACATAGTTCTGTCTGATCTCTCATCTCCTCACATACATAGTTCTGTCTGATCTCTCCTCTCCTCACATACATAGTTCTGTCTGATCTCTCCTCTCCTCACATACATAGTTCTGTCTGATCCCTCCTCTCCTCACATACATAGTTCTGTCTGATCCCTCCTCTCCTCACATACATAGTTCTGTCTGATCTCTTCTCTCTTCACATACATAGTTCTGTCTGCTCCCTCCTCTCCTCACATACATAGTTCTGTCTGATCTCTTCTCTCCTCACATACATAGTTCTGTCACATACATAGTTCTGTCTGATCTCTCCTCTCCTCACATACATAGTTCTGTCTGATCTCTCCTCTCCTCACATACATAGTTCTGTCTGATCTCTCCTCTCCTCACATACATAGTTCTGTCTGATCTCGCCTCTCCTCACATACATAGTTCTGTCTGATCTCTTCTCTCCTCACATACATAGTTCTGTCTGATCTCTCATCTCCTCACATACATAGTTCTGTCTGATCTCTCCTCTCCTCACATACATAGTTCTGTCTGATCTCTCCTCTCCTCACATACATAGTTCTGTCTGATCTCTCCTCTCCTCACATACATAGTTCTGTCTGATCTCTCCTCTCCTCACATACATAGTTCTATCTGATCCCTCCCCTCCTCACATACATAGTTCTATCTGATCTCTCCTCTCCTCACATACATAGTTCTGTCTGATCTCTCCTCTCCTCACATACATAGTTCTGTCTGATCTCTCCTCTCCTCACATACATAGTTCTATCTGATCTCTCCTCTCCTCACACACATAGTTGTCTAATCTCTCCTCTCCTCACATACATAGTTCTGTCTGATCTCTCCTCTCCTCACATACATAGTTCTGTCTGATCCCTCCTCTCCTCACATACATAGTTCTGTCTGATCTCTCCTCTCCTCACATACATAGTTCTGTCTGATCTCTCCTCTCCTCACATACATAGTTCTGTCTGCTCCCTCCTCTCCTCACATACATAGTTCTGTCTGATCTCTTCTCCTCACATACATAGTTCTGTCTGATCTCTCCTCTCCTCACATACATAGTTCTGTCTGGTCCCTCCTCTCCTGACATACATAGTTCTGTCTGATCTCTCCTCTCCTCACATACATAGTTCTGACTGATCCCTCCTCTCCTCACATACATAGTTCTGTCTGATCTCTCCTCTCCTCACATACATAGTTCTGTCTGATCTCTCCTCTCCTCACATACATAGTTCTGTCTGGTCCCTCCTCTCCTCACATACATAGTTCTGTCTGATCCCTCCTCTCCTCACATACATAGTTCTGTCTGGTCCCTCCTCTCCTCACATACATAGTTCTGTCTGATCTCTCCTCTCCTCACATACATAGTTCTGTCTGATCTCTCCTCTCCTCACATACATAGTTCTGTCTGATCCCTCCTCTCCTCACATACATAGTTCTGTATGATCCCTCCTCTCCTCACATACATAGTTCTGTCTGATCTCTCCCCTCCTCACATACATAGTTCTGTCTGATCTCTCCTCTCCTCACATACATAGTTCTGTCTGATCTCTCCTCTCCTCACATACATAGTTCTGTCTGATCTCTCCTCTCCTCACATACATAGTTCTGTCTGGTCCCTCCTCTCCTCACATACATAGTTCTGTCTGATCCCTCCTCTCCTCACATACATAGTTCTGTCTGATCCCTCCTCTCCTCACATACATAGTTCTGTCTGATCTCTCCTCTCCTCACATTCATAGTTCTGTCTGATCCCGCCTCTCCTCACATACATAGTTCTGTCTGATCTCTCCTCTCCTCACATACATAGTTCTGTCTGATCTCTCCTCTCCTCACATACATAGTTCTGTCTGATCTCTCCTCTCCGCACATACATAGTTCTGTCTGATCTCTCCTCTCCTCACATACATAGTTCTGTCTGATCCCGCCTCTCCTCACACACATAGTTCTGTCTGATCCCTCCTCTCCTCACATACATAGTTCTGTCTGATCTCTCCTCTCCTCACATACATAGTTCTGTCTGATCTCTCCTCTACTCACATACATAGTTCTGTCTGATCTCTCCTCTCCTCACATACATAGTTCTGTCTGATCTCTCCTCTCCTCACATACATAGTTCTGTCTGATCCCTCCTCTCCTCACATACACAGTTCTGTCTGATCTCTCCTCTCCTCACATACATAGTTCTGTCTGATCTCTCCTCTCCTCACATACATAGTTCTGTCTGATCTCTTGTCTCCTCACATACATAGTTCTGTCTGATCTCTCCTCTCCTCACATACATAGTTCTGTCTGATCTCTCCTCTCCTCACATACATAGTTCTGTCTGATCCCTCCTCTCCTCACATACATAGTTCTGTCTGATCTCTCCTCTCCTCACATACATAGTTCTGTCTGATCTCTCCTCTCCTCACATACATAGTTCTGTCTGATCCCTCCTCTCCTCACATACATTGTTCTGTCTGATCTCTCCTCTCCTCACATACATAGTTCTATCTGATCCCTCCTCTCCTCACATACATAGTTCTGCATGATCTCTCCTCTCCTCACATACATAGTTCTGTCTGATCTCTCCTCTCCTCACATACATATTTCTGTCTGCTCCCTCCTCTCCTCACATACATAGTTCTGTCTGATCTCTATTCTCCTCACATACATAGTTCTGTCTGATCTCTCCTCTCCTCACATACATAGTTCTGTCTGATCTCTCCTCTCCTCACATACATAGTTCTGTCTGATCTCTCCTCTCCTCACATACATAGTTCTGTCTGATCCCTCCTCTCCTCACATACATAGTTCTGTCTGATCTCTCCTCTCCTCACTTACATAGTTCTGTCTGATCTCTCCTCTCCTCACTTACATAGTTCTATCTGATCCCTCCCCTCCTCACTTACATAGTTCTGTCTGATCTCTCCTCTCCTCACATACATAGTTCTGTCTGATCTCTCCTCTCCTCACACACATAGTTCTGTCTGATCCCTCCTCTCCTCACATAAATAGTTCTATCTGATCCCTCCCCTCCTCACATACATAGTTCTGTCTGATCTCTCCTCTCCTCACATACATAGTTCTGTCTGATCTCTCCTCTCCTCACATACATAGTTCTGTCTGATCTCTCCTCTACTCACATACATAGTTCTGTCTGATCTCTCCTCTCCTCACATACATAGTTCTGTCTGATCTCTTCTCTCCTCACATACATAGTTCTGTCTGATCTCTCCGCTCCTCACATACATAGTTCTGTCTGATCTCTCCTCTCCTCACACACATAGTTCTGTCTGATCCCTCTTCTCCTCACACACATAGTTCTGTCTGATCTCTATTCTCCTCACATACATAGTTCTCTCTGATCTCTCCTCTTCTCACATACATAGTTCTGTCTGATCTCTCCTCTCCTCACATACATAGTTCTGTCTAATCTCTCCTCTCCTCACATACATAGTTCTGTCTGATCCCTCCTCTCCTCACATACATAGTTCTGTCTGATCTCTCCTCGCCTCACTTACATAGTTCTATCTGATCCTTCCTCTCCTCACATACATAGTTCTGCCTGATCTCTCCTCTCCTCACATACATAGTTCTGTCTGATCTCTCCTCTCCTCACATACATAGTTCTGTCTGATCTCTCCTCTCCTCACATACATAGTTCTGTCTGATCTCTTCTCTCCTCACATACATAGTTCTGTCTGATCTCTCCGCTCCTCACATACATAGTTCTGTCTGATCTCTCCTCTCCTCACACACATAGTTCTGTCTGATCCCTCCTCTCCTCACACACATAGTTCTGTCTGATCTCTATTCTCCTCACATACATAGTTATGTCTGCTCCCTCCTCTTCTCACATACATAGTTCTGTCTGATCTCTCCTCTCCTCACATACATAGTTCTGTCTAATCTCTCCTCTCCTCACATACATAGTTCTGTCTGATCCCTCCTCTCCTCACATACATAGTTCTGTCTGATTTCTCCTCTCCTCACTTACATAGTTCTGTCTGATCCTTCCTCTCCTCACATACATAGTTCTATCTGATCCCTCCCCTCCTCACATACATAGTTCTGTCTGATCTCTCCTCTCCTCACATACATAGTTCTGTCTGATCTCTCCTCTCCTCACATACATAGTTCTGTCTGATCTCTCCTCTCCTCACATACATAGTTCTGTCTGATCTCTCCGCTCCTCACATACATAGTTCTGTCTGATCTCTCCTCTCCTCACATACATAGTTCTGTCTGATCTCTCCTCTCCTCACATACATAGTTCTGTCTGATCCCTCCCCTCCTCACATACATAGTTCTGTCTGATCTCTCCTCTCCTCACATACATAGTTCTGTCTGATCTCTCCTCTCCTCACATACATAGTTCTGTCTGATCTCTCCTCTCCTCACATACATAGTTCTGTCTGATCTCTCCTCTACTCACATACATAGTTCTGTCTGATCCCTCCTCTCCTCACATACATAGTTCTGTCTGATCCCTCCCCTCCTCACATACATAGTTCTGTCTGATCCCTCCTCTCCTCACATACATAGTTCTGTCTGATCTCTCCTCTCCTCACATACATAGTTCTGTCTGTTCCCTCCTCTCCTCACATACATAGTTATGTCTGATCTCTCCTCACATACATAGTTCTGTCTGATCTCTCCTCTCCTCACATACATAGTTCTGTCTGATCTCTCCTCTCCTCAAATGCATAGTTCTGTCTGATCTCTCCTCTCCTCACATACATAGTTCTGTCTGCTCCCTCCTCTCCTCACATACATAGTTCTGTCTGATCCCTCCCCTCCTCACATACATAGTTCTGTCTGATCCCTCCTCTCCTCACATACATAGTTCTGTCTGATCTCTCCTCTCCTCACATACATAGTTCTGTCTGATCCCTCCTCTCCTCACATACATAGTTCTGTCTGATCTCTCCTCTCCTCACATACATAGTTCTATCTGATCTCTCCTCTCCTCACATACATAGTTCTGTCTGATCCCTCCCCTCCGCACATACATAGTTCTGTCTGATCCCTCCCCTCCTCACATACATAGTTCTGTCTGATCCCTCCTCTCCTCACATACATAGTTCTGTCTGATCTCTCCTCTCCTCACATACATAGTTCTGTCTGATCCCTCCTCTCCTCACATACATAGTTCTGTCTGATCTCTCCTCTCCTCACATACATAGTTCTGTCTGATCTCTCCTCTCCTCACATACATAGTTCTGTCTGATCTCTCCTCTCCTCACATACATAGTTCTATCTGATCTCTCCTCTCCTCACATACATAGTTCTATCTGATCTCTCCTCTCCTCACATACATAGTTCTGTCTGATCTCTCCTCTCCTCACATACATAGTTCTGTCTGATCTCTCCTCTCCTCACACACATAGTTGTCTAATCTCTCCTCTCCTCACATACATAGTTCTATCTGATCTCTCCTCTCCTCACATACATAGTTCTGTCTGATCTCTCCTCTCCTCACACACATAGTTGTCTGATCTCTCCTCTCCTCACATACATAGTTGTGTCTGATCTCTCCTCTCCTCACATACATAGTTCTGTCTGATCCCGCCTCTCCTCACATACATAGTTCTGTCTGATCTCTTCTCTCCTCACATACATAGTTCTATCTGATCTCTCCTCTCCTCACATACATAGTTCTGTCTGATCTCTCCTCTCCTCACACACATAGTTGTCTGATCTCTCCTCTCCTCACATACATAGTTGTGTCTGATCTCTCCTCTCCTCACACACATAGTTCTGTCTGATCTCTTCTCTCCTCACATACATAGTTCTGTCTGCTCCCTCCTCTCCTCACATACATAGTTCTGTCTGATCCCTCCCCTCCTCACATACATAGTTCTGTCTGATCCCTCCTCTCCTCACATACATAGTTCTGTCTGATCTCTCCTCTCCTCACATACATAGTTCTGTCTGATCCCTCCTCTCCTCACATACATAGTTCTGTCTGCTCCCTCCTCTCCTCACATACATAGTTCTGTCTGATCCCTCCTCTCCTCACATACATAGTTCTGTCTGATCCCTCCTCTCCTCACATACATAGTTCTGTCTGCTCCCTCCTCTCCTCACATACATAGTTCTGTCTGATCTCTCCTCTCCTCACATACATAGTTCTGTCTGATCTCTCCTCTCCTCACATACATAGTTCTGTCTGATCCCTCCTTTCCTCACATACATAGTTCTGTCTGATCTCTCCTCTCCTCACACACATAGTTCTGTCTGATCCCTCCTCTCCTCACATACATAGTTCTGTCTGATCTCTCCTCTCCTCACATACATAGTTCTGTCTGATCTCTCCTCTCCTCACATACATAGTTCTGTCTGATCTCTCCTCTTCTCACATACATAGTTCTGTCTGATCTCTCCTCTCCTCACATACATAGTTCTGTCTGATCCCTCCTCTCCTCACATACATAGTTCTGTCTGATCCTCTGTACCACTTTTTATTATCCGCTGTACGTCTTCTCATTATCCTCTGTACGGCGTCTCATTATCCTCTGTACGGCGTCTCATTATCCTCTGTACGGCTTCTCATTATCCTCTGTGCGACTTCTCATTGTCCTCTGTGCGGCTTCTCATTATCCTCTGTGCGGCTTCTCATTATCCTCTGTGCGGCTTCTCGTTATCCTCTGCTTTATGGATTCTCATGTACTGCTTCTCATTATCCTCTGTATGGCTTCTCATTATCCTCCCTACGACTTCTCATTATCCGCTGTACCACTTCTTATTATCCACTGTACGGCTTCTCATTATCCGCTGTACGGCGTCTCATTATCCTCTGTACCACTTCTCATTATCCGCTGTACGTCTTCTCATTATCCGCTGTACGGCGTCTCATTATCCGCTGTACGTCTTCTCATTATCCGCTGTACGTCTTCTCATTATCCGCTGTACGACTTCTCATTATCCGCTGTACGGCGTCTCATTATCCGCTGTACGTCTTCTCATTATCCGCTGTACGGCGTCTCATTATCCGCTTTACGACTTCTCATTATCCGCTTTACGACTTCTCATTATCCTCTATACCGCTTCTTATTATCCGCTGTACGGCTTCTCATTATCCGCTGTACGGCGTCTCATTATCCGCTGTACGGCGTCTCATTATCCTCTGTACCACTTCTCATTATCCGCTGTACGTCTTCTCATTATCCGCTGTACGGCGTCTCATTATCCGCTTTACGACTTCTCATTATCCTCTATACCACTTCTTATTATCCGCTGTACGTCTTCTCATTATCCTCTCTGCGGCTTCTCATTATCTGCTGTGCGGCTTCTCGTTATCCTCTCTGCGGCTTCTCATTATCCGCTGTACGACTTTTCATTATCCGCTGTACGACTTCTCATTATCCTCTTATCCTCTGTACGGCTTCTCATTATCCTCTGTACGACTTCTCATTATCCTCTGTACGGCTTCTCATTATCCTCTGTACGGCTTCTCATTATCCTCTGTACGACTTCTCATTATCCGCTGTACGTCTTCTCATTATCCGCTGTACGTCTTCTCATTATCCGCTGTACGGCGTCTCATTATCCTCTGTACGGCTTCTCATTATCCTCTGTACGGCTTCTCATTATCCTCTGTACTACTCCTCATCATCCGCTGTACAGCTTTTCATTATCCTCTCTGCGGCTTCTCATTATCCTCTGTACGGCTTCTCATTATCCTCTGTACGACTGCTCATCATCCGCTTTACGCTTTATTATCCGCTGTACGACTTCTCATTATCCGCTGTATATCTGCATTCCATTTTTATGCTCTGTGGTATGATTTGTGTAGCTCTATATCAGTTGTAAGCTCAGTGTAAGCTCTGTGGCATCACTAGTGTAGCTCCATTTGCGTTGTAAGCTCTGAGGTGTCACTAATGTAGCTATAGATCAGTCGTAAGAGTATATGTGATGTAGCACCTTTTCTATTGTAAACTCTGTGGTATCACTATTGTAGCTTCATATCATTTATAATCTCTGCGGTATCACAATTGTAGCTCTATTTCTGTTGTAAGCTCTGTGGTATAACAGAGTAGTGTAACATTATATTAGTTGTAAGCTCTGTGGTATCATTAGTGTAGCTCCATATTAATTGTAAGTACTAATGTAGCTTTATGTCAATTACAAGCTCTGTGTGTCACTAGTATTACTACATTTCGATTGTAGTCTGTGTTACTGGTTTTCATTTGTAAGCTCATCACAGTTGTAGCTCCATTTCTGTTGTAAGTCCCGTGGAGTCACAGGGTAGTGTAGCTTTATATCATTGTAAGCTCTGTAGGTCTATATTAATTGTAAGGTCTGTGTATCACTAGTGTAGCCTTATATCAATTGCAAGCTCTGTGGTACAGAGAAGAAGTCAGAGATGCTCAACTAGGATCATGAGCTTGCAAGGGTATACAAAAGCTCACTGGGACTGTGTCCTCACACCCGGGGTGCAATCTGTTTTAGCTCATAAATACCATACACAGAGAAAAAACATTCTAAAGCATATCATACAGGTCCTGCCAAAATGACAGTCCAGCCACAAAATACCAGCCAATTCCTCTCTGAAACAGGGAAGCAGCTAACTCCAGACGCACGTTTCGGCATTGTTGGGCCTCGTCGGTGAGGTGCAAACCAAGCACACTTAGAAGACTGTTCCAGTGAAAGATTTCTTCTTCAATAATGCGATCTCAGCTCTGCTGAAGAGCCTCCGACAATCCTGGGACCGGATTCCCCTGACGGCAGCGCTTTATCACTTGGTAGTGTAGCTTTATATCAGTTGTAAGCTCTGTGGTATCATTAGTGTAGGTCTATATTAATTGTAAGCTCTGTGGTATCACTGGGTAGTGTTGCTTTATATCAGTTGTAAGCTCTGTGGTATCATTAGTGTAGGTCTATATTAATTGTAAGCTCTGTGGTATCACTGGGTAGTGTAGCTTTATATCAGTTGTAAGCTCTGTGGTATCATTAGTGTAGGTCTATATTAATTGTAAGCTCTGTGGTATCACTGGGTAGTGTAGCTTTATATCAGTTGTAAGCTCTGTGGTATCATTAGTGTAGGTCTATACTAATTGTAAGCTCTGTGTATCACTAGTGTGGCTTTATATCAGTTGTAAGCTCTGTGGTATCATTAGTGTAGGTCTATACTAATTGTAAGCTCTGTGTATCACTAGTGTGGCTTTATATCAGTTGTAAGCTCTGTGGTATCATTAGTGTAGGTCTATACTAATTGTAAGCTCTGTGTATCACTAGTGTGGCTTTATATCAGTTGTACGCTCTGTGGTATCATTAGTGTAGGTCTATATTAATTGTAAGCTCTGTGTATCACTAGTGTGGCTTTATATCAGTTGTAAGCTCTGTGGTATCATTAGTGTAGGTCTATATTAATTGTAAGCTCTGTGTATCACTAGTGTGGCTTTATATCAGTTGTAAGCTCTGTGGTATCATTAGTGTAGGTCTATACTAATTGTAAGCTCTGTGTATCACTAGTGTGGCTTTATATCAGTTGTAAGCTCTGTGGTATCATTAGTGTAGGTCTATACTAATTGTAAGCTCTGTGTATCACTAGTGTGGCTTTATATCAGTTGTAAGCTCTGTGGTATCATTAGTGTAGGTCTATATTAATTGTAAGCTCTGTGTATCACTAGTGTGGCTTTATATCAGTTGTAAGCTCTGTGGTATCATTAGTGTAGGTCTATACTAATTGTAAGCTCTGTGTATCACTAGTGTGGCTTTATATCAGTTGTAAGCTCTGTGGTATCGTTAGTGTAGGTCTATACTAATTGTAAGCTCTGTGTATCACTAGTGTGGCTTTATATCAGTTGTAAGCTCTGTGGTATCGTTAGTGTAGGTCTATACTAATTGTAAGCTCTGTGTATCACTAGTGTGGCTTTATATCAGTTGTAAGCTCTGTGGTATCGTTAGTGTAGGTCTATACTAATTGTAAGCTCTGTGTATCACTAGTGTGGCTTTATATCAGTTGTAAGCTCTGTGGTATCGTTAGTGTAGGTCTATAATAATTGTAAGCTCTGTGTATCACTAGTGTGGCTTTATATCAGTTGTAAGCTATGTGGTATCATTAGTGTAGGTCTATACTAATTGTAAGCTCTGTGTATCACTAGTGTGGCTTTATATCAGTTGTAAGCTCTGTGGTATGATTAGTGTAGGTCTATATTAATTGTAAGCTCTGTGGTATAACAGAGTAGTGTAGCTTTATATCAGTTGTAAGCTCTGTGGTATCATTAGTGTAGGTCTATAATAATTGTAAGCTCTGTGTATCACTAGTGTGGCTTTATATCAGTTGTAAGCTCTGTGGTATCGTTAGTGTAGGTCTATAATAATTGTAAGCTCTGTGTATCACTAGTGTGGCTTTATATCAGTTGTAAGATATGTGGTATCATTAGTGTAGGTCTATACTAATTGTAAGCTCTGTGTATCACTAGTGTGGCTTTATATCAGTTGTAAGCTCTGTGGTATGATTAGTGTAGGTCTATATTAATTGTAAGCTCTGTGGTATAACAGAGTAGTGTAGCTTTATATCAGTTGTAAGCTCTGTGGTATCATTAGTGTAGGTCTATAATAATTGTAAGCTCTGTGTATCACTAGTGTGGCTTTATATCAGTTGTAAGCTCTGTGGTATCGTTAGTGTAGGTCTATAATAATTGTAAGCTCTGTGTATCACTAGTGTGGCTTTATATCAGTTGTAAGCTATATGGTATCATTAGTGTAGGTCTATACTAATTGTAAGCTCTGTGTATCACTAGTGTGGCTTTATATCAGTTGTAAGCTCTGTGGTATGATTAGTGTAGGTCTATATTAATTGTAAGCTCTGTGGTATAACAGAGTAGTGTAGCTTTATATCAGTTGTAAGCTCTGTGGTATCATTAGTGTAGGTCTATATTAATTGTAAGTTCTGTGTATCACTGGGTAGTGTAGCTTTATATCAGTTGTAAGCTCTGTGGTATCATTAGTGTAGGTCTATATTAATTGTAAGCTCTGTGGTATCACTGGGTAGTGTAGCTTTATATCAGTTGTAAGCTCTGTGGTATCATTAGTGTAGGTCTATATTGATTGTAAGTTCTGTGGTATCACTGGGTAGTGTAGCTTTATATCAGTTGTAAGCTCTGTGGTATCATTAGTGTAGGTCTATATTAATTGTAAGCTCTGTGGTATAACAGAGTAGTGTAGCTTTACATTAGCTGTAAGCTCTGTGGTATCATTAGTGTAGGTCTATATTAATTGTAAGTTCAGTGGTATCACTAGTGTAGCTTTATATCAGTTGTAAGCTCTGTGGTATCATTAGTGTAGGTCTATATTAATTGTAAGCTCTGTGGTATCACTAGTGTAGCTTTATATCAGTTGTAAGCTCTGTGGTATCATTAGTGTAGGTCTATAATAATTGTAAGCTCTGTGGTATCACAGAGTAGTGTAACTTTATATCAGTTGTAAGCTCTGTGGTATCATTAGTGTAGGTCTATAATAATTGTAAGCTCTGTGTATCACTAGTGTAGCTTTATATCAGTTGTAAGCTCTGTGGTATCATTAGTGTAGGTCTATAATAATTGTAAGCTCTGTGGTATCACAGAGTAGTGTAACTTTATATCAGTTGTAAGCTCTGTGGTATCATTAGTGTAGGTCTATAATAATTGGAGATTATGCTAACGTAGTGTACAGATAATCTTAATTTTAATAATGACAGGAGGCGAATATTTTGCTTCCTTTACTTTACTTTAAACTCCAATAGCAGCACAGGATACAACAACCAATCAAATACAAGAAAACTCAACCCATATAAACCCTGGAGCAGATAAGCCACTCATCTTTCTTTGAGTAACCATAAGCAAACAGACAGCCAACTAATGAAAACCGCTCCGGTCGACCCTTGGACCAACGCTTGACGAAATCTGCAGACCTCTTCATCCAGAGGCCATCTGGCCAAGAAAAATCACACTGAAAAAGAGAGAAAATGAATGAAAGACTAATGCAAGGCAAAGTACTCCGTACAAATATGATACACAACACATTGTATAACAATCTAGAACATGAAAAACCCATGGCATTAACGCACAATCCCTCATCTGACCTCCCGCCCCCCAAATACGTACCTTGCAGGTAAGGCT
Source organism: Rhinophrynus dorsalis (assembly GCA_037306005.1). Taxonomy (NCBI): domain Eukaryota; kingdom Metazoa; phylum Chordata; class Amphibia; order Anura; family Rhinophrynidae; genus Rhinophrynus; species Rhinophrynus dorsalis. Next base: position 497,101,598 of record CM074723.1, on the reverse strand, counting down.
AAACGAGGGAGGGTAGGGAGGGAAAATATTCGCCTCCTGTCATTCTTAAAATTAAGATTATCTGTACACTACGTTAGCATAATCTCCAATTTTACTACATGACAGGAGGCCTCATATTTTGCAATTTTAACGCTGTGAAAGAAAAAGCGCTTGAGACGCATGCTCCGCCGGACGAAAGTAAAAAGTACGAAACGTATGTTCTCTAGACCAATCCGCAGCCCGCAAAATGTCAGAGACGGAAGCCCCAGCCGAAGCTGCCTGGGAGGCCGCCGCCCCTCTAACCGAGTGGGCTCCAAAATTAGAATCCACAGCCGCTAGAGATAACACCCAACGGATCCATCTAGCGAGAGTGATAACTGATACAGGCTTATGCGGACGGACGTAAGATATCAAAAGTTGCCCCTTTTGAGAAAATCGCAAAGAAGAAGTAGCATGAACGTACTGAAGTAATGCCTCCACCACGCACAATTTCGGAACTTCCCTAAAGAAAGGATAAAAGACGGATGAAGAATCCGTCTTCGTGCGTCTGGACAGCGAAAAAGACACCCCTTCCGGAAGGATAGAAAACCCATCCACATCAAACGCTCGAACATCAGCCACCCGGCGAAAAGATACTAAACACAATAACAAAGTCAGTTTAGCCGAGAGCTGACGGAGTGACAAAAACTCATTCCGAGGCCAAGCTCTGAAGAACCCCAAAACCTTATCCACGTCCCAAAACGTAGAGTATTTGGGTACCGGAGGTCTCGACATTTTTATGCCCCTCAACAAACGACAGAGCAAAGGGTCTCTACCTACCGGAAGACCTGCTACTGGAACGTGCGCCGCTGAAATGGCGGAACGCATAACGTTGATAGAGCGATAAGACAAACCATTGACAAAACGAGAGGAAAAGAAATTCAAGATAGCAGGCACAGGTGCTGTAAAGGGATCGCAATCCCTCTCCACACACCAGCCAACCCAGGAGGACCATGCGGAAAGATAACATCTCCGTGTGCCAGGAGCCCATGAGTCCCTCAAAAGGTCTCTAGTTTCCTGCGATAACCCTTCGACCGACCAGGAACCCCTGAAATCGCCCAAGCCACCAGAGGCAGACGATCTTGCAGTACCAGAGGATGCGGCTCGCCCCGATGATCCGAAAGCAATAGTGGACAAAACGGAAGAAGAAGAGGATTCCGATAAGAGAGCTCCAGAACCTCCGGAAACCAAGCCTGACTGGGCCACAACGGGGCCACCAACAGTAGCTCCACTTTCTGAACACGTACCTGATGAAGTACCCTCGCCAGCATCGCAAACGGAGGAAAAGCATACGCTCCTGTTACTGGCCACTCCTGTAGAAACGCGTCCACCGCTTTGCACCCCGGATCCGAAAGCCAACTGAAGTAGTCTGGAAGTTGTCTGTTGGTCCTGGAAGCAAATAGATCCAGTGTGAGAGGGCCCCTGCTGAGACAGAGCTGCCGGAACACCGTCACGTCTAGCTTCCAGTCGCTGCTGTCTCGCCAGTGTCGGGAGAACCAATCTGCCGTGAAATTCGACGTCCCCGGCAGATATTCGGCTCGTAGAGCGATGTTGCGCTGGAAACAAAACCGGTAAAGCTCCTTCGCCGCCTCCGTTAAGTCTCGAGAGCGAGCCCCGCCTAGCTTGTTGACATATTGCACCGCAGAAACGTTGTCCATGCGTAACAGGATGCAGCAATCTGACTTGTCCTTGGCGAAGCTGCGAACGGCAAAGGACCCTGCAATCAGTTCCAGACAGTTGATGTGCAAACCGTCTTCTGTCTCTGACCATGGTCCGCCTGTGGAAAAAGCCTTGCAATGGGCTCCCCAACCCCACAGACTGGCATCGGACTCTACCACAAAATCTGGAATCGGACCGAACACTGCCCTGCCGTTCCAGGCCTGCATGTGAAGAAGCCACCACCGGAGTTCCGAACGAGCTTCCTGAGAGAGCACAATCGGATGATCGTAGGAGCGACCCTGTCGTAAATGTTGTGCCTTCAAGCGTTGAAGAGCCCTGTAGTGAAGAGGACCAGGAAAGATTGCTTGAATGGACGAAGAAAGAAGACCCACCAGGCGGGCTAGCCCTCTCAACGGAATCTGTTCTTGTCTCAAGGTCTTCCGAATTTCCTTGCGAATAGCCGCCACTTTGGACATGGGGAGACGAAGAAGACACTGAACTGAATCTATTTCGAACCCCAAAAATTGAACAATTTGAGAAGGAACCAGCGCCGATTTGTCCCTGTTGACGATAAAGCCTAAAGATTCCAGAAAGCGCACCACAAAGCGAGTCTGAAACCGAAGCCTGGAGATATCGTTGCAAAACAGCAACAAATCGTCTAGATAAATGAGGCAACGAATACCGAGCGACCGTAGCCTGGACACCACCGGTTTCATCAGCTTCGTGAAACACCACGGAGCTGAACTGAGACCGAATGGCAGACATGTAAACTGGCAAGGAAGACCCTGCCACCAAAACCGGAGAAACTGACGACAACTCCGATGGATGGGGACAGAAAGATAAGCATCTTTGAGATCCAGACGAGTGAACCAATCCCCCTGAATCAAAAGATCTCTCAACAGATGAATTCCTTCCATCTTGAAATGCCGGTATATCACGAAAGAATTGAGATCCCTGAGATTTATGACGGGGCGAAAGTCGCCTGTCTTCTTCCGCACGAGGAAAATGTTGCTGAAGAAGCTGGAGTCGTCCGGAGCTAGTTGCACTGCGCCCTTTGAAAAAAGAGATTGAATCTCTGCATCTATAAGCGCCTGATCCGCCACTGGCACCACCGGAACTGGAGGCCGAACCACCTGCACAGGGGGAAAAGAAAACTCTATGATATACCCTACGACAGTCTGAAGGACCCAAGCGTCCGAGGTAAGTGTCTCCCATACCTGCAAGTGAGAAGCAATCTTGCCCGCAGTGAAAACATTTTGAACAGAGACATGAATGAGATGAGAACTCACCGGAAGGGACACGGCCACGTCCTCTGCCTTTCTGACCTCTGAAGCGCTCCACTCCTCTGGTGTATGATGTAGTGCGGAAAGAGTTGGAAGGGTAAAAGTTGGTGGAAGGTGGAGTGAACCTGGAGCCTGCTGACCAAAATCTGCTGGCGGCACGGCCCCGCTGCCGGCCAGCTCTCCCAAAAACACCCCTGGAGGAGGGTGGACGAAAGACTTGTCTCATGGAGGATTGAGCCTTGTTCAAGGTGGTATACAAATTAACATGCCGCTTCAGCTCCGCAATGAAGGGATCACCAAACAGCAGACCCTTGGCTGAAGGTCCCAGCTCCTTGGTTCCCAAGTCGGCCAGCTTGGCGTCGATGCGCAGCAGAGCCGCCTTCCTCCTTTCCGTAGAAATGGCCGTATTTGCGTTACCCAGCAGACATACAGCGCGTTGGGCCCATTCTCTGACGGAATCCGCATCCAAAGGTTCCCCATCTGATAGCGCCAAATCGGAAAAATACAGGATTTTCGCCAGAGGTCCCAGCACATCCAGGAGCTTATCTTGGGCGGATTTCAGCCCTTTCTCAATCCCCTTACGAGGATCACGGCCAGATCGGGACATGAACGTGAGAACAGTCTGGTCGAATTCCGGGGTCAACGCCACCTTGTCTGGGAGAACGGGTCTAGGACATTCCGCCTTCAAGCGACTTCTCACCTCCCGATCAAGGGAGTGCCGCAGCCAGAAGTGGACATAACGGGAGAGGTGATCCGGAAGGTTCCATTCCGAAGACCGTGGATGTCGGAGGAATCGAGGATCAAACAACCTTGCACCTTTGGCATCAACAAAACCGTCCTCGTCTTGACACAAAGAACCAGAAGCATCTCTGGATGTAGGCGGATCCGGGACCACCGATTCTTTAACATATTGGGAGCCAGACTCTTGATGTGGCATCCAACAACCGTCATCCTCAGAGGCAGAACCTTTATCTTGCCACTCATCGACCACCGCCAAAGGAGAAGGAGAGAGGTCTACATCTCGGAAGTGTTGGAAATCGGTATATTCGTCCGCCAGACGTACTTTCTTCGCGGGTGACTTCCCCTTGGAACCTCCAGCTGGAGCATCCTGATGGCCCCGCTTAGACAAACGGCCATCGTCCGAGGCAGGGGAAGGCAGACAAACGTCTTCTGCATGTCTCTCCGAAGAGGGGATGTCCCCAGAAGAAACAGATGGAGAATGGGACAGCACACGGGCCAAGGCCTTCTCTACTGAAGCGGCCACCGCGGCATCAATCAGTGCGTGAAAGTCCGTAGACTCAGCCATCTATGAAGGAAAACAAAGTGCCCAGTAAGCACCACGAAGAAAAAAACCACAGAGGATGACCCCCTGCTAACTCAACTGGGGCTCACCCAGAGCAAGTGACAAACGCCAACAGTTGGGGCGAAAGGATTGACAGGTGCAATAGAAAAGTATTTTTTTTTTTTTTTTTTTTTTTGTAAGTATACGGTAAGGTAGGGTGTTAGAGCACTATATAGGAATAGAGAGAAAACACCCACTGATTTGGACCAAAGGGGGCTCACCCCAGAATAAGCACCTACTAAGGGCTACACCAATGCCAGGGAAATGCCCAGAGAACCACTGCACTAAGGCAGCAACATGAGGCTTATGAGAAAGCCAAACGAGGGGCTCACCCAGATGCAGCTGTAGGGGCTCACCCTAACCAGTAACCTGCAGCCAAGAGTTTTTATAGATTTATTGAAAATTTGTGTCAGGAAACATTAAGGTGTACACCAGTAGAAATAGCAGGGGCTCACCCAAAACACAGAAGCATAGGCATGCAGAGCATTCGATTAAACCAAGAGCAGTATGCGGTTAGACAGGCAGCAATCACGCTTCTGGACTGAAAGCAGCCATGAAAAAGCAAACCAGTGCAACCCAGAACATGGATACTGAAAGTGCAGGAAAGGGCTCACCCTACAGTACCCAGGGACTGTACCCCGTGCCGAGCTCCGAGACCGGAGCCACCCGGACACGGAGAAGCACCAAGCTAATGGCCGCCGAGAATCTCGTTGCAAACGAGATTCAAGATGGCCGCCGAACCTAACCAACGGTCCGCGGACCGCAAGCGCCTGAAGCAGATGCCCTGGGAGGCGCAATGCGGAGTAAAGTAGTTTACCAGCTACCGGAATCTATACCAATCTTCTCACCGCCCCAGACACACTAGAGCAGTGGGCAGCAAGCACCCACACACCCTCAGTGCCGAGATAAGCAAACCAGAGGCAGTGGAAAGTAATATAGGAACCGGAGAAGTTTAACAAGGAGGAGGGAAGCAAAAACCCCATGGGGACCGAACGGTCCAAACCCAGGGAACCCCTGACCGGGCCAAACCACTGAGGAGGAGAAAAACCCCCCACCCCCAAAGCAAACTGGAGGAATCACAGGTAAGCAAGCTACATACATGCAGAAAGGAATAGGCAAATATTAAATTATAAAATAAGCCAAGACAAAGACTGGATACACTGACCTGTGCAGTCTTTGGAGCAGCAAAGAAAGAGGAGTGGCTTATCTGCTCCAGGGTTTATATGGGTTGAGTTTTCTTGTATTTGATTGGTTGTTGTATCCTGTGCTGCTATTGGAGTTTAAAGTAAAGGAAGTATAGCAAAATATGAGGCCTCCTGTCATGTAGTAAAATTGTAAGCTCTGTGGTATAACAGAGTAGTGTAGCTTTATATCAGTTGTAAGCTCTGTGGTATCATTAGTGTAGGTCTATATTAATTGTAAGCTCTGTGGTATAACAGAGTAGTGTAGCTTTATATCAGTTGTAAGCTCTGTGGTATCATTAGTGTAGGTCTATATTAATTGTAAGCTCAGTGGTATCACTGGGTAGTGTAGCTTTACATTAGTTGTAAGCTCTGTGGTATCATTAGTGTAGGTCTATATTAATTGTAAGCTCTGTGGTATCACTGGGTAGTGTAGCTTTATATCAGTTGTAAGCTCTGTGGTATCATTAGTGTAGGTCTATACTAATTGTAAGCTCTGTGTATCACTAGTGTGGCTTTATATCAGTTGTAAGCTATGTGGTATCATTAGTGTAGGTCTATATTAATTGTAAGCTCTGTGGTATAACAGAGTAGTGTAGCTTTATATCAGTTGTAAGCTCTGTGGTATCATTAGTGTAGGTCTATACTAATTGTAAGCTCTGTGTATCACTAGTGTAGCTTTATATCAGTTGTAAGCTCTGTGGTATCATTAGTGTAGGTCTATATTAATTGTAAGCTCTGTGGTATCACTGGGTAGTGTAGCTTTATATCAGTTGTAAGCTCTCTGGTATCATTAGTGTAGGTCTATACTAATTGTAAGCTCTGTGTATCACTAGTGTAACTTTATATCAGTTGTAAGCTCTGTGGTATCGTTAGTGTAGGTCTATACTAATTGTAAGCTCTGTGTATCACTAGTGTGGCTTCACTTCAGTTGCAACCTCTGTGGTATCTTGAAAAAGTCTGATTATTAAAAAGAATACAAAGTTAATAATCAGACAGCCATATTACCAAAGTAGATGCTAAATGAGAAATGATCAGCTGCACTACTCAAAATGTAAATATTATAAATTACTGACTGACATCTTCCAACTTTAATTTCTAATTCTAAAAGTAAAAACTGGGAGGGGGGCTGGAGCAATAGTTGAAATGGGCCATTAGGGTTCAGGGTTAATATTACACCTGCCACCGTTCTAACCCTGTCTTGCCTGTTCCCTGCACATAAAGTGCTTATTGGGATAGTAATATTTCATAATAAAATCAACTCCGATTAATCTTCATATTACTTGGTCCGTGGAGAGCGTTATGTCAATACTGTCAGAGTTGTAGTACAAGAGTAATTGAATGATAAAATATCCCCTTTTACTGATGTAACACTGCTCACCTCAGAGCAGCAAGACTGTCCAGATCGATCACAGTGAGGGACAATCTTCAGTGATCATAAGGAAAAACCTGTCAAGGGGGCAGGGTTTTCATTATGATCACAGTAAGAAGATTGTCCCTTGTTGTGACCTGTCCGGTCAAGAGACCAGATTCCACACCTGAGAGGAGGCGGCGGCTTACACTAGGTAAAAGGGTCAGGAGGGGGATATTTTATCATTCAATTACTCTTGTACTACAACTCTGACAGTATTGAAATAACACTCTCCACGGCCCAAACACTATGAAGATTAATTAGAGCTGATTTTATTTGTGAAATATTACTGTCCCTTTAACTGTTTGTGGGTATCTGGGATGTCACTTCTGATGGGGACTTTAGGATGTACCCTGATTTTGACTTTGCCCCCTGGTAAAATGTGTGCAGACACCCCTGCCTCTGGTGGAACTGGTGTCCATTTGGGGGATTTTTCTCTCTCCCTGGAAAGTTGGTGGATATTTGGTGAATTCCCATGGTTCCTGTGCTTCACATCTGGATGAAAGGGAAAAGGGGATTTTTTTGTAGTTACCGATAAATCCTCTTCTCTTAGTCCTTGTGGAACACAGGACCTGTCTCCTGAAGAATACCAGTTGGTTGCGTTCTGCGCACGGGTTCTCTGGTTCAGGTGAAAACCTTCATGTCTCACTTTTTTTTTTACTTTATTTGTTAAAACTGATCATGTCTGTTGGGGTGAAGTGGATTGGCGTTGGGTCTGGATCCAGTGGACTGGCGTTGGGTCCGGATCTGGTGGACTGGCGTTGGGTCCGGATCTGGTGGACTGGCGTTGGGTCCGGATCTGGTGGACTGGCGTTGGGTCCAGATTCGGTGGATTGGCGTTGGGTCCGGATCTGGTGGACTGGCGTTGGGTCCGGATCTGGTGGACTGGCGTTGGGTCCAGATCCGGTGGATTGGTGTTGGGTCCGGATCCGGTGGACTGGCGTTTGGTTTGGATTCGGTGGATTGGCGTTAGGTCTGGATCCAGTGGACTGGCGTTGGGTCCAGATCCGGTGGATTGGCGTTGGGTCCGGATCTGGTGGACTGGCGTTGGGTCCGGATCTGGTGGACTGGCGTTGGGTCTGGATCCAGTGGACTGGCGTTGGGTCCAGATCCGGTGGATTGGCGTTGGGTCCGCATTCTGTAAATTGGCGTTGGGTCCGCATTCTGTAAATTGGCGTTGGGTCCGGATCCGGTGGACTGGCTGGAGTATTGTGGTGATTTTTGAGCTTGTGATGGGTTTTCACCCCCCAACTGAATCTGTCAGAACTGCAGCTTGTCTGGACCTGCAGCAAGAGGGAGAGGCTGTAACTTTATGCAACAGGGAGAGGTGTGACCTGTGTGAGACTGCCGTCAACTTCTGTGTGAGACTACCGTCAACTTCTGTGTGAGACTACCGTCAACTTCTGTGTGAGACTGCCGTCAACTTCTGTGTGAGACTGCCGTCAACTTCTGTGTGAGACTACCGTCAACTTCTGTGTGAGACTGCCGTCAACTTCTGTGTGAGACTGCCGTCAACTTCTGTGTGAGACTACCGTCAACTTCTGTGTGAGACTGCCGTCAACTTCTGTGTGAGACTACCCGTCAACTTCTGTGTGAGACTGCCGTCAACTTCTGTGTGAGACTACCCGTCAACTTCTGTGTGAGACTGCCGTCAACTTCTGTGTGAGACTACCCGTCAACTTCTGTGTGAGACTGCCGTCAACTTCTATGTGAGACTGCCGTCAACTTCTGTGTGAGACTGCCGTCAACTTCTGTGTGAGACTACCCGTCAACTTCTGTGTGAGACTGCCGTCAACTTCTGTGTGAGACTACCCGTCAACTTCTGTGTGAGACTGCCGTCAACTTCTATGTGAGACTGCCGTCAACTTCTGTGTGAGACTGCCGTCAACTTCTGTGTGAGACTACCCGTCAACTTCTGTGTGAGACTGCCGTCAATGTCTGTGTGAAACTGCCATCAACTTCTGTGTGAGACTGCCATCAACTTCTGTGTGAGACTGCCGTCAATGTCTTTGTGAGACTGCCGTCAACTTCTGTGTGAGACTGCCGTCAATGTCTTTGTGAGACTGCCTTCAACTTCTGTGTGAGACTGCCATCAATGTCTGTGTGAGACTGGCATCAATGTCTTTGTGAAACCGCCGTCAGCTTCTATGTAAGACAGCTGAAGTTCTATGTGAGACTGCCTTCAATGTCTGTGTGAGACTGCCGTCAATATCTCGGTGAGACTGCAGTCAATATCTGTGTGAGACAGCTCTATCGCTCCTTTGTGAGACTGCTGTCAATTTCTGTGTGAGATAGCTCTATGGCTCCTTTGTGAGATTGCTGCCAACTACTGTGTGAGACAGCTCTATGTCTCCTTCTTTAGACTGCCACCTGCTGTTTGAAACTGCCTTCATCTCTGTGAGACTGTCATTGTTTTCTCTGTGAGACAGCTATACTTATTGGCTGCTGAGAGATACTTTCCTTCTGTGTGTCAGACTGTCCTTCTGTGTGTGTGTGTGTGTGTGTGTGTGTGTGTGTGTGTGTGTGTGTGTGTGTGTGTGTGTGTGTGTGTGTGTGTGTGTGTGTGTGAGAGACTGTCCTTCTCCTGTGTGTGTGTGTGTGTGTGAGAGACTGTCCTTCTGTGTGTGTGTGTGTGTGTGTGTGTGTGTGACTGTCCTTCTCCTCTGTGTGTGTGTGAGACTGTCCTTCTCCTGTGTGTGTGTGTGTGTGTGTGTGTGTGTGTGTGTGTGTGTGTGTGTGTGTGTGTGTGAGACTGTCCTTCTCCTGTGTGTGTGTGTGTGAGACTGTCCTTCTCCTGCGTGTGTGTGTGTGAGACTGTCCTTCTTGTGTGTGTGTGTGTGTGTGTGTGTGTGTGAGACTGTCCTCCTGTGTGTGTGTGTGTGTGTGTGTGTGTGTGAGAGACTGTCCTTCTTGTGTGTGTGTGTGTGTGTGTGTGTGTGTGTGACTGTCCTTCTCCTCTTTGTGTGTGTGTGTGTGTGTGTGTGTCAGACTGTCATTCTCATCTGTGTGTGTGTGTGTGTGTCAGACTGTCCTTCTCATCTGTGTGTGTGTGTGTGTGTCAGACTATCCTTTTCATCTATGTGTGTTTGTGTGTGTGTGTCAGACTGTCCTTCTCATCTGTGTGTGTGTGTCAGACTGTCCTTCTCCTGTGTGTGTCAGACTGTCCTGCTTCTGTGTGTGTGTGTGTGTGTGTGTGTCAGACTGTCCTTCTCCTTTGTGTGTGTGTGTGTGTGTGTGTGTGTGTGTGTGTGTGCGTGCGTGTGTGTCAGGCTGTCCTTCTGTGTGTGTGTGTGTGTGTCAGCCTGTCCTTCTGTGTGTGTGTGTGTGTGTCAGACTGTCCTTCTCCTGTGTGTGTGTGTGTGTGTGTGTGTGTGTGTGTGTGTGTGTGAGAGACTGTCCTTCTCCTGTGTGTGTGTGTGTGTGTCAGACTGTCCTTCTCCTCTGTGTATGTCAGACTGTCCTTCTCCTCTGTGTGTGTGTGACTGTCCTTCTCCTCTGTGTGTGTGAGAATGTCCTTCTCCTCTGTGTGTGTGTCACACTGTCCTGCTCCTGTGTGTGTGTGTGTGTGTGTATCAGACTGTCCTTCTGTGTGTGTGTGCGTGTGTGTGTGTGTGTGTCAGACTGTCCTTCTCCTCTGTGTGTGTGTGTGTGTCAGACTGTCCTCCTGTGTGTGTGTCTATGTATTTGGTGTGTGAGTGTGTCCTCTCCTCTATGTATTTGGTTGTGAGTCTGGCTTCTCTGTGTATTTGGTGTGTGGCCTCCCCTCTATGTATTTGGTGTGTGTGGCCTCTGCTCTTGAGATCCTCTTGTTGGTACATGGCTCTGCTTTTGGTCACCTGCATAGCTCATTTTTCCCCTCTATGGTTTACAGAAGTCGGTGGATAACTTGACTTGGTGGAAGCACCTGTGCCATTACCTGTGCCATTACCTGTGCCATGCTTCTGTTCAGATGTAATGGGATGAGCAGTGTCTTCTCCATGGTTCTGGTCAGGAAATTAAAATAAATGGTCACCCAACAAGCCATGAGGACTTCCAGAGGTGTGGAGCTAAGACATGTGGGTCCTTTGGGTAGCTTTCATCATGGGCGGTGCCAAGAAGCCCCCATTTCCTGCCTCATTGACTCTGCTGATTCTTCCTGCAACCAAGCCATTAAGGCTGCTCTTCATGCATCAAAGCATCAGAAGCAGAGGCCTAAAAGTCTTTCCTCTGTAGGCCATGAAATTTCTGAGCACAAAGATGTCTTTGGCCCTGGAGCCCAGGGGGAACTGCTGAACTTCCTTAAATATCAGTCTGGGAGGAGTCACGAGTCAGCCAGAGGCATCCAAGTTCTGAACTCTATTCCTTGCCACAAACCTGAAATGTTTCAACAACGGCCATTTAGCATGAGTGTCCTGGAGATACGCCACCTGGGCGGAAGGCGAATGGGAGCCTCTTCAGATGGTGGGTTCAGCTGCAGCAGTAGCTCCGGATTCCTACGTGGATCCTCCATTTGGAGCAGTAAGAGATGGAACGTGTTTGGCATCAGGACGGCAGAGAGCCGGCCACAGCTGGACAATCCATCATCCCTGCGCAAGAGCTTTAGCTTTCGGCATCACCGAGCGGCGGAGTCCAGGAGAGAGGGGGAACGGTGTCAGAAAAGGCTGAGAAGTCGCAGTGAAGGGGACACTTGCTACTTATGCACAACCTCCTCTCGCCGGGACTTGCTGAACCCGAAGCCCTCCCCAGAGGGGAGCAAGGAGAGTGGGCACAGCTTATGGAGGCTACTCACTGCCCCTTTCCGAAAAAAGGAGTATAGGACAGACAGTACCAGGCACAGCAGGGACGTCGGCAAAGCCCCAGAGCCTGTGCTAGTTGGGATGATCCGCACAGCAAGCAGAGAATGCAGACATCTGGGGGGTAAGAGAGGCCGCAGAAACTGTCATGATTGGGGGGATGGAGGCATACACGTCCTATGATTGGGGAGATGGGGGCATACACGTCCTATGATTGGGGAGATGGGGGCATACACGTCCTATGATTGGGGGGATGGAGGCATATACGTCCTATGATTGGGGAGATGGGGGCATACACGTCCTATGATTGGGGAGATGGGGGCATACACGTCCTATGATTGGGGAGATGGGGGCATACACGTCCTATGATTGGGGAGATGGGGGCATACACGTCCTATGATTGGGGAGATGGGGGCATACACAGCCTATGATTGGGGAGATGAGTGCATACACGTCCTGTGATTGGGGAGATGGGGGCATACACGTCCTATGATTGGGGAGATGGGGGCATACACAGCCTATGATTGGGGAGATGAGTGCATACACGTCCTGTGATTGGGGGGATGGCAGCATACACAGCCTATGATTGGGGAGATGGGGGCATGCACTTCCTATGATTGGGGAGATGGGGGCATGCATGTCCTGTGATTGGGGAGATGGGGGCATACACGTCCTATGATTGGGGAGATGGGGGCATACACGTCCTGGGATCAGGGAGATGGGGGCATGCACCTCCTAGGATTAGGGAGATGGGGGCATACACGTCCTATGATTGAGGAGATGGGGGCATACACGTCCTATTATTGGAGAGATGGGGGCATACACATCCTATTATTGGGGGGATGAAGGCATGCACATCTGTCTCTCAGTATGTCATAGTCTGTTGCTATCTCTGTGTCTCTCTGTATCTGTCTCTCTCTGTCTCCAAGAATCTCTCTGTCAGTATCTCTTTCTGTACTCTCATTGTTTCTGTGTTTCACTGTCTTAGACTACACTCTCTCTATTGGTTTCTCACAGTCTCTCACTTTCTCTGTGTTTCACTGTCTCAGTATCTTTGTGACTCCTCATGGGAGGGACAGCTGTGTGTAACTACTCTCTATGATAGAGGACTGATCTCTGTGACTCCTCATGGGAGGGACAGCTGTGTGTAACTACTCTCTATGATAGAGGACTGATCTGTATGACTCCTCATGGGAGGGACAGCTATGTGTAACTACTCTCCATGACATAGGACTGATCTGTGTGACTCCTCACGGGAGGGACAGCTGTGTATAACTACTCTCCATGACATAAGACTGATCTCTGTGACTCCTCATGGGAGGGACAGCTATGTGTAACTACTCTCCATGACATAGGACTGATCTATGTGTGACTCCTCATGGGAGGGACAGCTGTGTGTAAATACTCTCCATGACATAAGACTGATCTGTGTGACTCCTCATGGGAGGGACAGCTGTGTATAACTACTTTCCATGACAAGGGACTGATATGTGTAACTCCTTGTTGGAGGGACAGCTATGTATAATTGAGTTCTATGCTATAGGTGTGATCTGTGTGTGACTCCTCGTGGAAGGGAAAGCTGTGTATAACTACTCTCCATGACATAGGACTGATCTGTGTGACTCCTCATGGGAGGGACAGCTGAGTATAACTACCCTCTATGATGTAGGCCTGATCTCTGTGCCTCCTCATGGGAGGGACAGCTGTGTATAAATACTGTCTATGATATAAGTGTGATCTATGTGTGACTCCTCATGGGAGGGACAGCTGTGTATAACTACTCTCTATGATATAAGTCTGATCTATGTGTGACTCCTCATGGGAGGGACAGCTGTGTATAACTACTCTCTATGATATAAGTCTGATCTATGTGACGACTCATAGGAGGGACAGCTGCGTATAACTACTCTCTATGATATAAGTGTGATCTATGTGTGACTCCTCATGGGAGGGACAGCTGTGTATAACTACTCTCTATGATATAAGTGTGATCTATGTGTGAGTCCTCATGGGAGTGACAGCTGTGTATAACTACTCTCTATGATAGAGGACTGATCTGTATGACCCCTCATGGGAGGAACAGCTGTGTATAACTACTCTCTAAGACATAGGACTGATCTGTGTGTGACTCCTCATGGGAGGGACAGCTGTGTGTAACTACTCTCCATGACATAAGACTGATCTGTATGACTCCTTATGGGAGGGACAGCTGTGTTTGGCTACTCTGTATGACATAGGACTGATCTGTGTGACTCCTCATGGGAGGGACAGCTGTGTGTAACTACTCTCTATGAAATAAGTCTGATCTATGTGTGACTCCTCATGGGAGGGACAGCTGTGTGTAACTACTCTCCATGACATAGGACTGATCTGTGTGACTCCTCACGGGAGGGACAGCTGTGTATAACTACTCTCCATGACATAAGACTGATCTGTGTGACTCCTCATGGGAGGGACAGCTGTGTGTAACTACTCTCCATGACATAGGACTGATCTGTGTGACTCCTCATGGGAGGCACAGCTGAGTATAACTACCCTCTATGATGTAGGCCTGATCTCTGTGCCTCCTCATGGGGGGGACAGCTGTGTATAAATACTGTCTATGATATAAGTGTGATCTATGTGTGACTCCTCATGGGAGGGACAGCTGTGTATAACTACTCTCTATGATATAAGTCTGATCTATGTGTGACTCCTCATGGGAGGGACAGCTGTGTATAACTACTCTCTATGATATAAGTCTGATCTATGTGACTCCTCATAGGAGGGACAGCTGCGTATAACTACTCTCTATGATATAAGTGTGATCTATGTGTGACTCCTCATGGGAGGGACAGCTGTGTATAACTACTCTCTATGATATAAGTGTGATCTATGTGTGAGTCCTCATGGGAGTGACAGCTGTGTATAACTACTCTCTATGATAGAGGACTGATCTGTATGACCCCTCATGGGAGGAACAGCTGTGTATAACTACTCTCTAAGGCATAGGACTGATCTGTGTGTGATTCCTCATGGGAGGGACAGCTGTGTGTAACTACTCTCCATGACATAAGACTGATCTGTATGACTCCTTATGGGAGGGACAGCTGTGTTTGACTACTCTGTATGACATAGGACTGATCTGTGTGACTCCTCATGGGAGGGACAGCTGTGTGTAACTACTCTCTATGAAATAAGTCTGATCTATGTGTGACTCCTCATGGGAGGGACAGCTGTGTGTAACTACTCTCCATGACATAGGACTGATCTGTGTGACTCCTCACGGGAGGGACAGCTGTGTATAACTACTCTCTATGACATAAGACTGATCTGTGTGACTCCTCATGGGAGGGACAGCTGTGTGTAACTACTCTCCATGACATAGGACTGATCTGTGTGACTCCTCACGGGAGGGACAGCTGTGTGTAACTACTCTCTATGGTATAAGTCTGATCTATGTGTGACTCCTCATGGGAGGGACAGCTGTGTGTAACTACTCTCTATGATATAAGTCTGATCTATGTGTGACTCCTCATGGGAGGGACAGCTGTGTGTAACTACTCTCTATGATAGAGGACTGATCTATGTGTGACTCCTCATGGGAGGGACAGCTGTGTGTAAATACTCTCCATGACATAAGACTGATCTGTGTGACTCCTCATGGGAGGGACAGCTGTGTATAACTACTTTCCATGACAAGGGACTGATATGTGTAACTCCTTGTTGGAGGGACAGCTATGTATAATTGAGTTCTATGCTATAGGTGTGATCTGTGTGTGACTCCTCGTGGAAGGGAAAGCTGTGTATAACTACTCTCCATGACATAGGACTGATCTGTGTGACTCCTCATGGGAGGGACAGCTGAGTATAACTACCCTCTATGATGTAGGCCTGATCTCTGTGCCTCCTCATGGGAGGGACAGCTGTGTATAAATACTGTCTATGATATAAGTGTGATCTATGTGTGACTCCTCATGGGAGGGACAGCTGTGTATAACTACTCTCTATGATATAAGTCTGATCTATGTGTGACTCCTCATGGGAGGGACAGCTGTGTATAACTACTCTCTATGATATAAGTCTGATCTATGTGACGACTCATAGGAGGGACAGCTGCGTATAACTACTCTCTATGATATAAGTGTGATCTATGTGTGACTCCTCATGGGAGGGACAGCTGTGTATAACTACTCTCTATGATATAAGTGTGATCTATGTGTGAGTCCTCATGGGAGTGACAGCTGTGTATAACTACTCTCTATGATAGAGGACTGATCTGTATGACCCCTCATGGGAGGAACAGCTGTGTATAACTACTCTCTAAGACATAGGACTGATCTGTGTGTGACTCCTCATGGGAGGGACAGCTGTGTGTAACTACTCTCCATGACATAAGACTGATCTGTATGACTCCTTATGGGAGGGACAGCTGTGTTTGACTACTCTGTATGACATAGGACTGATCTGTGTGACTCCTCATGGGAGGGACAGCTGTGTGTAACTACTCTCTATGAAATAAGTCTGATCTATGTGTGACTCCTCATGGGAGGGACAGCTGTGTGTAACTACTCTCCATGACATAGGACTGATCTGTGTGACTCCTCACGGGAGGGACAGCTGTGTATAACTACTCTCCATGACATAAGACTGATCTGTGTGACTCCTCATGGGAGGGACAGCTGTGTGTAACTACTCTCCATGACATAGGACTGATCTGTGTGACTCCTCATGGGAGGCACAGCTGAGTATAACTACCCTCTATGATGTAGGCCTGATCTCTGTGCCTCCTCATGGGGGGGACAGCTGTGTATAAATACTGTCTATGATATAAGTGTGATCTATTTGTGACTCCTCATGGGAGGGACAGCTGTGTATAACTACTCTCTATGATATAAGTCTGATCTATGTGTGAGTCCTCATGGGAGTGACAGCTGTGTATAACTACTCTCTATGATAGAGGACTGATCTGTATGACCCCTCATGGGAGGAACAGCTGTGTATAACTACTCTCTAAGGCATAGGACTGATCTGTGTGTGATTCCTCATGGGAGGGACAGCTGTGTGTAACTACTCTCCATGACATAAGACTGATCTGTATGACTCCTTATGGGAGGGACAGCTGTGTTTGACTACTCTGTATGGCATAGGACTGATCTGTGTGACTCCTCATGGGAGGGACAGCTGTGTGTAACTACTCTCTATGAAATAAGTCTGATCTATGTGTGACTCCTCATGGGAGGGACAGCTGTGTGTAACTACTCTCCATGACATAGGACTGATCTGTGTGACTCCTCACGGGAGGGACAGCTGTGTATAACTACTCTCTATGACATAAGACTGATCTGTGTGACTCCTCATGGGAGGGACAGCTGTGTGTAACTACTCTCCATGACATAGGACTGATCTGTGTGACTCCTCACGGGAGGGACAGCTGTGTGTAACTACTCTCTATGGTATAAGTCTGATCTATGTGTGACTCCTCATGGGAGGGACAGCTGTGTGTAACTACTCTCTATGATATAAGTCTGATCTATGTGTGACTCCTCATGGGAGGGACAGCTGTGTGTAACTACTCTCTATGATAGAGGACTGATCTGTATGACTCCTCATGTGAGGAACAGCTGTGTATAACTACTCTCTATGATATAAGTCTGATCTATGTGTGACTCATCATGGGAGGGACAGCTATGTGTAACTACTCTCTATGATATAAGTCTGATCTACGTGTGACTCCTCATGGGAGGGACAGCTGTGTATAACTACTCTCTATGATATAAGTGTGATCTATGTGTGACTCCTCATGGGAGGGACAGCTGTGTATAACTACTCTCTATGATATAAGTCTGATCTATGTGTGACTCCTCATGGGAGGGACAGCTGTGTATAACTACTCTCTATGATATAAGTCTGATCTGTGTGTGACTCCTCATGGGAGGGATAGCTGTGTATAACTACTCTCTATGATATAAGTCTGAACTATGTGTGACTCCTCATGGGAGGGACAGCTGTGTGTAACTACTCTCTATGATAGAGGACTGATCTGTGTGTGACTCCTCATGGGAGGGACAGCTGTGTATAACTACTCTCTATGATATAAGTGTGATCTATGTGTGACTCCTCATGGGAGGGACAGCTGTGTGTAACTACTTTCTATGATAGAGGACTGATCTGTATGACTCCTCATGGGAGGAACAGCTGTGTATAACTACTCTCTATGATATGTCTGATATGTGTGTGACTCATCATGGGAGGGACAGCTGTGTATAACTACTCTCTATGATATAAGTCTGATCTATGTGTGACTCCTCATGGGAGGGACAGCTGTGTGTAACTACTCTCTATGATAGAGGACTGATCTGCGTGTGACTCCTCATGGGAGGGACAGCTGCGTATAACTACTCTCTATGATATAAGTCTGATCTATGTGACTCCTCATGGGATGGACAGCTGTGTATAACTACTTTCTATGATAGAGGACTGATCTATGTGTGACTCCTCATGGGAGGGACAGCTGTGTGTAACTACTTTCTATGATAGAGGACTGATCTGTGTGTGACTCCTCATGGGAGGGACAGCTGTGTATAACTACTCTCTATGATATAAGTCTGATCTATGTGTGACTCCTCATGGGAGTGACAGCTGTGTATAACTACTCTCTATGATAGAGGACTGATCTGTATGACTCCTTATGGGAGGAACAGCTGTGTATAACTACTCTCTATGATATGTCTGATCTGTGTGTGACTCATCATGGGTTGGACGGTCTGATATGTGTCAGTGGGTGGGACTGTCTGATATATGACAGTGGGTGGAAGGGTCTGATTTGTGTCAGTGGGGTGGGACGGTCTGATATCTGTCAGTGGGTGGGACTGTCTGATATATGACAGTGGGTGGGAGGGTGTGATTTGTGTCAGTGGGTGGGACAGTCTGATATGTGTCAGTGGATTGGACGGTCTGATATGTGTCAGTGGGTGGGAGGGTCTGATATGTGACAGTGAGGTGGGAGGGGTCTGATATGTGTCAGTGGGTGAGAGGGCCTGATATATGACAGTGGGTGGGAGGGTCTGATATGTGTCAGTGGGGTGGGAAGGTCTGATATGTGACAGTGAGGTGGGAGGGGTCTGATATGTGTCAGTGGGTGAGAGGGCCTGATATATGACAGTGGGTGGGAGGGTCTGATATGTGTCAGTGGGGTGGGAAGGTCTGATATGTGACAGTGAGGTGGGAGGGGTCTGATATATGACAGTGGGTGAGAAGGTCTGATATGTTACAGTGGGTGGAAGGTTCTGATATGTGACAGTTGGTGGGACGCCCTGGTATGTGTCAGTGGGGGAGACGGTCTGATATATGACAGTTGGTGGAAGGGTCTGATTTGTGTCAGTGGGTTGGACGGTATGATATGTGTCAGTGGGTGGGACTGTCTGATATATGACAGTGGGTGGAAGGGTCTGATTTGTGTCAGTGGGGTGGGACGGTCTGATATGTGTCAGTGGGGGAGACGGTCTGATATATGACAGTTGGTGGAAGGGTCTGATTTGTGTCAGTGGGTTGGACGGTCTGATATGTGTCAGTGGGTGGGACTGTCTGATATATGACAGTGGGTGGAAGGGTCTGATTTGTGTCAGTGGGGTGGGACGGTCTGATATGTGTCAGTGGGTGGGACTGTCTGATATATGACAGTGGGTGGGAGGGTCTGATATGTGTCAGTGGGTGGGAGGGTGTGATTTGTGTCAGTGGGTGGGACAGTCTGATATGTGTCAGTGGGTGGGACAGTCTGATATATGTCAGTGGATTGGACGGTCTGATATGTGTCAGTGGGTGGGAGGGTCTGATATGTGACAGTGGGTGGGATGGTCTGATATGTGTCAGTGGGTGGGACGGTCTGATATATGACAGTGGGTGGGAGGGTCTGATATATGACAGTGGGTGGGAGGGTCTGATATGTGTCAGTGGGTGGGAGGGTGTGATTTGTGTCAGTGGGTGGGACAGTCTGATATGTGTCAGTGGGTGGGACAGTCTGATATATGTCAGTGGATTGGACGGTCTGATATGTGTCAGTGGGTGGGAGGGTCTGATATGTGTCAGTGGGTGGGACGGTCTGATATGTGTCAGTGGGTGGGACGGTCTGATATATGACAGTGGGTGGGAGGGTCTGATATATGACAGTGGGGTGGGAGGGTCTGATTTGTGTCAGTGGGTGGGACGGTCTGATATGTGTCAGTGGGGTGGAAGGGTCTGATATGTGACAGTGGGGTGGGAGTGTCTGATATGTGTCAGTGGGTGGGAGGGTCTGATTTGTGTCAGTGGGGTGGGAGGGTCTGATTTTTGTCAGTGGGTGGGATGGTCTGATACGTGACAGTGAGGTGGGAGGGGTCTGATATGTGTCAGTGGGTGGGAGGGTCTGATATGTGTCAGTGGGTGGGAGGGTCTGATATGTGGCAGTGGGTTGGACAGTCTGATATGTGGCAGTGGGTGGGAGGGTCTGATATGTGACAGTGGGTGGGAGGGTCTGATATGTGACAGTGGGTGGGAGGGTCTGATATGTGTCAGTGGGTTGGACGGTCTGATATGTGTCAGTGGGTGGGAGGGTCCGATATGTGTCAGTGAGTTGGATGGTCTGATATGTGTCAGTGAGTTGGATGGTCTGGTACGTGTCAGTGGGTGGGACTGTCTGATATATGACAGTGGGCGGGAGGGTATGATATGTGTCAGTGGGTGGGAGGGTCTGATATGTGTCAGTGAGTTGGACGGTCTGATATATGACAGTGGGTGGGAGGTTCTGATATGTGTCAGTGGGTGGGACGTTCTTATATGTGTCAGTGGGGGGGATGGTCTGATATGTGACAGTGGGGGGGAGGGTCTGATATGTGACAGTGGGGGAGGACGGTCTGATATATGACAGTGGGTGGGAGGGTCTTATTTGTGTCAGTGGGGTGGACGGTTTGATTTGTGTCAGTGGATATTAAGAATGATTGGTGTCAGTGGGTGTGAGGAATGATTGGTGTCAATGGGTATGAGGAATGATTAGTATCAGTGGGTATGAGGAATGATTGGTGTCAGTGGATATGAGGGATGATTTATGTCATTTGATATGAGGAATGGTTGGTGTCAGTGGGTATGAGGGATGATTAGTATCAGTGGGTATGAGGAATGATTGGTGTCAGTGGATATGAGGAATGATTGGTGTCAGTGGGTATGAGGAATGATTGGTGTCAATGGGTATGAGGAATGATTAGTATCAGTGGGTATGAGGAATGGTGTCAGTGGGTATGAGGAATGATGTCAGTGGGTATGAGGAATGATTGGTGTCAGTGGATATGAGGGATGATTTGTGTCAGTGGGTATGAGGAATGATTGGTGTCAGTGGATATGAGGAATGATTGGTGTCAGTGGATATGAGGGATGATTTGTGTCAGTGGGTATGAGGAATGATTGGTGTCAGTGGATATGAAGAATGATTGGTGTCAGTGGATATGAGAAATGATTGGTGTTCGTGGATATGAGAAATGATTGGTGTTAGTGGATATGAGGGATGATTTGTGTCAGTGGGTATGAGGAATGATTGGTGTCAGTGGAAATGAGGAATGATTGGTGTCAGTGGATATGAGTAATGATTGGTGTCAGTGGGTATGAGGGATGATTGGTGTCAGTGGGTATGAGGGATGATTTGTGTCAGTGGGTATGAGGAATGATTTGTGTCAGTGGGTATGAGAAATGGTTGGTGTCAGAGGGTATGAGGAATGATTGGTGTCAATGGATATGAGGAATGATTTGTGTCAGTGAGTATGAGGAATGATTGGTGTTAGTGGATATGAGGAATGATTGGTGTCAGTGGGTATGAGGAATGATTGGTGTGAGTGGGTATGAGGAATGATTGGTGTCAGTGGGTATGAGGAATGATTGGTGTCAGTGGATATGAGGAATGATTGGTGTCAGTGGATATGAGGAATGATTGGTGTCAGTGGGTAAGATGAATGATTTGTGTCAGTGGGTATGAGGGATGATTTGTGTCAGTGGGTATGAGGGATGATTTGTGTCAGTGGATATGAGAAGTGATTGGTGTCAGTGGGTAAGATGAATGATTGGTGTCAGTGGATATGAGGAATGATTGGTGTCAGTGGATATGAGGGATGATTTGTGTTAGTGGATATGAGAAATGATTGGTGTTAGTGGATATGAGGGATGATTTGTGTCAGTGGGTATGAGGAATGATTGGTGTCAGTGGAAATGAGGAATGATTGGTGTCAGTGGATATGAGTAATGATTGGTGTCAGTGGGTATGATGAATGATTGGTGTTAGTGGATATGAGGAATGATTGGTGTCAGTGGGTATGAGGGATGATTTGTGTCAGTGGGTATGAGGAATGATTTGTGTCAGTGGGTATGAGAAATGGTTGGTGTCAGAGGGTATGAGGAATGATTGGTGTCAATGGATATGAGGAATGATTTGTGTCAGTGAGTATGAGGAATGATTGGTGTTAGTGGATATGAGGAATGATTGGTGTCAGTGGGTATGAGGAATGATTGGTGTGAGTGGGTATGAGGAATGATTGGTGTCAGTGGGTATGAGGAATGATTGGTGTCAGTGGATATGAGGAATGATTGGTGTCAGTGGATATGAGGAATGATTGGTGTCAGTGGGTAAGATGAATGATTTGTGTCAGTGGGTAAGATGAATGATTTGTGTCAGTGGGTATGAGGGATGATTTGTGTCAGTGGATATGAGAAGTGATTGGTGTCAGTGGGTAAGATGAATGATTGGTGTCAGTGGATATGAGGAATGATTGGTGTCAGTGGATATGAGGGATGATTTGTGTTAGTGGATATGAGGAATGATTGGTGTCAGTGGGTACGAGGGATGATTGGTGTCAGTGGATATGAGGAATGATTGGTGTCAGTGGGTATGAGGAATGATTGGTGTCAGTGGGTATGAGGAATGATTGGTGTCAGTGGATATGAGGAATGATTGGTGTCAGTGGGTAAGATGAATGATTTGTGTCAGTGGGTATGAGGGATGATTTGTGTCAGTGGGTATGAGGGATGATTTGTGTCAGTGGATATGAGAAGTGATTGGTGTCAGTGGGTAAGATGAATGATTGGTGTCAGTGGATATGAGGAATGATTGGTGTCAGTGGATATGAGGGATGATTGGTGTTAGTGGATATGAGAAATGATTGGTGTTAGTGGATATGAGAAATGATTGGTGTTAGTGGATATGAGGGATGATTTGTGTCAGTGGGTATGAGGAATGATTGGTGTCAGTGGAAATGAGGAATGATTGGTGTCAGTGGATATGAGTAATGATTGGTGTCAGTGGGTATGATGAATGATTGGTGTTAGTGGGTATGAGGAATGATTGGTGTCAGTGGGTATGAGGGATGATTTGTGTCAGTGGGTATGAGGAATGATTTGTGTCAGTGGGTATGAGAAATGGTTGGTGTCAGAGGGTATGAGGAATGATTGGTGTCAATGGATATGAGGAATGATTTGTGTCAGTGAGTATGAGGAATGATTGGTGTTAGTGGATATGAGGAATGATTGGTGTCAGTGGGTATGAGGAATGATTGGTGTGAGTGGGTATGAGGAATGATTGGTGTCAGTGGGTATGAGGAATGATTGGTGTCAGTGGATATGAGGAATGATTGGTGTCAGTGGGTAAGATGAATGATTTGTGTCAGTGGGTATGAGGAATGATTGGTGTCAGTGGGTATGAGGAATGATTGGTGTCAGTGGATATGAGAAGTTATTGGTGTCTGGGTATGAGGGATGATTGGTGTCAGTGAGTATGAGGAATGATTGGTGTCAGTGGGTATGAGGGTATGAGGAATGATTGGTGTCAGTGGGTATGAGGAATGATTGGTGTCAGTGGATATGAGGAATGATTGGTGTCAGTGGGTATGAGGAATGATTGGTGTCAGTGGATATGAGGAATGATTGGTGTCAGTGGATATGAGGAATGATTGGTGTCAGTGGGTATGAGAAATGATTGGTGTCAGTGGGTATGAGAAATGATTGGTGTCAGTGGGTATGAGGAATGATCTGTGTCAGTGGGTATGAGGAATGATTGGTGTCAGTGGATATGAGGAATGATTGATGTCAGTGGGTATGAGGAATGATTGGTGTCAGTGGGTATGAGGAATGATTGGTGTCAGTGGATATGAGAAGTGATTGGTGTCAGTGGATATGAGGAATGATTGGTGTCAGTGGGTATGAGGAATGATTGGTGTCAGTGGGTATGAGGAATGATTGGTGTCAGTGGGTATGAGAAGTGATTGGTGTCAGTGGGTATGAGAAGTGATTGGTGTCAGTGGATATGAGAAGTGATTGGTCTCAGTGGATATGAGGAATGATTGGTGTCAGTGGGTATGAGGAATGATTAGTATCAATGGGTATGAGGAATGATTGGTGTCAGTGGGTATGAGGAATGATTGGTGTCAGTGGATATGAGGGATGATTTGTGTCAATGGGTATGAGGAATGATTGGTGTCAGTGGGTATGAGGAATGATTGGTGTCAGTGGATATGAGGGATGATTTGTGTCAGTGGGTGTGAGGAATGATTGGTGTCAGTGGGTATGAGACATGATTGGTGTCAGTGGATATGAGAAGTGATTGGTGTCAGTGGATATGAGGAATGATTGGTGTCAGTGGGTATGACACATGATTGGTGTCAGTGGATATGAGAAGTGATTGGTGTCAGTGGATATGAGGAATGATTGGTGTCAGTGGGTATGAGACATGATTGGTGTCAGTGGATATGAGAAGTGATTGGTGTCAGTGGATATGAGGAATGATTGGTGTCAGTGGGTATGAGACATGATTGGTGTCAGTGGATATGAGAAGTGATTGGTGTCAGTGGATATGAGGAATGATTGGTGTCAGTGGGTATGAGGAATGATTGGTTTCAGTGGGTATGAGGAATGATTTGTGTCAGTGGATATGAGGAATGATTGGTGTCAGTGGGTATGAGGAATGATTGGTGTCAGTGGGTATGAGGAATGATTGGTGTCAGTGGATATGAGGAATGATTGGTGTCAGTGGGTGTGAGGAATGATTGGTGTCAGTGGATATGAGGAATGATTGGTGTCAGTGGGTATGAGGAATGATTGGTGTCAGTGGGTATGAGGGATGATTGGTGTCAGTGGGTATGAGGAATGATTGGTGTCAGTGGGTATGAGAAGTGATTGGTGTCAGTGGGTATGAGAAGTGATTGGTGTCAGTGGATATGAGGAATGATTGGTGTCAGTGGGTATGAGGAATGATTGGTGTCAGTGGGTATGAGGAATGATTAGTATCAATGGGTATGAGGAATGATTGGTGTCAGTGGGTATGAGGAATGGTGTCAGTGGGTATGAGGAATGATTGGTGTCAGTGGATATGAGGGATGATTGGTGTCAGTGGATATGAGGAATGATTGGTGTCAGTGGGTGTGAGGAATGATTGGTGTCAGTGGGTGTGAGGAATGATTTGTGTCAGTGGGTATGAGGAATGATTGGTGTCAGTGGGTATGAGGAATGATTTGTGTCAGTGGGTATGAGGAATGATTGGTGTCAGTGGATATGAGGGATGATTGGTGTCAGTGGGTATGAGGAATGATTTGTGTCAGTGGATATGAGGAATGATTGGTGTCAGTGGGTGTGAGGAATGATTGGTGTCAGTGGATATGAGGAATGATCTGTGTCAGTGGATATGAGGAATGATTGGTGTCAGTGAGTATGAGGAATGATTGGTGTCAGTGGGTATGAGGAATGATTAGTGGGTATGAGGAATGATTGGTGTCAATGGGTATGAGTAATGATTGGTGTCAGTGGGTATGAGGAATGATTTGTGTCAGTGGGTATGAGGAATGATTTGTGTCAGTGGGTATGAGG
Source organism: Rhinophrynus dorsalis (assembly GCA_037306005.1). Lineage (NCBI taxonomy): Eukaryota > Metazoa > Chordata > Amphibia > Anura > Rhinophrynidae > Rhinophrynus > Rhinophrynus dorsalis. The sequence goes on along the minus strand of CM074723.1, from coordinate 497,076,081 downwards.
AATGATTGGTGTCAGTGGGTATGAGGAATGATTGGTGTCAGTGGGTATGAGGAATGATTGGTGTCAGTAGGTATGAGGAATGATCTGTGTCAGTGGATATGAGGAATGATTGGTGTCAGTGGGTATGAGGAATGATTGGTGTCAGTGGATATGAGGAATGATCTGTGTCAGTGGATATGAGGAATGATTGGTGTCAGTGAGTATGAGGAATGATTGGTGTCAGTGGGTATGAGGAATGATTAGTGGGTATGAGGAATGATTGGTGTCAATGGGTATGAGTAATGATTGGTGTCAGTGGGTATGAGGAATGATTTGTGTCAGTGGGTATGAGGAATGATTGGTGTCAGTGGATATGAGGGATGATTGGTGTCAGTGGGTATGAGGAATGATTGGTGTCAGTGGATATGAGGAATGATTGGTGTCTGTGGGTATGAGGAATTATTGGTGTCAGTGGGTATGAGGGATGATTTGTGTCAGTGAGTATGAGGAATGATTTGTGTCAGTGGATATGAGGAATGATTGGTGTCAGTGGATATGAGGAATGATTGGTGTCAGTGGGTATGAGGAATGATTGGTGTCAGTGGATATGAGGAATGATCTGTGTCAGTGGATATGAGGAATGATTGGTGTCAGTGGGTATGAGGAATGATCTGTGTCAGTGGGTATGAGGAATGATCTGTGTCAGTGGATATGAGGAATGATTGGTGTCAGTGGGTATGAGGAATGATTGGTGTCAGTGGGTGTGAGGAATGATTGGTGTCAGTGAGTATGAGGAATGATTGGTGTCAGTGGATATGAGGAATGATTGGTGTCAGTGGGTATGAGGAATGATTGGTGTCAGTGGGTATGAGGAATGATTGGTGTCTGTGGGTAAGATGATTGATTGGTGTCAGTGGATATGAGGAATGATTGGTGTCAGTGGGTGTGAGGAATGATTGGTGTCAGTGGGTGTGAGGAATGATTGGTGTCAGTGGGTGTGAGGAATGATTGGTGTCAGTGGGTATGAGGAATGATTGGTGTCAGTGGGTATGAGGAATGATTGGTGTCACTAGGAGAGCGTTATTAATCTGTGTGTTACCCTGCAGGGTGATAGTTGGATCTGTTTGTTACCCTTAATTGGGAGGAACCAAATTGTTTTACTCTGCAGGGAGAGAGGCAGATCTGTGTATTACCCATTGTATGGAGAGGGAGGATCTTTGTACTTCTCAAGAGTGGAGGGGCTGATATGTGTGTAACCCTGCTTGGGGAGGGGCTGATATGTGTGTAACCCTGCTGGGGGAGGGACTGATCACTGTGTAACACTGCTGGGGGAAGGGCCAATCACTATGTAACCCTGCTGGGGGAGGGGCTGATCAGTGTGTAACCCTACTGGGGGAGGGGATGATCACTGTGTAACCCTGCTGGGGGAGGGACTGATCAGTGTGTAACCCTGCTGGGGGAGGGACTGATCAGTGTGTAACCCTGCTCGGGGAGGGACTGATCAGTGTGTAACCCTGCTGGAGGAGGGACTGATCAGTGTGTAACCCTGCTGGGGGAGGGACTGATCAGTGTGTAACCCTGCTGGGGGAGGGACTGATCAGTGTGTAACCCTGCTGGGGGAGGGACTGATCAGTGTGTTACCCTGCTGGGGGAGGGACTGATCACTATGTAACCCTGCTGGGGGAGGTGCCAATCAGTGTGTAACCCTGCTGGGGGAGGGGCCGATCAGTGTGTAACCCTGCTGGGGGAGGGGCCGATCAGTGTGTAACCCTGCTGGGGGAGGGGCCGATCAGTGTGTAACCCTGCTGGGGGAGGGGCCGATCAGTGTGTAACCCTGCTGGGGGAGGGGCCGATCAGTGTGTAACCCTGCTGGGGGAGGGGCCGATCAGTGTGTAACCCTGCTGGGGGAGGGGCCGATCAGTGTGTAACCCTGCTGGGGGAGGGGATGATTAATGTGTAACCCTGCTGGGGGAGGGGATGATTAATATGTAACCCTGCTGGGGGTGGGGCCGATCAGTGTGTAACCCTGCTGGGGGTGGGGCTTATGTGGGTGCCCACCAGGCTGAAGACTCACTGATTTTTGTTTCTTTCAGATTCATTTGTGAACAGTCAGGAGTGGACTCTGAGCAGATCCGTACCAGAGCTAAAAGTGGTAAGTTTTACTTCACACAGGACTAGATAGTGCTGCCATCCTTCTACTTCACACAGGACTAGATAGTGCTGTTATACTTCTACTTCACACAGGACTAGATAGTGCTGTCATACTTCTACTTCACACAGGACTAGATAGTGCTGTCATACTTCTACTTCACACAGGACTAGATAGTGCTGTCATACTTCTACTTCACACAGGACTAGATAGTGCTGTCATACTTCTACTTCACACAGGACTAGATAGTGCTGACATACTTCTACTTCACACAGGACTAGATAGTGCTGTCTTACTTCTACTTCACACAGGACTAGATAGTGCTGTTATACTTCTACTTCACACAGGACTAGATAGTGCTGTCATACTTCTACTTCACACAGGACTAGATAGTGCTGTCATACTTCTACTTCACACAGGACTAGATAGTGCTGTCATACTTCTACTTCACACAGGACTAGATAGTGCTGTCATACTTCTACTTCACACAGGACTAGATAGTGCTGCCATACTTCTACTTCACACAGGACTAGATAGTGCTGTCATACTTCTACTTCAAACAGGACTAGATAGTGCTGTCATACTTCTACTTCACACAGGACTAGATAGTACTGTCATACTTCTATTTCACACAGGACTAGATAGTGCTGTCATACTTCTACTTCACACAGGACTAGATAGTGCTGTCATACTTCTACTTCACACAGGACTAGATAGTGCTGCCATACTTCTACTTCACACAGTACTAGATAGTGCTGCCATACTTCTACTTCACACAGGACTAGATAGTGCTGTCATACTTCTACTTCACACAGGACTAGATAGTGCTGCCATACTTCTACTTCACACAGGACTAGATAGTGCTGCCATACTTCTACTTCACACAGGACTAGATAGTGCTGCCATACTTCTACTTCACACAGGACTAGATAGTGCTGTCATACTTCTACTTCACACAGGACTAGATAGTGCTGTCATACTTCTACTTCACACAGGACTAGATAGTGCTGTCATACTTCTACTTCACACAGGACTAGATAGTGCTGTCATACTTCTACTTCACACAGGACTAGATAGTGCTGTCATACTTCTACTTCACACAGGACTAGATAGTGATGCCATACTTCTACTTCACACAGGACTAGATAGTGCTGTCATACTTCTACTTCACACAGGACTAGATAGTGCTGTCATACTTCTACTTCACACAGGACTAGATAGTGCTGACATACTTCTACTTCACACAGGACTAGATAGTGCTGCCATACTTCTACTTCACACAGGACTAGATAGTGCTGTCTTACTTCTACTTCACACAGGACTAGATAGTGCTGTCATACTTCTACTTCACACAGGACTAGATAGTGCTGACATACTTCTACTTCATACAGGACTAGATAGTGCTGTCATACTTCTACTTCACACAGGACTAGATAGTGCTGACATACTTCTACTTCACACAGGACTAGATAGTGCTGACATACTTCTACTTCACACAGGACTAGATAGTGCTGCCATACTTCTACTTCACACAGGACTAGATAGTGCTGTCTTACTTCTACTTCACACAGGACTAGATAGTGCTGTTATACTTCTACTTCACACAGGACTAGATAGTGCTGTCATACTTCTACTTCACACAGGACTAGATAGTGCTGTCATACTTCTACTTCACACAGGACTAGATAGTGCTGTCATACTTCTACTTCACACAGGACTAGATAGTGCTGTCATACTTCTACTTCACACAGGACTAGATAGTGCTGCCATACTTCTACTTCACACAGGACTATATAGTGCTGTCATACTTCTACTTCAAACAGGACTAGATAGTGCTGTCATACTTCTACTTCACACAGGACTAGATAGTACTGTCATACTTCTTCTTCACACAGGACTAGATAGTGCTGTCATACTTCTACTTCACACAGGACTAGATAGTGCTGTCATACTTCTACTTCACACAGGACTAGATAGTGCTGCCATACTTCTACTTCACACAGTACTAGATAGTGCTGCCATACTTCTACTTCACACAGGACTAGATAGTGCTGTCATACTTCTACTTCACACAGGACTAGATAGTGCTGCCATACTTCTACTTCACACAGGACTAGATAGTGCTGCCGTACTTCTACTTCACACAGGACTAGATAGTGCTGCCATACTTCTACTTCACACAGGACTAGATAGTGCTGTCATACTTCTACTTCACACAGGACTAGATAGTGCTGTCATACTTCTACTTCACACAGGACTAGATAGTGCTGTCATACTTCTACTTCACACAGGACTAGATAGTGCTGTCATACTTCTACTTCACACAGGACTAGATAGTGCTGACATACTTCTACTTCACACAGGACTAGATAGTGCTGCCATACTTCTACTTCACACAGGACTAGATAGTGCTGTCTTACTTCTACTTCACACAGGACTAGATAGTGCTGTCATACTTCTACTTCACACAGGACTAGATAGTGCTGACATACTTCTACTTCACACAGGACTAGATAGTGCTGTCATACTTCTACTTCACACAGGACTAGATAGTGCTGACATACTTCTACTTCACACAGGACTAGATAGTGCTGACATACTTCTACTTCACACAGGACTAGATAGTGCTGCCATACTTCTACTTCACACAGGACTAGATAGTGCTGTCTTACTTCTACTTCACACAGGACTAGATAGTGCTGTCATACTTCTACTTCACACAGGACTAGATAGTGCTGTCATACTTCTACTTCACACAGGACTAGATAGTGCTGTCATACTTCTACTTCACACAGGACTAGATAGTGCTGTCATACTTCTACTTCACACAGGACTAGATAGTGCTGTCATACTGCTACTTCACACTGGACTAGATAGTGCTGCCATACTTCTACTTCACACAGGACTAGATAGTGCTGCCATACTTCTACTTCACACAGGACTAGATAGTGCTGCCATACTTCTACTTCACACAGGACTAGATAGTGCTGTCATACTTCTACTTCACACAGGACTAGATAGTGCTGTCATACTTCTACTTCACACAGGACTAGATAGCGCTGTCATACTTCTACTGCACACAGGACTAGATAGCGCTGTCATACTTCTACTTCACACAGGACTAGATAGCGCTGTCATACTTCTACTTCACACAGGACTAGATAGCGCTGTCATACTTCTACTTCACACAGGACTAGATAGTGCTGTCATACTTCTACTTCACACAGGACTAGATAGTGCTGTCATACTTCTACTTCACACAGGACTAGATAGTCCTGTCATACTTCTACTTCACACAGGACTAGATAGTGCTGCCATACTTCTACTTCACACAGGACTAGATAGTCCTGTCATACTTCTACTTCACACAGGACTAGATAGTGCTGTCATACTTCTACTTCACACAGGACTAGATAGTGCTGTCATACTTCTACTTCACACAGGACTAGATAGTGCTGTCATACTTCTACTTCACACAGGACTAGATAGTGCTGTCATACTTCTACTTCACACAGGACTAGATAGTGCTGCCATACTTCTACTTCACACAGGACTAGATAGTGCTGTCATACTTCTACTTCACACAGGACTAGATAGTGCTGTCATACTTCTACTTCACACAGGACTAGATAGTGCTGTCATACTTCTACTTCACACAGGACTAGATAGTGCTGCCATACTTCTACTTCACACAGGACTAGATAGTGCTGTCATACTTCTACTTCACACAGGACTAGATAGTGCTGTCATACTTCTACTGCACACAGGACTAGATAGTGCTGTCATACTTCTACTTCACACAGGACTAGATAGTGCTGCCATACTTCTACTTCACACAGGACTAGATAGTGCTGTCATACTTCTACTTCACACAGGACTAGATAGTGCTGCCATACTTCTACTTCACACAGGACTAGATAGTGCTGTCATACTTCTACTTCACACAGGACTAGATAGTGCTGTCATACTTCTACTGCACACAGGACTAGATAGTGCTGTCATACTTCTACTTCACACAGGACTAGATAGTGCTGTCATACTTCTACTGCACACAGGACTAGATAGTGCTGTCATACTTCTACTTCACACAGGACTAGATAGTGCTGTCATACTTCTACTTCACACAGGACTAGATAGTGCTGACATACTTCTACTTCACACAGGACTAGATAGTGCTGTCATACTTCTAGTTCACACAGGACTAGATAGTGCTGACATACTTCTACTTCATACAGGACTAGATAGTGCTGACATACTTCTACTTCACACAGGACTAGATAGTGCTGTCATACTTCTACTTCACACAGGACTAGATAGTGCTGTCATACTTCTACTTCACACAGGACTAGATAGTGCTGTCATACTTCTACTTCACACAGGACTAGATAGTGCTGTCATACTTCTACTTCACACAGGACTAGATAGTGCTGCCATACTTCTACTTCACACAGGACTAGATAGTGCTGACATACTTCTACTTCACACAGGACTAGATAGTGCTGACATACTTCTACTTCACACAGGACTAGATAGTGCTGTCATACTTCTACTTCACACAGGACTAGATAGTGCTGCCATACTTCTACTTCACACAGGACTAGATAGTGCTGTCATACTTCTACTTCACACAGGGCTAGATAGTGCTGTAATACTTCTACTTCACACAGGACTAGATAGTGCTGCCATACTTCTACTTCACACAGGACTAGATAGTGCTGACATACTTCTACTTCACACAGGACTAGATAGTGCTGTCATACTTCTAGTTCACACAGGACTAGATAGTGCTGACATACTTCTACTTCATACAGGACTAGATAGTGCTGACATACTTCTACTTCACACAGGACTAGATAGTGCTGTCATACTTCTACTTCACACAGGACTAGATAGTGCTGTCATACTTCTACTTCACACAGGACTAGATAGTGCTGTCATACTTCTACTTCACACAGGACTAGATAGTGCTGTCATACTTCTACTTCACACAGGACTAGATAGTGCTGCCATACTTCTACTTCACACAGGACTAGATAGTGCTGACATACTTCTACTTCACACAGGACTAGATAGTGCTGACATACTTCTACTTCACACAGGACTAGATAGTGCTGTCATACTTCTACTTCACACAGGACTAGATAGTGCTGCCATACTTCTACTTCACACAGGACTAGATAGTGCTGTCATACTTCTACTTCACACAGGGCTAGATAGTGCTGTAATACTTCTACTTCACACAGGACTAGATAGTGCTGCCATACTTCTACTTCACACAGGACTAGATAGTGCTGTCATACTTCTACTTCACACAGGACTTGATAGTGCTGTCATACTTCTACTTCACACAGGACTAGATAGTGCTGTCATACTTCTACTTCACACAGGACTAGATAGTGCTGTCTTACTTCTACTTCACACAGGACTAGATAGTGCTGTCATACTTCTACTTCACACAGGACTAGATAGTGCTGTCATACTTCTACTTCACACAGGACTAGATAGTGCTGTAATACTTCTACTTCACACAGTACTAGATAGTGCTGCCATACTTCTAGTTCACACAGGACTAGATAGTACTGTCATACTTCTACTTCACACTGGACTAGATAGTGCTGTCATACTTCTACTTCACACAGGACTAGATAGTGCTGCCATACTTCTACTTCACACAGGACTAGATAGTGCTGTCATACTTCTACTTCACACAGGACTAGATAGTGCTGCCATACTTCTACTTCACACAGGACTAGATAGTGCTGCCATACTTCTACTTCACACAGGACTAGATAGTGCTGTCATAATTCTACTTCACACAGGACTAGATAGTGCTGTCATACTTCTACTTCACACAGGACTAGATAGTGCTGCCATACTTCTACTTCACACAGGACTAGATAGTGCTGTCATACTTCTACTTCACACAGTACTAGATAGTGCTGCCATACTTCTACTTCACACAGGACTAGATAGTACTGTCATACTTCTACTTCACACAGAACTAGATAGTGCTGCCATACTTCTACTTCACACAGGACTAGATAGTGCTGTCATACTTCTACTTCACACAGGACTAGATAGTGCTGTCTTACTTCTTCTTCACACAGGACTAGATAGTGCTGTCATACTTCTACTTCACACAGGACTAGATAGTGCTGACATACTTCTACTTCACACAGGACTAGATAGTGCTGCCATACTTCTACTTCACACAGGACTAGATAGTGCTGTCTTACTTCTACTTCATACAGGACTAGATAGTGCTGTCATACTTCTACTTCACACAGGACTAGATAGTGCTGACATACTTCTACTTCACACAGGACTAGATAGTGCTGTCATACTTCTACTTCACACAGGACTAGATAGTGCTGACATACTTCTACTTCACACAGGACTAGATAGTGCTGACATACTTCTACTTCACACAGGACTAGATAGTGCTGCCATACTTCTACTTCACACAGGACTAGATAGTGCTGTCTTACTTCTACTTCACACAGGACTAGATAGTGCTGTCATACTTCTACTTCACACAGGACTAGATAGTGCTGTCATACTTCTACTTCACACAGGACTAGATAGTGCTGTCATACTTCTACTTCACACAGGACTAGATAGTGCTGTCATACTTCTACTTCACACAGGACTAGATAGTGCTGTCATACTGCTACTTCACACTGGACTAGATAGTGCTGCCATACTTCTACTTCACACAGGACTAGATAGTGCTGCCATACTTCTACTTCACACAGGACTAGATAGTGCTGCCATACTTCTACTTCACACAGGACTAGATAGTGCTGTCATACTTCTACTTCACACAGGACTAGATAGTGCTGTCATACTTCTACTTCACACAGGACTAGATAGCGCTGTCATACTTCTACTGCACACAGGACTAGATAGCGCTGTCATACTTCTACTTCACACAGGACTAGATAGCGCTGTCATACTTCTACTTCACACAGGACTAGATAGCGCTGTCATACTTCTACTTCACACAGGACTAGATAGTGCTGTCATACTTCTACTTCACACAGGACTAGATAGCGCTGTCATACTTCTACTTCACACAGGACTAGATAGTGCTGCCATACTTCTACTTCACACAGGACTAGATAGTGCTGCCATACTTCTACTTCACACAGGACTAGATAGTCCTGTCATACTTCTACTTCACACAGGACTAGATAGTGCTGTCATACTTCTACTTCACACAGGACTAGATAGTGCTGTCATACTTCTACTTCACACAGGACTAGATAGTGCTGCCATACTTCTACTTCACACAGGACTAGATAGTGCTGTCATACTTCTACTTCACACATGACTAGATAGTGCTGCCATACTTCTACTTCACACAGGACTAGATAGTGCTGTCATACTTCTACTTCACACAGGACTAGATAGTGCTGTCATACTTCTACTTCACACAGGACTAGATAGTGCTGTCATACTTCTACTTCACACAGGACTAGATAGTGCTGCCATACTTCTACTTCACACAGGACTAGATAGTGCTGTCATACTTCTACTTCACACAGGACTAGATAGTGCTGTCATACTTCTACTTCACACAGGACTAGATAGTGCTGTCATACTTCTACTTCACACAGGACTAGATAGTGCTGCCATACTTCTACTTCACACAGGACTAGATAGTGCTGTCATACTTCTACTTCACACAGGACTAGATAGTGCTGTCATACTTCTACTGCACACAGGACTAGATAGTGCTGCCATACTTCTACTTCACACAGGACTAGATAGTGCTGTCATACTTCTACTTCACACAGGACTAGATAGTGCTGCCATACTTCTACTTCACACAGGACTAGATAGTGCTGTCATACTTCTACTTCACACAGGACTAGATAGTGCTGTCATACTTCTACTGCACACAGGACTAGATAGTGCTGTCATACTTCTACTTCACACAGGACTAGATAGTGCTGTCATACTTCTACTTCACACAGGACTAGATAGTGCTGACATACTTCTACTTCACACAGGACTAGATAGTGCTGTCATACTTCTAGTTCACACAGGACTAGATAGTGCTGACATACTTCTACTTCATACAGGACTAGATAGTGCTGACATACTTCTACTTCACACAGGACTAGATAGTGCTGTCATACTTCTACTTCACACAGGACTAGATAGTGCTGTCATACTTCTACTTCACACAGGACTAGATAGTGCTGTCATACTTCTACTTCACACAGGACTAGATAGTGCTGTCATACTTCTACTTCACACAGGACTAGATAGTGCTGCCATACTTCTACTTCACACAGGACTAGATAGTGCTGACATACTTCTACTTCACACAGGACTAGATAGTGCTGACATACTTCTACTTCACACAGGACTAGATAGTGCTGTCATACTTCTACTTCACACAGGACTAGATAGTGCTGCCATACTTCTACTTCACACAGGACTAGATAGTGCTGTCATACTTCTACTTCACACAGGGCTAGATAGTGCTGTAATACTTCTACTTCACACAGGACTAGATAGTGCTGCCATACTTCTACTTCACACAGGACTAGATAGTGCTGTCATACTTCTACTTCACACAGGACTAGATAGTGCTGTCATACTTCTACTTCACACAGGACTAGATAGTGCTGTCATACTTCTACTTCACACAGGACTAGATAGTGCTGTCTTACTTCTACTTCACACAGGACTAGATAGTGCTGTCATACTTCTACTTCACACAGGACTAGATAGTGCTGTCATACTTCTACTTCACACAGGACTAGATAGTGCTGTAATACTTCTACTTCACACAGTACTAGATAGTGCTGCCATACTTCTAGTTCACACAGGACTAGATAGTACTGTCATACTTCTACTTCACACTGGACTAGATAGTGCTGTCATACTTCTACTTCACACAGGACTAGATAGTGCTGCCATACTTCTACTTCACACAGGACTAGATAGTGCTGTCATACTTCTACTTCACACAGGACTAGATAGTCCTGCCATACTTCTACTTCACACAGGACTAGATAGTGCTGCCATACTTCTACTTCACACAGGACTAGATAGTGCTGTCATAATTCTACTTCACACAGGACTAGATAGTGCTGTCATACTTCTACTTCACACAGGACTAGATAGTGCTGCCATACTTCTACTTCACACAGGACTAGATAGTGCTGTCATACTTCTACTTCACACAGTACTAGATAGTGCTGCCATACTTCTACTTCACACAGGACTAGATAGTACTGTCATACTTCTACTTCACACAGAACTAGATAGTGCTGCCATACTTCTACTTCACACAGGACTAGATAGTGCTGTCATACTTCTACTTCACACAGGACTAGATAGTGCTGTCTTACTTCTTCTTCACACAGGACTAGATAGTGCTGTCATACTTCTACTTCACACAGGACTAGATAGTGCTGACATACTTCTACTTCACTCAGGACTAGATAGTGCTGCCATACTTCTACTTCACACAGGACTAGATAGTGCTGTCTTACTTCTACTTCATACAGGACTAGATAGTGCTGTCATACTTCTACTTCACACAGGACTAGATAGTGCTGACATACTTCTACTTCACACAGGACTAGATAGTGCTGTCATACTTCTACTTCACACAGGACTAGATAGTGCTGACATACTTCTACTTCACACAGGACTAGATAGTGCTGACATACTTCTACTTCACACAGGACTAGATAGTGCTGCCATACTTCTACTCACACAGGACTAGATAGTGCTGTCTTACTTCTACTTCACACAGGACTAGATAGTGCTGTCATACTTCTACTTCACACAGGACTAGATAGTGCTGTCATACTTCTACTTCACACAGGACTAGATAGTGCTGTCATACTTCTACTTCACACAGGACTAGATAGTGCTGTCATACTTCTACTTCACACAGGACTAGATAGTGCTGTCATACTGCTACTTCACACTGGACTAGATAGTGCTGCCATACTTCTACTTCACACAGGACTAGATAGTGCTGCCATACTTCTACTTCACACAGGACTAGATAGTGCTGCCATACTTCTACTTCACACAGGACTAGATAGTGCTGTCATACTTCTACTTCACACAGGACTAGATAGTGCTGTCATACTTCTACTTCACACAGGACTAGATAGCGCTGTCATACTTCTACTGCACACAGGACTAGATAGCGCTGTCATACTTCTACTTCACACAGGACTAGATAGCGCTGTCATACTTCTACTTCACACAGGACTAGATAGCGCTGTCATACTTCTACTTCACACAGGACTAGATAGTGCTGTCATACTTCTACTTCACACAGACTAGATAGCGCTGTCATACTTCTACTTCACACAGGACTAGATAGTGCTGCCATACTTCTACTTCACACAGGACTAGAATAGTGCTGCCATACTTCTACTTCACACAGGACTAGATAGTCCTGTCATACTTCTACTTCACACAGGACTAGATAGTGCTGTCATACTTCTACTTCACACAGGACTAGATAGTGCTGTCATACTTCTACTTCACACAGGACTAGATAGTGCTGCCATACTTCTACTTCACACAGGACTAGATAGTGCTGTCATACTTCTACTTCACACATGACTAGATAGTGCTGCCATACTTCTACTTCACACAGGACTAGATAGTGCTGTCATACTTCTACTTCACACAGGACTAGATAGTGCTGTCATACTTCTACTTCACACAGGACTAGATAGTGCTGTCATACTTCTACTTCACACAGGACTAGATAGTGCTGCCATACTTCTACTTCACACAGGACTAGATACTGCTGTCATACTTCTACTTCACACAGGACTAGATAGTGCTGTCATACTTCTACTTCACACAGGACTAGATAGTGCTGTCATACTTCTACTTCACACAGGACTAGATAGTGCTGCCATACTTCTACTTCACACAGGACTAGATAGTGCTGTCATACTTCTACTTCACACAGGACTAGATAGTGCTGTCATAACTTCTACTGCACACAGGACTAGATAGTGCTGCCATACTTCTACTTCACACAGGACTAGATAGTGCTGTCATACTTCTACTTCACACAGGACTAGATAGTGCTGCCATACTTCTACTTCACACAGGACTAGATAGTGCTGTCATACTTCTACTTCACACAGGACTAGATAGTGCTGCCATACTTCTACTTCACACAGGACTAGATAGTGCTGTCATACTTCTACTTCACACAGGACTAGATAGTGCTGTCATACTTCTACTGCACACAGGACTAGATAGTGCTGTCATACTTCTACTTCACACAGGACTAGATAGTGCTGTCATACTTCTACTGCACACAGACTAGATAGTGCTGTCATACTTCTACTTCACACAGGACTAGATAGTGCTGTCATACTTCTACTTCACACAGGACTAGATAGTGCTGACATACTTCTACTTCACACAGGACTAGATAGTGCTGTCATACTTCTAGTTCACACAGGACTAGATAGTGCTGACATACTCTACTTCATACAGGACTAGATAGTGCTGACATACTTCTACTTCACACAGGACTAGATAGTGCTGTCATACTTCTACTTCACACAGGACTAGATAGTGCTGTCATACTTCTACTTCACACAGGACTAGATAGTGCTGTCATACTTCTACTTCACACAGGACTAGATAGTGCTGTCATACTTCTACTTCACACAGGACTAGATAGTGCTGCCATACTTCTACTTCACACAGGACTAGATAGTGCTGACATACTTCTACTTCACACAGGACTAGATAGTGCTGACATACTTCTACTTCACACAGGACTAGATAGTGCTGTCATACTTCTACTTCACACAGGACTAGATAGTGCTGCCATACTTCTACTTCACACAGGACTAGATAGTGCTGTCATACTTCTACTTCACACAGGGCTAGATAGTGCTGTAATACTTCTACTTCACACAGGACTAGATAGTGCTGCCATACTTCTACTTCACACAGGACTAGATAGTGCTGTCATACTTCTACTTCACACAGGACTAGATAGTGCTGTCATACTTCTACTTCACACAGGACTAGATAGTGCTGTCATACTTCTACTTCACACAGGACTAGATAGTGCTGTCTTACTTCTACTTCACACAGGACTAGATAGTGCTGTCATACTTCTACTTCACACAGGACTAGATAGTGCTGTCATACTTCTACTTCACACAGGACTAGATAGTGCTGTAATACTTCTACTTCACACAGTACTAGATAGTGCTGCCATACTTCTAGTTCACACAGGACTAGATAGTACTGTCATACTTCTACTTCACACTGGACTAGATAGTGCTGTCATACTTCTACTTCACACAGGACTAGATAGTGCTGCCATACTTCTACTTCACACAGGACTAGATAGTGCTGTCATACTTCTACTTCACACAGGACTAGATAGTGCTGCCATACTTCTACTTCACACAGGACTAGATAGTGCTGCCATACTTCTACTTCACACAGGACTAGATAGTGCTGTCATAATTCTACTTCACACAGGACTAGATAGTGCTGTCATACTTCTACTTCACACAGGACTAGATAGTGCTGCCATACTTCTACTTCACACAGGACTAGATAGTGCTGTCATACTTCTACTTCACACAGTACTAGATAGTGCTGCCATACTTCTACTTCACACAGGACTAGATAGTACTGTCATACTTCTACTTCACACAGAACTAGATAGTGCTGCCATACTTCTACTTCACACAGGACTAGATAGTGCTGTCATACTTCTACTTCACACAGGACTAGATAGTGCTGTCTTACTTCTACTTCACACAGGACTAGATAGTGCTGTCATACTTCTACTTCACACAGGACTAGATAGTGCTGTCATACTTCTACTTCACACAGGACTAGATAGTGCTGTCATACTTCTACTTCACACAGGACTAGATAGTGCTGTCATACTTCTACTTCACACAGGACTAGATAGTGCTGCCATACTTCTACTTCACACAGGACTAGATAGTGCTGTCATACTTCTACTTCACACATGACTAGATAGTGCTGCCATACTTCTACTTCACACAGGACTAGATAGTGCTGTCATACTTCTACTTCACACAGGACTAGATAGTGCTGTCATACTTCTACTTCACACAGGACTAGATAGTGCTGTCATACTTCTACTTCACACAGGACTAGATAGTGCTGCCATACTTCTACTTCACACAGGACTAGATACTGCTGTCATACTTCTACTTCACACAGGACTAGATAGTGCTGTCATACTTCTACTTCACACAGGACTAGATAGTGCTGTCATACTTCTACTTCACACAGGACTAGATAGTGCTGCCATACTTCTACTTCACACAGGACTAGATAGTGCTGTCATACTTCTACTTCACACAGGACTAGATAGTGCTGTCATTACTTCTACTGCACACAGGACTAGATAGTGCTGCCATACTTCTACTTCACACAGGACTAGATAGTGCTGTCATACTTCTACTTCACACAGGACTAGATAGTGCTGCCATACTTCTACTTCACACAGGACTAGATAGTGCTGTCATACTTCTACTTCACACAGGACTAGATAGTGCTGCCATACTTCTACTTCACACAGGACTAGATAGTGCTGTCATACTTCTACTTCACACAGGACTAGATAGTGCTGTCATACTTCTACTGCACACAGACTAGATAGTGCTGTCATACTTCTACTTCACACAGGACTAGATAGTGCTGTCATACTTCTACTGCACACAGGACTAGATAGTGCTGTCATACTTCTACTCACACAGGACTAGATAGTGCTGTCATACTTCTACTTCACACAGGACTAGATAGTGCTGACATACTTCTACTTCACACAGGACTAGATAGTGCTGTCATACTTCTAGTTCACACAGGACTAGATAGTGCTGACATACTTCTACTTCATACAGGACTAGATAGTGCTGACATACTTCTACTTCACACAGGACTAGATAGTGCTGTCATACTTCTACTTCACACAGGACTAGATAGTGCTGTCATACTTCTACTTCACACAGGACTAGATAGTGCTGTCATACTTCTACTTCACACAGGACTAGATAGTGCTGTCATACTTCTACTTCACACAGGACTAGATAGTGCTGCCATACTTCTACTTCACACAGGACTAGATAGTGCTGACATACTTCTACTTCACACAGGACTAGATAGTGCTGACATACTTCTACTTCACACAGGACTAGATAGTGCTGTCATACTTCTACTTCACACAGGACTAGATAGTGCTGCCATACTTCTACTTCACACAGGACTAGATAGTGCTGTCATACTTCTACTTCACACAGGGCTAGATAGTGCTGTAATACTTCTACTTCACACAGGACTAGATAGTGCTGCCATACTTTACTACTCACACAGGACTAGATAGTGCTGTCATACTTCTACTTCACACAGGACTAGATAGTGCTGTCATACTTCTACTTCACACAGGACTAGATAGTGCTGTCATACTTCTACTTCACACAGGACTAGATAGTGCTGTCTTACTTCTACTTCACACAGGACTAGATAGTGCTGTCATACTTCTACTTCACACAGGACTAGATAGTGCTGTCATACTTCTACTTCACACAGGACTAGATAGTGCTGTAATACTTCTACTTCACACAGTACTAGATAGTGCTGCCATACTTCTAGTTCACACAGGACTAGATAGTACTGTCATACTTCTACTTCACACTGGACTAGATAGTGCTGTCATACTTCTACTTCACACAGGACTAGATAGTGCTGCCATACTTCTACTTCACACAGGACTAGATAGTGCTGTCATACTTCTACTTCACACAGGACTAGATAGTGCTGCCATACTTCTACTTCACACAGGACTAGATAGTGCTGCCATACTTCTACTTCACACAGGACTAGATAGTGCTGTCATAATTCTACTTCACACAGGACTAGATAGTGCTGTCATACTTCTACTTCACACAGGACTAGATAGTGCTGCCATACTTCTACTTCACACAGGACTAGATAGTGCTGTCATACTTCTACTTCACACAGTACTAGATAGTGCTGCCATACTTCTACTTCACACAGGACTAGATAGTACTGTCATACTTCTACTTCACACAGAACTAGATAGTGCTGCCATACTTCTACTTCACACAGGACTAGATAGTGCTGTCATACTTCTACTTCACACAGGACTAGATAGTGCTGTCTTACTTCTACTTCACACAGGACTAGATAGTGCTGTCATACTTCTACTTCACACAGGACTAGATAGTGCTGTCATACTTCTACTTCACACAGGACTAGATAGTGCTGTCATACTTCTACTTCACACAGGACTAGATAGTGGTGACATACTTCTACTTCACACAGGACTAGATAGTGCTGCCATACTTCTACTTCACACAGGACTAGATAGTGCTGTCTTACTTCTTCTTCACACAGGACTAGATAGTGCTGACATACTTCTACTTCACACAGGACTAGATAGTGCTGTCATACTTCTATTTCACACAGGACTAGATAGTGCTGACATACTTCTACTTCATACAGGACTAGATAGTGCTGACATACTTCTTCTTCACACAGGACTAGATAGTGCTGTCATACTTCTACTTCACACGGACTAGATAGTGCTGTCATTCTTCTACTTCACACAGGACTAGATAGTGCTGTCATACTTCTACTTCACACAGGACTAGATAGTGCTGTCATACTTCTACTTCACACAGGACTAGATAGTGCTGTCATACTTCTACTTCACACAGGACTAGATAGTGCTGCCATACTTCTACTTCACACAGGACTAGATAGTGCTGACATACTTCTACTTCACACAGGACTAGATAGTGCTGACATACTTCTACTTCACACAGGACTAGATAGTGCTGTCATACTTCTACTTCACACAGGACTAGATAGTGCTGCCATACTTCTACTTCACACAGGACTAGATAGTGCTGTCATACTTCTACTTCACACAGGGCTAGATAGTGCTGTAATACTTCTACTTCACACAGGACTAGATAGTGCTGCCATACTTCTACTTCACACAGGACTAGATAGTGCTGTCATACTTCTACTTCACACAGGACTAGATAGTGCTGTCATACTTCTACTTCACACAGGACTAGATAGTGCTGTCATACTTCTACTTCACACAGGACTAGATAGTGCTGTCTTACTTCTACTTCACACAGGACTAGATAGTGCTGTCATACTTCTACTTCACACAGGACTAGATAGTGCTGTCATACTTCTACTTCACACAGGACTAGATAGTGCTGTAATACTTCTACTTCACACAGTACTAGATAGTGCTGCCATACTTCTAGTTCACACAGGACTAGATAGTACTGTCATACTTCTACTTCACACTGGACTAGATAGTGCTGTCATACTTCTACTTCACACAGGACTAGATAGTGCTGCCATACTTCTACTTCACACAGGACTAGATAGTGCTGTCATACTTCTACTTCACACAGGACTAGATAGTGCTGCCATACTTCTACTTCACACAGGACTAGATAGTGCTGCCATACTTCTATTTCACACAGGACTAGATAGTGCTGACATACTTCTACTTCATACAGGACTAGATAGTGCTGACATACTTCTTCTTCACACAGGACTAGATAGTGCTGTCATACTTCTACTTCACACAGGACTAGATAGTGCTGTCATTCTTCTACTTCACACAGGACTAGATAGTGCTGTCATACTTCTACTTCACACAGGACTAGATAGTGCTGTCATACTTCTACTTCACACAGGAATAGATAGTGCTGCCTTACTTCTACTTCACACAGGACTAGATAGTGCTGACATACTTCTACTTCATACAGGACTAGATAGTGCTGACATACTTCTACTTCACACAGGACTAGATAGTGCTGTCATACTTCTACTTCACACAGGACTAGATAGTGCTGTAATACTTCTACTTCACACAGGACTAGATAGTGCTGTCATACTGCTACTTCACACAGGACTAGATAGTGCTGTCTTACTTCTATTTCACACAGGTCTAGATAGTGCTGTCATTCTTCTACTTCACACAGGGCTAGATAGTGCTGTCATACTTCTACTTCACACAGGACTAGATAGTGCTGCCATACTTCTACTTCACACAGGACTAGATAGTGCTGTCTTACTTCTACTATACACAGGACTAGATAGTGCTGTCATACTTCTACTTCACACAGGACTAGATAGTGCTGTCATACTTCTACTTCACACAGGACTAGATAGTGCTGACATACTTCTACTTCACACAGGACTAGATAGTGCTGTCATACTTCTAGTTCACACAGGACTAGATAGTGCTGACATACTTCTACTTCATACAGGACTAGATAGTGCTGACATACTTCTTCACACAGGACTAGATAGTGCTGTCATACTTCTACTTCACACAGGACTAGATAGTGCTGCCATACTTCTACTTCACACAGGACTAGATAGTGCTGTCATACTTCTACTTCACACAGGACTAGATAGTGCTGTAATACTTCTACTTCACACAGGACTAGATAGTGCTGTCATACTTCTACTTCACACAGGACTAGATAGTGCTGCCATACTTCTACTTCACACTGGACTAGATAGTGCTGCCATACTTCTACTTCACACAGGACTAGATAGTACTGTCATACTTCTACTTCACACAGGACTAGATAGTGCTTCCATACTTCTACTTCACACAGGACTAGATAGTGCTGTCATACTTCTACTTCACACAGGACTAGATAGTGCTGTCTTACTTCTACTTCACACAGGACTAGATAGTGCTGTCATACTTCTACTTCACACAGGACTAGATAGTGCTGTCATACTTCTACTTCACACAGGACTAGATAGTGCTGTCATACTTCTACTTCACACAGGACTAGATAGTGCTGACATACTTCTACTTCACACAGGACTAGATAGTGCTGCCATACTTCTACTTCACACAGGACTAGATAGTGCTGTCTTACTTCTACTTCACACAGGACTAGATAGTGCTGTCATACTTCTATTTCACACAGGACTAGATAGTGCTGCCATACTGCTACTTCACGCAGGACTAGATAGTGCTGCCATACTTCTCCTTCATACAGGACTAGATAGTGCTGTCATACTTCTACTTCATACAGGACTAGATAGTGCTGTCTTACTTCTACTTCACTCGGGACTAGATTGTGCTGTCTTACTTCTACTTCACACAGGACTAGATAGTGCTGTCATACTTCTACTTCACACAGGACTAGATTGTGCTGTCTTACTTCTACTTCACACAGGACTAGATAGTGCTGTCATACTTCTACTTCACACAGGACTAGATAGTGCTGCCATACTTCTCCTTCATACAGGACTAGATAGTGCTGTCATACTTCTACTTCATACAGGACTAGATAGTGCTGTCTTACTTCTACTTCACTCAGGACTAGATAGTGCTGTCATACTTCTACTTCACACAGGAGTAGATAGTGCTGCCATACTTCTACTTCATACAGGACTAGATAGTGCTGCCATACTTCTACTTCACACAGGACTAGATAGTGCTGTCATACTTCTACTTCACACAGGACTAGATAGTGCTGTCTTACTTCTACTTCACACAGGACTAGATAGTGCTGTCATACTTCTACTTCACACAGGACTAGATAGTGCTGTCTTACTTCTACTTCACACAGGACTAGATAGTGCTGACATACTTCTACTTCACACAGGACTAGATAGTGCTGCTATACTTCTACTTCACACAGGACTAGATAGTGCTGTCATACTTCTACTTCACACAGGACTAGATAGTGCTGTCATACTTCTACTTCACACAGGACTAGATAGTGCTGACATACTTCTACTTCACACAGGACTAGATAGTGCTGCTATACTTCTACTTCACACAGGACTACATAGTGCTGACATACTTCTACTTCACACAGGACTAGATAGTGCTGCCATACTTCTACTTCACACAGGACTAGATAGTGCTGCCATACTTCTACTTCACACAGGACTAGATAGTGCTGTCATACTTCTACTTCACACAGGACTAGATAGTGCTGCCATACTTCTACTTCACACAGGACTAGATAGTGCTGTCTTACTTCTACTTCACACAGGACTAGATAGTGCTGTCATACTTCTACTTCACACAGGACTAGATAGTGCTGTCATACTTCTACTTCACACAGGACTAGATAGTTCTGCCATACTTCTACTTCACACAGGACTAGATAGTGCTGTCATACTTCTACTTCACACAGGACTAGATAGTGCTGTCATACTTCTACTTCACACAGGACTAGATAGTGCTGCCATACTTCTACTTCACACTGGACTAGATAGTGCTGTCATACTGCTACTGCACACTGGACTAGATAGTGCTGTCATACTTCTACTTCACACAGTACTAGATAGTGCTGCCATACTTCTACTTCACACAGGACTAGATAGTGCTGCTATACTTCTACCTCACACAGGACTAGATAGTGCTGTCATACTTCTACTTCACACAGGACTAGATAGTGCTGCCATACTTCTACTTCACACAGGACTAGATAGTGCTGTCATACTTCTACTTCACACAGGACTAGATAGTGCTGTCATACTTCTACTTCACACAGGACTAGATAGTGCTGCCATACTTCTACTTCACACAGGACTAGATAGTGCTGTCATACTTCTACTTCACACAGGACTAGATAGTGCTGTCATACTTCTACTTCACACAGAACTAGATAGTGCTGCCATACTTCTACTTCACACAGGACTAGATAGTGCTGTCATACTTCTACTTCACACAGAACTAGATAGTGCTGTCATACTTCTACTTCACGCAGGATTAGATAGTGCTGTCATACTTCTACTTCACACAGGACTAGATAGTGCTGTCATATTTCTACTTCACGCAGGACTAGATAGTGCTGTCATACTTCTACTTCACACAGGACTAGATAGTGCTGCCATACTTCTACTTCACACAGGACTAGATAGTGCTGTCATACTTCTACTTCACACAGGACTAGATAGTGCTGTCTTACTTCTACTTCACACAGGACTAGATAGTGCTGTCATACTTCTACTTCACACAGGACTAGATAGTGCTGTCTTACTTCTACTTCACACAGGACTAGATAGTGCTGACATACTTCTACTTCACACAGGACTAGATAGTGCTGCTATACTTCTACTTCACACAGGACTAGATAGTGCTGTCATACTTCTACTTCACACAGGACTAGATAGTGCTGTCATACTTCTACTTCACACAGGACTAGATAGTGCTGCCATACTTCTACTTCACACAGGACTAGATAGTGCTGTCATACTTCTACTTCACACAGGACTAGATAGTGCTGTCATACTTCTACTTCACACAGAACTAGATAGTGCTGCCATACTTCTACTTCACACAGGACTAGATAGTGCTGTCATACTTCTACTTCACACAGAACTAGATAGTGCTGTCATACTTCTACTTCACGCAGGACTAGATAGTGCTGTCATACTTCTACTTCACACAGGACTAGATAGTGCTGTCATATTTCTACTTCACGCAGGACTAGATAGTGCTGTCATACTTCTACTTCACACAGGACTAGATAGTGCTGCCATACTTCTACTTCACACAGGACTAGATAGTGCTGTCATACTTCTACTTCACACAGGACTAGATAGTGCTGTCTTACTTCTACTTCACACAGGACTAGATAGTGCTGTCATACTTCTACTTCACACAGGACTAGATAGTGCTGTCTTACTTCTACTTCACAAGGACTAGATAGTGCTGACATACTTCTACTTCACACAGGACTAGATAGTGCTGCTATACTTCTACTTCACACAGGACTAGATAGTGCTGTCCATACTTCTACTTCACACAGGACTAGATAGTGCTGTCATACTTCTACTTCACACAGGACTAGATAGTGCTGACATACTTCTACTTCACACAGGACTAGATAGTGCTGCTATACTTCTACTTCACACAGGACTAGATAGTGCTGACATACTTCTACTTCACACAGGACTAGATAGTGCTGCCATACTTCTACTTCACACAGGACTAGATAGTGCTGCCATACTTCTACTTCACACAGGACTAGATAGTGCTGTCATACTTCTACTTCACACAGGACTAGATAGTGCTGTTATACTTCTACTTCATACAGGACTAGATAGTGCTGTCATACTTCTACTTCACACAGGACTAGATAGTGCTGTCATACCTCTACTTCACACAGGACTAGATAGTGCTGTCTTACTTCTACTTCACACAGGACTAGATAGTGCTGTCTTACTTCTACTTCACACAGGACTAGATAGTGCTGTCATACTTCTACTTCACACAGGACTAGATAGTGCTGCCATACTTCTACTTCACACAGGACTAGATAGTGCTGTCATACTTCTACTTCACACAGGACTAGATAGTGCTATCATACTGCTACTTCACAGAGGACTAGATAGTGCTGCCATACTTCTACTTCACACAGGACTAGATAGTGCTGTCATACTTCTACTTCACACAGGACTAGATAGTGCTGCCATACTTCTACTTCACACAGGACTAGATAGTGCTGCCATACTTCTACTTCACACAGGACTAGATAGTGCTGTCTTACTTCTACTTCACACAGGACTAGATAGTGCTGTCATACTTCTACTTCACACAGGACTAGATAGTACTGTCATACTTCTACTTCACACAGGACTAGATAGTGCTGTCATCCTTCTACTTCACACAGGACTAGATAGTGCTGTCATACTTCTACTTCACACAGGACTAGATAGTGCTGTCATACTTCTACTTCACACAGGACTAGATAGTGCTGTCATACTTCTACTTCACACATGACTAGATAGTGCTGCCATACTTCTACTTCACACAGACTAGATAGTGCTGCCATACTTCTACTTCACACAGGACTAGATAGTGCTGTCACACTTCTACTTCACACAGGACTAGATAGTGCTGTCATACTTCTCCTTCACACAGGACTACATAGTGCTGGCATACTTCTACTTCACACAGGACTAGATAGTGCTGCCATACTTCTACTTCACACAGGACTAGATAGTGCTGTCATACTTCTACTTCACACAGGACTAGATAGTGCTGTCTTACTTCTACTTCACACAGGGCTAGATAGCGCTGTCATACTTCTACTTCTACTTCACACAGGACTAGATAATGCTGTCATACTTCTACTTCACACAGGACTAGATAGTGCTGTCTTACTTCTACTTCACACAGCACTAGATAGTGCTGTCATACTTCTACTTCACACAGGACTAGATAGTGCTGTCTTACTTCTACTTCACACAGGACTAGATAGTGCTGACATACTTCTACTTCACACAGGACTAGATAGTGCTGACATACTTCTACTTCACACAGGACTAGATAGTGCTGTCATACTTCTACTTCACACAGGACTAGATAGTGCTGACATACTTCTACTTCACACAGGACTAGATAGTGCTGTCTTACTTCTACTTCACACAGGACTAGATAGTGCTGACATACTTCTACTTCACACAGGACTAGATAGTGCTGTCTTACTTCTACTTCACACAGGACTAGATAGTGCTGCCATACTTCTACTTCACACAGGACTAGATAGTGCTGTTATACTTCTACTTCACACAGGACTAGATAGTGCTGTCATACTTCTACTTCACACAGGACTAGATAGTGCTGTCATACTTGTACTTCACACAGGTCTAGATAGTGCTGTCATACTTCTACTTCACACAGGACTAGATAGTGCTGTCATACTTCTACTTCACACAGGACTAGATAGTGCTGCCATACTTCTACTTCACACAGGACTAGATAGTACTGTCATACTTCTACTTCACACAGGGCTAGATAGCGCTGTCATACTTCTACTTCACACAGGACTAGATAGTGCTGTCATACTTCTACTTCACACAGGAATAGATAGTGCTGTCATACTTCTACTTCACACAGGACTAGATAGTGCTGTCATACTTCTACTTCACACGGACTAGATAGTGCTGCCATACTTCTACTTCACACAGGACTAGATAGTGCTGCCATACTTCTACTTCACACAGGACTAGATAGTGCTGCCATACTTCTACTTCACACAGGACTAGATAGTGCTGCCATACTTCTACTTCACACAGGACTAGATAGTGCTGCCATACTTCTACTTCACACAGGACTAGATAGTACTGCCATACTTCTACTTCACACAGGACTAGATAGTGCTGTCATACTTCTACTTCACACAGGACTAGATAGTGCTGCCATACTTCTACTTCACACAGGACTAGATAGTGCTGCCATACTTCTACTTCACACAGGACTAGATAGTGCTGTAATACTTCTACTTCACACAGGACTAGATAGTGCTGCCATACTGCTACTTCACACAGGACTAGGTAGTGCTGTCATACTTCTACTTCACACAGGACTAGATAGTGCTGCCATACTTCTACTTCACACAGGACTAGATAGTGCTGTCTTACTTCTACTTCACACAGGACTAGATAGTGCTGTGTGAAGTAGAAGTATGGCAGCACTATCTAGTCCTGTGTGAAGTAGAAGTATGACAGCACTACCTAGTCCTGTGTGAAGTAGCAGTATGGCAGCACTATCTAGTCCTGTGTGAAGTAGAAGTATTACAGCACTATCTAGTCCTGTGTGAAGTAGAAGTATGGCAGCACTATCTAGTCCTGTGTGAAGTAGAAGTATGGCAGCACTATCTAGTCCTGTGTGAAGTAGAAGTATGACAGCACTATCTAGTCCTGTGTGAAGTAGAAGTATGGCAGTACTATCTAGTCCTGTGTGAAGTAGAAGTATGGCAGCACTATCTAGTCCTGTGTGAAGTAGAAGTATGGCAGCACTATCTAGTCCTGTGTGAAGTAGAAGTATGGCAGCACTATCTAGTCCTGTGTGAAGTAGAAGTATGGCAGCACTATCTAGTCCTGTGTGAAGTAGAAGTATGGCAGCACTATCTAGTCCTGTGTGAAGTAGAAGTATGACAGCACTATCTAGTCCTGTGTGAAGTAGAAGTATGACAGCACTATCTATTCCTGTGTGAAGTAGAAGTATGACAGCACTATCTAGTCCTGTGTGAAGTAGAAGTATGACAGCGCTATCTAGCCCTGTGTGAAGTAGAAGTATGACAGTACTATCTAGTCCTGTGTGAAGTAGAAGTATGGCAGCACTATCTAGTCCTGTGTGAAGTAGAAGTATGACAGCACTATCTAGTCCTGTGTGAAGTAGAAGTATGACAGCACTATCTAGACCTGTGTGAAGTACAAGTATGACAGCACTATCTAGTCCTGTGTGAAGTAGAAGTATGACAGCACTATCTAGTCCTGTGTGAAGTAGAAGTATAACAGCACTATCTAGTCCTGTGTGAAGTAGAAGTATGGCAGCACTATCTAGTCCTGTGTGAAGTAGAAGTAAGACAGCACTATCTAGTCCTGTGTGAAGTAGAAGTATGTCAGCACTATCTAGTCCTGTGTGAAGTAGAAGTAAGACAGCACTATCTAGTCCTGTGTGAAGTAGAAGTATGTCAGCACTATCTAGTCCTGTGTGAAGTAGAAGTATGACAGCACTATCTAGTCCTGTGTGAAGTAGAAGTATGTCAGCACTATCTAGTCCTGTGTGAAGTAGAAGTATGTCAGCACTATCTAGTCCTGTGTGAAGTAGAAGTAAGACAGCACTATCTAGTCCTGTGTGAAGTAGAAGTATGACAGCACTATCTAGTGCTGTGTGAAGTAGAAGTAAGACAGCACTATCTAGTCCTGTGTGAAGTAGAAGTATGACAGCATTATCTAGTCCTGTGTGAAGTAGAAGTAGAAGTATGACAGCGCTATCTAGCCCTGTGTGAAGTAGAAGTAAGACAGCACTATCTAGTCCTGTGTGAAGTAGAAGTATGACAGCACTATCTAGTCCTGTGTGAAGTAGAAGTATGGCAGCACTATCTAGTCCTGTGTGAAGTAGAAGTATGCCAGCACTATGTAGTCCTGTGTGAAGGAGAAGTATGACAGCACTATCTAGTCCTGTGTGAAGTAGAAGTGTGACAGCACTATCTAGTCCTGTGTGAAGTAGAAGTATGGCAGCACTATCTAGTCCTGTGTGAAGTAGAAGTATGGCAGCACTATCTAGTCATGTGTGAAGTAGAAGTATGACAGCACTATCTAGTCCTGTGTGAAGTAGAAGTATGACAGCACTATCTAGTCCTGTGTGAAGTAGAAGTATGACAGCACTATCTAGTCCTGTGTGAAGTAGAAGGATGACAGCACTATCTAGTCCTGTGTGAAGTAGAAGTATGACAGTACTATCTAGTCCTGTGTGAAGTAGAAGTATGACAGCACTATCTAGTCCTGTGTGAAGTAGAAGTAAGACAGCACTATCTAGTCCTGTGTGAAGTAGAAGTATGGCAGCACTATCTAGTCCTGTGTGAAGTAGAAGTATGGCAGCACTATCTAGTCCTGTGTGAAGTAGAAGTATGACAGCACTATCTAGTCCTGTGTGAAGTAGAAGTATGGCAGCACTATCTAGTCCTCTGTGAAGTAGCAGTATGATAGCACTATCTAGTCCTGTGTGAAGTAGAAGTATGACAGCACTATCTAGTCCTGTGTGAAGTAGAAGTATGGCAGCACTATCTAGTCCTGTGTGAAGTAGAAGTATGACAGCACTATCTAGTCCTGTGTGAAGTAGAAGTAAGACAGCACTATCTAGTCCTGTGTGAAGTAGAAGTAAGACAGCACTATCTAGTCCTGTGTGAAGTAGAGGTATGACAGCACTATCTAGTCCTGTGTGAAGTAGAAGTATGACAGCACTATCTAGTCCTGTATGAAGTAGAAGTATAACAGCACTATCTAGTCCTGTGTGAAGTAGAAGTATGACAGCACTATCTAGTCCTGTGTGAAGTAGAAGTATGGCAGCACTATCTAGTCCTGTGTGAAGTAGAAGTATGGCAGCACTATCTAGTCCTGTGTGAAGTAGAAGTATGTCAGCACTATCTAGTCCTGTGTGAAGTAGAAGTATAGCAGCACTATCTAGTCCTGTGTGAAGTAGAAGTATGTCAGCACTATCTAGTCCTGTGTGAAGTAGAAGTATGACAGCACTATCTAGTCCTGTGTGAAGTAGAAGTATGACAGCACTATCTAGTCCTGTGTGAAGTAGAAGTATAGCAGCACTATCTAGTCCTGTGTGAAGTAGAAGTATGTCAGCACTATCTAGTCCTGTGTGAAGTAGAAGTAAGACAGCACTATCTAGTCCTGTGTGAAGTAGAAGTATGACAGCACTATCTAGTCCTGTGTGAAGTAGAAGTAAGACAGCACTATCTAGTCCTGTGTGAAGTAGAAGTATGACAGCACTATCTAGTCCTGTGTGAAGTAGAAGTATGGCAGCACTATCTAGTCCTGTGTGAAGTAGAAGTATGACAGCACTATCTAGTCCTGCGTGAAGTAGAAATATGACAGCACTATCTAGTCCTGTGTGAAGTAGAAGTATGACAGCACTATCTAGTCCTGCGTGAAGTAGAAGTATGACAGCACTATCTAGTTCTGTGTGAAGTAGAAGTATGACAGCACTATCTAGTCCTGTGTGAAGTAGAAGTATGGCAGCACTATCTAGTTCTGTGTGAAGTAGAAGTATGACAGCACTATCTAGTCCTGTGTGAAGTAGAAGTATGACAGCACTATCTAGTCCTGTGTGAAGTAGAAGTATGGCAGCACTATCTAGTCCTGTGTGAAGTAGAAGTATGACAGCACTATCTAGTCCTGTGTGAAGTAGAAGTATGACAGCACTATCTAGTCCTGTGTGAAGTAGAAGTATAGCAGCACTATCTAGTCCTGTGTGAAGTAGAAGTATGTCAGCACTATCTAGTCCTGTGTGAAGTAGAAGTAAGACAGCACTATCTAGTCCTGTGTGAAGTAGAAGTATGACAGCACTATCTAGTCCTGTGTGAAGTAGAAGTAAGACAGCACTATCTAGTCCTGTGTGAAGTAGAAGTATGACAGCACTATCTAGTCCTGTGTGAAGTAGAAGTATGGCAGCACTATCTAGTCCTGTGTGAAGTAGAAGTATGACAGCACTATCTAGTCCTGCGTGAAGTAGAAATATGACAGCACTATCTAGTCCTGTGTGAAGTAGAAGTATGACAGCACTATCTAATCCTGCGTGAAGTAGAAGTATGACAGCACTATCTAGTTCTGTGTGAAGTAGAAGTATGACAGCACTATCTAGTCCTGTGTGAAGTAGAAGTATGGCAGCACTATCTAGTTCTGTGTGAAGTAGAAGTATGACAGCACTATCTAGTCCTGTGTGAAGTAGAAGTATGACAGCACTATCTAGTCCTGTGTGAAGTAGAAGTATGGCAGCACTATCTAGTCCTGTGTGAAGTAGAAGTATGACAGCACTATCTAGTCCTGTGTGAAGTAGAAGTATGACAGCACTATCTAGTCCTGTGTGAAGTAGAAGTATGGCAGCACTATCTAGTCCTGTGTGAAGTAGAAGTATGACAGCACTATCTAGTCCTGTGTGAGGTAGAAGTATAGCAGCACTATCTAGTCCTGTGTGAAGTAGAAGTATGGCAGCACTATCTAGTACTGTGTGAAGTAGAAGTATGACAGCACTATCTAGTCCAGTGTGCAGTAGCAGTATGACAGCACTATCTAGTCCAGTGTGAAGTAGAAGTATGGCAGCACTATCTAGTCCTGTGTGAAGTAGAAGTATGACAGCACTATCTAGTCCTGTGTGAAGTAGAAGTATGACAGCACTATCTAGTCCTGTGTGAAGTAGAAGTATGGCAGAACTATCTAGTCCTGTGTGAAGTAGAAGTATGACAGCACTATCTAGTCCTGTGTGAAGTAGAAGTATGACAGCACTATCTAGTCCTGTGTGAAGTAGAAGTAAGACAGCACTATCTAGTCCTGTGTGAAGTAGAAGTATGGCAGCACTATCTAGTCCTGTGTGAAGTAGAAGTATGACAGCACTATCTAGTCCTGTGTGAAGTAGAAGTATGGCAGCACTATCTAGTCCTGTGTGAAGTAGAAGTATGGCAGCACTATCTAGTCCTGTGTGAAGTAGAAGTATGTCAGCACTATGTAGTCCTGTGTGAAGTAGAAGTATAGCAGCACTATCTAGTCCTGTGTGAAGTAGAAGTATGTCAGCACTATCTAGTCCTGTGTGAAGTAGAAGTATGACAGCACTATCTAGTCCTGTGTGAAGTAGAAGTATGACAGCACTATCTAGTCCTGTGTGAAGTAGAAGTATAGCAGCACTATCTAGTCCTGTGTGAAGTAGAAGTATGTCAGCACTATCTAGTCCTGTGTGAAGTAGAAGTAAGACAGCACTATCTAGTCCTGTGTGAAGTAGAAGTATGACAGCACTATCTAGTCCTGTGTGAAGTAGAAGTAAGACAGCACTATCTAGTCCTGTGTGAAGTAGAAGTATGACAGCACTATCTAGTCCTGTGTGAAGTAGAAGTATGGCAGCACTATCTAGTCCTGTATGAAGTAGAAGTATGGCAGCACTATCTACTCCTGTGTGAAGTAGAAGTATGACAGCACTATCTAGTCCTGAGTGAAGTAGAAGTAAGACAGCACTATCTAGTCCTGTATGAAGTAGAAGTATGACAGCACTATCTAGTCCTGTATGAAGGAGAAGTATGGCAGCACTATCTAGTCCTGTGTGAAGTAGAAGTATGACAGCACTATCTAGTCCTGTGTGAAGTAGAAGTAAGACAGCACAATCTAGTCCTGTGTGAAGTAGAAGTATGACAGCACTATCTAGTCCTGTGTGAAGTAGAAGTAAGACAGCACAATCTAGTCCCGAGTGAAGTAGAAGTAAGACAGCACTATCTAGTCCTGTATGAAGTAGAAGTATGACAGCACTATCTAGTCCTGTATGAAGGAGAAGTATGGCAGCACTATCTAGTCCTGCGTGAAGTAGCAGTATGGCAGCACTATCTAGTCCTGTGTGAAATAGAAGTATGACAGCACTATCTAGTCCTGTGTGAAGTAGAAGTAAGACAGCACTATCTAGTCCTGTGTGAAGTAGAAGTATGGCAGCACTATCTAGTCCTGTGTGAAGTAGAAGTATGTCAGCACTATCTAGTCCTGTGTGAAGTAGAAGTATGACAGCACTATCTAGTCCTGTGTGAAGTAGAAGTATGACAGCACTATCTAGTCCTGTGTGAAGTAGAAGTATGACAGCACTATCTAGTCCTGTGTGAAGTAGAAGTAAGACAGCACTATCTAGTCCTGTGTGAAGTAGAAGTATGACAGCACTATCTAGTCCTGTGTGAAGTAGAAGTATGGAAGCACTATCTAGTCCTGTGTGAAGTAGAAGTATGACAGTACTATCTAGTCCTGTGTGAAGTAGAAGTATGGCAGCACTATCTAGTCCAGTGTGAAGTAGAAGTATGGCAGCACTATCTAGTCCTGTGTGAAGTAGAAGTATGACAGCACTATCTAGTCCTGTGTGAAGTAGAAGTATTACAGCACTATCTAGTCCTGTGTGAAGTAGAAGTATGACAGCACTATCTAGTCCTGTGTGAAGTAGAAGTATGGCAGCACTATCTAGTCCTGTGTGAAGTAGAAGTATGACAGCACTATCTAGTCCTGTGTGAAGAAGTATGTCAGCACTATCTAGTCCTGTATGAAGTAGAAGTATGTCAGCACTATCTAGTCCTGTGTGAACTAGAAGTATGACAGCACTATCTAGTCCTGTGTGAAGTAGAAGTATGTCAGCACTATCTAGTCCTGTGTGAAGTAGAAGTATGACAGCACTATCTAGTCCTGTGTGAAGTAGAAGTATGACAGCACTATCTAGTCCTGTGTATAGTAGAAGTAAGACAGCACTATCTAGTCCTGTGTGAAGTAGAAGTATGGCAGCACTATCTAGTCCTGTGTGAAGTAGAAGTATGACAGCACTATCTAGCCCTGTGTGAAGTAGAAGAATGACAGCACTATCTAGACCTGTGTGAAATAGAAGTAAGACAGCACTATCTAGTCCTGTGTGAAGTAGCAGTATGACAGCACTATCTAGTCCTGTGTGAAGTAGAAGTATTACAGCACTATCTAGTCCTGTGTGAAGTAGAAGTATGACAGCACTATCTAGTCCTGTGTGAAGTAGAAGTATGTCAGCACTATCTAGTCCTGTATGAAGTAGAAGTATGTCAGCACTATCTAGTCCTGTGTGAAGTAGAAGTAAGGCAGCACTATCTATTCCTGTGTGAAGTAGAAGTATGACAGCACTATCTAGTCCTGTGTGAAGTAGAAGTATGACAGCACTATCTAGTCCTGTGTGAAGTAGAAGAATGACAGCACTATCTAGTCCTGTGTGAAGTAGAAGTATGACAGCACTATCTAGTCCTGTGTGAAGAAGAAGTATGTCAGCACTATCTAGTCCTGTATGAAGTAGAAGTATGTCAGCACTATCTAGTCCTGTGTGAAATAGAAGTATGGCAGCACTATCTAGTCCTGTGTGAAGTAGAAGTATGGCAGCACTATCTAGTCCTGTGTGAAGTAGAAGTATGACAGCACTATCTAGTCCTGTGTGAAGTAGAAGTATGGCAGCACTATCTAGTCCTGTGTGAAGTAGAAGTATGACAGCACTATCTAGTCCAGTGTGAAGTAGAAGTATGACAGTACTATCTAGTCCTGTGTGAACTAGAAGTATGGCAGCACTATCTAGTACTGTGTGAAGTAGAAGTATTACAGCACTATCTAGTCCTGTGTGAAGTAGAAGTATGACAGCACTATCTAGTCCTGTGTGAAGTAGAAGTATGACAGCACTATCTAGTCCTGTGTGAAGTAGAAGTAAGACAGCACTATCTAGTCCTGTGTGAAGTAGAAGTATGACAGCACTATCTAGTCCTGTGTGAAGTAGAAGTATGACAGCACTATCTAGTCCTGTGTGAAGTAGAAGTATGACAGCACTATCTAGTCCTGTGTGAAGTAGAAGTATGGCAGCACTATCTAGTCCTGTGTGAAGTAGAAGTATTACAGCACTATCTAGCCCTGTGTGAAGTAGAAGTATGACAGCACTATCTAGTCCTGTGTGAAGTAGAAGTATGGCAGCACTATCTAGTCCTGTGTGAAGTAGAAGTATGACAGCACTATCTAGTCCTGTGTGAAGTAGAAGTATGTCAGCACTATCTAGTCCTGTGTGAAGTAGAAGTATGTCAGCACTATCTAGTCCTGTGTGAAGTAGAAGTATGGCAGCACTATCTAGTCCTGTGTGAAGTAGAAGTATGACAGCACTATCTAGTCCTGTGTGAAGTAGAAGTATGACAGCACTATCTAGTCCTGTGTGAAGTAGAAGTATGACAGCACTATCTAGTCCTGTGTGAAGTAGAAGAATGACAGCACTATCTAGTCCTGTGTGAAGTAGAAGTATGACAGCACTATCTAGTCCTGTGTGAAGAAGAAGTATGTCAGCACTATCTAGTCCTGTATGAAGTAGAAGTATGTCAGCACTATCTAGTCCTGTGTGAAATAGAAGTATGACAGCACTATCTAGTCCTGTGTGAAGTAGAAGTATGTCAGCACTATCTAGTCCTGTGTGAAGAAGAAGTAAGACAGCACTATCTAGTCCTGTGTGAAGTAGAAGTATGGCAGCACTATCTAGTCCTGTGTGAAGTAGAAGTATGTCACCACTATCTAGTCCTGTGTGAAGTAGAAGTATGACAGCACTATCTAGTCCTGTGTGAAGTAGAAGTATGACAGCACTATCTAGTCCTGTGTGAAGTAGAAGTATGACAGCACTATCTAGTCCTGTGTGAAGTAGAAGTAAGACAGCACTATCTAGTCCTGTGTGAAGTAGAAGTATGACAGCACTATCTAGTCCTGTGTGAAGTAGAAGTATGGCAGCACTATCTAGTTCTGTGTGAAGTAGAAGTATGACAGTACTATCTAGTCCTGTGTGAAGTAGAAGTATGGCAGCACTATCTAGTACTGTGTGAAGTAGAAGTATGACAGCACTATCTAGTCCTGTGTGAAGTAGAAGTATGGCAGCACTATCTAGTCCTGTGTGAAGTAGAAGTATGACAGCACTATCTAGTCCTGTGTGAAGTAGAATTATGACAGCACTATCTAGTCCTGTGTGAAGTAGAAGTATGGCAGCACTATCTAGTCCTGTGTGAAGTAGAAGTATGGCAGCACTATCTAGTCCTGTGTGAAGTAGAAGTATGACAGCACTATCTAGTCCTGTGTGAAGTAGAAGTATGGCAGCACTATCTAGTCCTGTGTGAAGTAGAAGTATGACAGCACTATCTAGTCCAGTGTGAAGTAGAAGTATGACAGT
Source organism: Rhinophrynus dorsalis (assembly GCA_037306005.1). NCBI lineage: Eukaryota > Metazoa > Chordata > Amphibia > Anura > Rhinophrynidae > Rhinophrynus > Rhinophrynus dorsalis. The sequence goes on along the minus strand of CM074723.1, from coordinate 497,041,672 downwards.
ACTATCTAGTCCTGTGTGAACTAGAAGTATGGCAGCACTATCTAGTACTGTGTGAAGTAGAAGTATTACAGCACTATCTAGTCCTGTGTGAAGTAGAAGTATGACAGCACTATCTAGTCCTGTGTGAAGTAGAAGTATGACAGCACTATCTAGTCCTGTGTGAAGTAGAAGTAAGACAGCACTATCTAGTCCTGTGTGAAGTAGAAGTATGACAGCACTATCTAGTCCTGTGTGAAGTAGAAGTATGACAGCACTATCTAGTCCTGTGTGAAGTAGAAGTATGACAGCACTATCTAGTCCTGTGTGAAGTAGAAGTATGGCAGCACTATCTAGTCCTGTGTGAAGTAGAAGTATTACAGCACTATCTAGCCCTGTGTGAAGTAGAAGTATGACAGCACTATCTAGTCCTGTGTGAAGTAGAAGTATGGCAGCACTATCTAGTCCTGTGTGAAGTAGAAGTATGACAGCACTATCTAGTCCTGTGTGAAGTAGAAGTATGTCAGCACTATCTAGTCCTGTGTGAAGTAGAAGTATGTCAGCACTATCTAGTCCTGTGTGAAGTAGAAGTATGGCAGCACTATCTAGTCCTGTGTGAAGTAGAAGTATGACAGCACTATCTAGTCCTGTGTGAAGTAGAAGTATGACAGCACTATCTAGTCCTGTGTGAAGTAGAAGTATGACAGCACTATCTAGTCCTGTGTGAAGTAGAAGTATGACAGCACTATCTAGTCCTGTGTGAAGTAGAAGTATGTCAGCACTATCTAGTCCTGTATGAAGTAGAAGTATGTCAGCACTATCTAGTCCTGTGTGAACTAGAAGTATGACAGCACTATCTAGTCCTGTGTGAAGTAGAAGTATGTCAGCACTATCTAGTCCTGTGTGAAGTAGAAGTATGACAGCACTATCTAGTCCTGTGTGAAGTAGAAGTATGACAGCACTATCTAGTCCTGTGTGCAGTAGAAGTATGACAGCACTATCTAGTCCTGTGTGAAGTAGAAGTATGACAGCACTATCTAGTCCTGTGTGCAGTAGAAGTATGACAGCACTATCTAGTCCTGTGTGAAGTAGAAGTATGACAGCACTATCTAGTCCTGTGTGAAGTAGAAGTATGGCAGCACTATCTAGTCCTGTGTGAAGTAGAAGTATGACAGCACTATCTAGTCCTGTGTGAAGTAGAAGTATGGCAGCACTATCTAGTCCTGTGTGAAGTAGAAGTATGACAGCACTATCTAGTCCTGTGTGAAGTAGAAGTATGGCAGCACTATCTAGTCCTGTGTGCAGTAGAAGTATGACAGCACTATCTAGTCCTGTGTGAAGTAGAAGTATGACAGCACTATCTAGTCCTGTGTGAAGTAGAAGTATGGCAGCACTATCTAGTCCTGTGTGAAGTAGAAGTATGACAGCACTATCTAGTCCTGTGTGAAGTAGAAGTATGACAGCACTATCTAGTCCTGTGTGAAGTAGAAGTATGACAGCAGTATCTAGTCCTGTGTGAAGTAGAAGTATGGCAGCACTATCTAGTCCTGTGTGAAGTAGAAGTATGACAGCACTATCTAGTCCTGTGTGAAGTAGAAGTATGACAGCACTATCTAGTCCTGTGTGAAGTAGAAGTATGACAGCACTATCTAGTCCTGTGTGAAGTAGAAGTATGGCAGCACTATCTAGTCATGTGTGAAGTAGAAGTATGACAGCACTATCTAGTCCTGTGTGAAGTAGAAGTATGGCAGCACTATCTAGTCCTGTGTGAAGTAGAAGTATGACAGCACTATCTAGTCCTGTGTGAAGTAGAAGTATGACAGCACTATCTAGTCCTGTGTGAAGTAGAAGTATGACAGCACTATCTAGTCCTGTGTGAAGTAGAAGTATGACAGCACTATCTAGTCCTGTGTGAAGTAGAAGTAAGACAGCACTATCTAGTCCTGTGTGAAGTAGAAGTATGACAGCACTATCTAGTCCTGTGTGAAGTAGAAGTATGGCAGCACTATCTAGTTCTGTGTGAAGTAGAAGTATGACAGTACTATCTAGTCCTGTGTGAAGTAGAAGTATGGCAGCACTATCTAGTACTGTGTGAAGTAGAAGTATGACAGCACTATCTAGTCCTGTGTGAAGTAGAAGTATGGCAGCACTATCTAGTCCTGTGTGAAGTAGAAGTATGACAGCACTATCTAGTCCTGTGTGAAGTAGAATTATGACAGCACTATCTAGTCCTGTGTGAAGTAGAAGTATGGCAGCACTATCTAGTCCTGTGTGAAGTAGAAGTATGGCAGCACTATCTAGTCCTGTGTGAAGTAGAAGTATGACAGCACTATCTAGTCCTGTGTGAAGTAGAAGTATGGCAGCACTATCTAGTCCTGTGTGAAGTAGAAGTATGACAGCACTATCTAGTCCAGTGTGAAGTAGAAGTATGACAGTACTATCTAGTCCTGTGTGAACTAGAAGTATGGCAGCACTATCTAGTACTGTGTGAAGTAGAAGTATTACAGCACTATCTAGTCCTGTGTGAAGTAGAAGTATGACAGCACTATCTAGTCCTGTGTGAAGTAGAAGTATGACAGCACTATCTAGTCCTGTGTGAAGTAGAAGTAAGACAGCACTATCTAGTCCTGTGTGAAGTAGAAGTATGACAGCACTATCTAGTCCTGTGTGAAGTAGAAGTATGACAGCACTATCTAGTCCTGTGTGAAGTAGAAGTATGACAGCACTATCTAGTCCTGTGTGAAGTAGAAGTATGGCAGCACTATCTAGTCCTGTGTGAAGTAGAAGTATTACAGCACTATCTAGCCCTGTGTGAAGTAGAAGTATGACAGCACTATCTAGTCCTGTGTGAAGTAGAAGTATGGCAGCACTATCTAGTCCTGTGTGAAGTAGAAGTATGACAGCACTATCTAGTCCTGTGTGAAGTAGAAGTATGTCAGCACTATCTAGTCCTGTGTGAAGTAGAAGTATGTCAGCACTATCTAGTCCTGTGTGAAGTAGAAGTATGGCAGCACTATCTAGTCCTGTGTGAAGTAGAAGTATGACAGCACTATCTAGTCCTGTGTGAAGTAGAAGTATGACAGCACTATCTAGTCCTGTGTGAAGTAGAAGTATGACAGCACTATCTAGTCCTGTGTGAAGTAGAAGTATGACAGCACTATCTAGTCCTGTGTGAAGTAGAAGTATGTCAGCACTATCTAGTCCTGTATGAAGTAGAAGTATGTCAGCACTATCTAGTCCTGTGTGAACTAGAAGTATGACAGCACTATCTAGTCCTGTGTGAAGTAGAAGTATGTCAGCACTATCTAGTCCTGTGTGAAGTAGAAGTATGACAGCACTATCTAGTCCTGTGTGAAGTAGAAGTATGACAGCACTATCTAGTCCTGTGTGCAGTAGAAGTATGACAGCACTATCTAGTCCTGTGTGAAGTAGAAGTATGACAGCACTATCTAGTCCTGTGTGCAGTAGAAGTATGACAGCACTATCTAGTCCTGTGTGAAGTAGAAGTATGACAGCACTATCTAGTCCTGTGTGAAGTAGAAGTATGGCAGCACTATCTAGTCCTGTGTGAAGTAGAAGTATGACAGCACTATCTAGTCCTGTGTGAAGTAGAAGTATGGCAGCACTATCTAGTCCTGTGTGAAGTAGAAGTATGACAGCACTATCTAGTCCTGTGTGAAGTAGAAGTATGGCAGCACTATCTAGTCCTGTGTGCAGTAGAAGTATGACAGCACTATCTAGTCCTGTGTGAAGTAGAAGTATGACAGCACTATCTAGTCCTGTGTGAAGTAGAAGTATGGCAGCACTATCTAGTCCTGTGTGAAGTAGAAGTATGACAGCACTATCTAGTCCTGTGTGAAGTAGAAGTATGACAGCACTATCTAGTCCTGTGTGAAGTAGAAGTATGACAGCAGTATCTAGTCCTGTGTGAAGTAGAAGTATGGCAGCACTATCTAGTCCTGTGTGAAGTAGAAGTATGACAGCACTATCTAGTCCTGTGTGAAGTAGAAGTATGACAGCACTATCTAGTCCTGTGTGAAGTAGAAGTATGACAGCACTATCTAGTCCTGTGTGAAGTAGAAGTATGGCAGCACTATCTAGTCCATGTGTGAAGTAGAAGTATGACAGCACTATCTAGTCCTGTGTGAAGTAGAAGTATGGCAGCACTATCTAGTCCTGTGTGAAGTAGAAGTATGACAGCACTATCTAGTCCTGTGTGAAGTAGAAGTATGACAGCACTATCTAGTCCTGTGTGAAGTAGAAGTATGACAGGACTATCTAGTCCTGTGTGAAGTAGAAGTATGGCAGCACTATCTAGTCCTGTGTGAAGTAGAAGTATGGCAGCACTATCTAGTCCTGTGTGAAGTAGAAGTATGACAGCGCTATCTAGTCCTGTGTGAAGTAGAAGTATGACAGCACTATCTAGTCCCTGTGTGAAGTAGAAGTATGACAGCGCTATCTAGTCCTGTGTGAAGTAGAAGTATGACAGCGCTATCTAGTCCTGTGTGAAGTAGAAGTATGACAGCGCTATCTAGTCCTGTGTGCAGTAGAAGTATGACAGCGCTATCTAGTCCTGTGTGAAGTAGAAGTATGACAGCACTATCTAGTCCTGTGTGAAGTAGAAGTATGACAGCACTATCTAGTCCTGTGTGAAGTAGAAGTATGGCAGCACTATCTAGTCCTGTGTGAAGTAGAAGTATGGCAGCACTATCTAGTCCTGTGTGAAGTAGAAGTATGGCAGCACTATCTAGTCCAGTGTGAAGTAGCAGTATGACAGCACTATCTAGTCCTGTGTGAAGTAGAAGTATGACAGCACTATCTAGTCCTGTGTGAAGTAGAAGTATGACAGCACTATCTAGTCCTGTGTGAAGTAGAAGTATGACAGCACTATCTAGTCCTGTGTGAAGTAGAAGTATGACAGCACTATCTAGTCCTGTGTGAAGTAGAAGTAAGACAGCACTATCTAGTCCTGTGTGAAGTAGAAGTATGGCAGCACTATCTAGTCCTGTGTGAAGTAGAAGTATGTCAGCACTATCTAGTCCTGTGTGAAGTAGAAGTATGTCAGCACTATCTAGTCCTGTGTGAAGTAGAAGTATGACAGCACTATCTAGTCCTGTGTGAAGTAGAAGTATGTCAGCACTATCTAGTCCTGTGTGAAGTAGAAGTATGACAGCACTATCTAGTCCTGTATGAAGTAGAAGTAAGACAGCACTATCTAGTCCTGTGTGAAGTAGAAGTATGGCAGCACTATCTAGTCCTGAGTGAAGTAGAAGTATGTCAGCACTATCTAGTCCTGTGTGAAGTAGAAGTATGACAGCACTATCTAGTCCTGTGTGAAGAAGAAGTAAGACAGCACTATCTAGTCCTGTGTGAAGTAGAAGTATGACAGCACTATCTAGTCCCTGTGTGAAGTAGAAGTATGGCAGCACTATCTAGTTCTGTGTGAAGTAGAAGTATGACAGTACTATCCTAGTCCTGTGTGAAGTAGAAGTATGGCAGCACTATCTAGTACTGTGTGAAGTAGAAGTATGACAGCACTATCTAGTCCTGTGTGAAGTAGAAGTATGGCAGCACTATCTAGTCCTGTGTGAAGTAGAAGTATGACAGCACTATCTAGTCCTGTGTGAAGTAGAATTATGACAGCACTATCTAGTCCTGTGTGAAGTAGAAGTATGGCAGCACTATCTAGTCCTGTGTGAAGTAGAAGTATGGCAGGACTATCTAGTCCTGTGTGAAGTAGAAGTATGACAGCACTATCTAGTCCTGTGTGAAGTAGAAGTATGGCAGCACTATCTAGTCCTGTGTGAAGTAGAAGTATGACAGCACTATCTAGTCCAGTGTGAAGTAGAAGTATGACAGTACTATCTAGTCCTGTGTGAACTAGAAGTATGGCAGCACTATCTAGTACTGTGTGAAGTAGAAGTATTACAGCACTATCTAGTCCTGTGTGAAGTAGAAGTATGACAGCACTATCTAGTCCTGTGTGAAGTAGAAGTATGACAGCACTATCTAGTCCTGTGTGAAGTAGAAGTAAGACAGCACTATCTAGTCCTGTGTGAAGTAGAAGTATGACAGCACTATCTAGTCCTGTGTGAAGTAGAAGTATGACAGCACTATCTAGTCCTGTGTGAAGTAGAAGTATGACAGCACTATCTAGTCCTGTGTGAAGTAGAAGTATGGCAGCACTATCTAGTCCTGTGTGAAGTAGAAGTATTACAGCACTATCTAGCCCTGTGTGAAGTAGAAGTATGACAGCACTATCTAGTCCTGTGTGAAGTAGAAGTATGGCAGCACTATCTAGTCCTGTGTGAAGTAGAAGTATGACAGCACTATCTAGTCCTGTGTGAAGTAGAAGTATGTCAGCACTATCTAGTCCTGTGTGAAGTAGAAGTATGTCAGCACTATCTAGTCCTGTGTGAAGTAGAAGTATGGCAGCACTATCTAGTCCTGTGTGAAGTAGAAGTATGACAGCACTATCTAGTCCTGTGTGAAGTAGAAGTATGACAGCACTATCTAGTCCTGTGTGAAGTAGAAGTATGACAGCACTATCTAGTCCTGTGTGAAGTAGAAGTATGACAGCACTATCTAGTCCTGTGTGAAGTAGAAGTATGTCAGCACTATCTAGTCCTGTATGAAGTAGAAGTATGTCAGCACTATCTAGTCCTGTGTGAACTAGAAGTATGACAGCACTATCTAGTCCTGTGTGAAGTAGAAGTATGTCAGCACTATCTAGTCCTGTGTGAAGTAGAAGTATGACAGCACTATCTAGTCCTGTGTGAAGTAGAAGTATGACAGCACTATCTAGTCCTGTGTGCAGTAGAAGTATGACAGCACTATCTAGTCCTGTGTGAAGTAGAAGTATGACAGCACTATCTAGTCCTGTGTGAAGTAGAAGTATGGCAGCACTATCTAGTCCTGTGTGAAGTAGAAGTATGACAGCACTATCTAGTCCTGTGTGAAGTAGAAGTATGGCAGCACTATCTAGTCCTGTGTGCAGTAGAAGTATGACAGCACTATCTAGTCCTGTGTGAAGTAGAAGTATGACAGCACTATCTAGTCCTGTGTGAAGTAGAAGTATGGCAGCACTATCTAGTCCTGTGTGAAGTAGAAGTATGACAGCACTATCTAGTCCTGTGTGAAGTAGAAGTATGACAGCACTATCTAGTCCTGTGTGAAGTAGAAGTATGACAGCACTATCTAGTCCCTGTGTGAAGTAGAAGTATGGCAGCACTATCTAGTCCTGTGTGAAGTAGAAGTATGACAGCACTATCTAGTCCTGTGTGAAGTAGAAGTATGACAGCACTATCTAGTCCTGTGTGAAGTAGAAGTATGACAGCACTATCTAGTCCTGTGTGAAGTAGAAGTATGGCAGCACTATCTAGTCATGTGTGAAGTAGAAGTATGACAGCACTATCTAGTCCTGTGTGAAGTAGAAGTATGGCAGCACTATCTAGTCCTGTGTGAAGTAGAAGTATGACAGCACTATCTAGTCCTGTGTGAAGTAGAAGTATGACAGCACTATCTAGTCCTGTGTGAAGTAGAAGTATGACAGGACTATCTAGTCCTGTGTGAAGTAGAAGTATGGCAGCACTATCTAGTCCTGTGTGAAGTAGAAGTATGGCAGCACTATCTAGTCCTGTGTGAAGTAGAAGTATGACAGCGCTATCTAGTCCTGTGTGAAGTAGAAGTATGACAGCACTATCTAGTCCTGTGTGAAGTAGAAGTATGACAGCGCTATCTAGTCCTGTGTGAAGTAGAAGTATGACAGCGCTATCTAGTCCTGTGTGAAGTAGAAGTATGACAGCGCTATCTAGTCCTGTGTGCAGTAGAAGTATGACAGCGCTATCTAGTCCTGTGTGAAGTAGAAGTATGACAGCACTATCTAGTCCTGTGTGAAGTAGAAGTATGACAGCACTATCTAGTCCTGTGTGAAGTAGAAGTATGGCAGCACTATCTAGTCCTGTGTGAAGTAGAAGTATGGCAGCACTATCTAGTCCTGTGTGAAGTAGAAGTATGGCAGCACTATCTAGTCCAGTGTGAAGTAGCAGTATGACAGCACTATCTAGTCCTGTGTGAAGTAGAAGTATGACAGCACTATCTAGTCCTGTGTGAAGTAGAAGTATGACAGCACTATCTAGTCCTGTGTGAAGTAGAAGTATGACAGCACTATCTAGTCCTGTGTGAAGTAGAAGTATGACAGCACTATCTAGTCCTGTGTGAAGTAGAAAGTAAGACAGCACTATCTAGTCCTGTGTGAAGTAGAAGTATGGCAGCACTATCTAGTCCTGTGTGAAGTAGAAGTATGTCAGCACTATCTAGTCCTGTGTGAAGTAGAAGTATGTCAGCACTATCTAGTCCTGTGTGAAGTAGAAGTATGACAGCACTATCTAGTCCTGTGTGAAGTAGAAGTATGTCAGCACTATCTAGTCCTGTGTGAAGTAGAAGTATGACAGCACTATCTAGTCCTGTATGAAGTAGAAGTAAGACAGCACTATCTAGTCCTGTGTGAAGTAGAAGTATGGCAGCACTATCTAGTCCTGTGTGAAGTAGAAGTATGTCAGCACTATCTAGTCCTGTGTGAAGTAGAAGTATGACAGCACTATCTAGTCCTGTGTGAAGAAGAAGTAAGACAGCACTATCTAGTCCTGTGTGAAGTAGAAGTATGACAGCACTATCTAGTCCTGTGTGAAGTAGAAGTATGGCAGCACTATCTAGTTCTGTGTGAAGTAGAAGTATGACAGTACTATCTAGTCCTGTGTGAAGTAGAAGTATGGCAGCACTATCTAGTACTGTGTGAAGTAGAAGTATGACAGCACTATCTAGTCCTGTGTGAAGTAGAAGTATGGCAGCACTATCTAGTCCTGTGTGAAGTAGAAGTATGACAGCACTATCTAGTCCTGTGTGAAGTAGAATTATGACAGCACTATCTAGTCCTGTGTGAAGTAGAAGTATGGCAGCACTATCTAGTCCTGTGTGAAGTAGAAGTATGGCAGCACTATCTAGTCCTGTGTGAAGTAGAAGTATGACAGCACTATCTAGTCCTGTGTGAAGTAGAAGTATGGCAGCACTATCTAGTCCTGTGTGAAGTAGAAGTATGACAGCACTATCTAGTCCAGTGTGAAGTAGAAGTATGACAGTACTATCTAGTCCTGTGTGAACTAGAAGTATGGCAGCACTATCTAGTACTGTGTGAAGTAGAAGTATTACAGCACTATCTAGTCCTGTGTGAAGTAGAAGTATGACAGCACTATCTAGTCCTGTGTGAAGTAGAAGTATGACAGCACTATCTAGTCCTGTGTGAAGTAGAAGTAAGACAGCACTATCTAGTCCTGTGTGAAGTAGAAGTATGACAGCACTATCTAGTCCTGTGTGAAGTAGAAGTATGACAGCACTATCAAGTCCTGTGTGAAGTAGAAGTATGACAGCACTATCTAGTCCTGTGTGAAGTAGAAGTATGGCAGCACTATCTAGTCCTGTGTGAAGTAGAAGTATTACAGCACTATCTAGCCCTGTGTGAAGTAGAAGTATGACAGCACTATCTAGTCCTGTGTGAAGTAGAAGTATGGCAGCACTATCTAGTCCTGTGTGAAGTAGAAGTATGACAGCACTATCTAGTCCTGTGTGAAGTAGAAGTATGTCAGCACTATCTAGTCCTGTGTGAAGTAGAAGTATGTCAGCACTATCTAGTCCTGTGTGAAGTAGAAGTATGGCAGCACTATCTAGTCCTGTGTGAAGTAGAAGTATGACAGCACTATCTAGTCCTGTGTGAAGTAGAAGTATGACAGCACTATCTAGTCCTGTGTGAAGTAGAAGTATGACAGCACTATCTAGTCCTGTGTGAAGTAGAAGTATGACAGCACTATCTAGTCCTGTGTGAAGTAGAAGTATGTCAGCACTATCTAGTCCTGTATGAAGTAGAAGTATGTCAGCACTATCTAGTCCTGTGTGAACTAGAAGTATGACAGCACTATCTAGTCCTGTGTGAAGTAGAAGTATGTCAGCACTATCTAGTCCTGTGTGAAGTAGAAGTATGCAGCACTATCTAGTCCTGTGTGAAGTAGAAGTATGACAGCACTATCTAGTCCTGTGTGAAGTAGAAGTATGACAGCACTATCTAGTCCCTGTGTGAAGTAGAAGTATGACAGCACTATCTAGTCCTGTGTGAAGTAGAAGTATGACAGCACTATCTAGTCCTGTGTGAAGTAGAAGTATGTCAGCACTATCTAGTCCTGTGTGAAGTAGAAGTATGACAGCACTATTAGTCCTGTGTGAAGTAGAAGTATGGCAGCACTATCTAGTCCTGTGTGAAGTAGAAGTATGACAGCACTATCTAGTCCTGTGTGAAGTAGAAGTATGACAGCACTATCTAGTCCTGTGTGAAGTAGAAGTATGACAGCACTATCTAGTCCTGTGTGAAGTAGAAGTATGACAGCACTATCTAGTCCTGTTGTGAAGTAGAAGTATGACAGCACTATCTAGTCCTGTGTGAAGTAGAAGTATGACAGCACTATCTAGTCCTGTGTGAAGTAGAAGTATGACAGCACTATCTAGTCCTGTGTGAAGTAGAAGTATGACAGCACTATCTAGTCCTGTGTGAAGTAGAAGTATGACAGCACTATCTAGTCCTGTGTGAAGTAGAAGTATGACAGCACTAATCTAGTCCTGTGTGAAGTAGAAGTATGACAGCACTATCTAGTCCTGTGTGAAGTAGAAGTATGACAGCACTATCTAGTCCTGTGTGAAGTAGAAGTATGACAGCACTATCTAGTCCTGTGTGAAGTAGAAGTATGACAGCACTATCTAGTCCTGTGTGAAGTAGAAGTATGACAGCACTATCTAGTCCTGTGTGAAGTAGAAGTATGACAGCACTATCTAGTCCTGTGTGAAGTAGAAGTATGACAGCACTATCTAGTCCTGTGTGAAGTAGAAGTATGACAGCACTATCTAGTCCTGTGTGCAGTAGAAGTATGACAGCACTATCTAGTCCTGTGTGAAGTAGAAGTATGACAGCACTATCTAGTCCTGTGTGAAGTAGAAGTATGGCAGCACTATCTAGTCCTGTGTGAAGTAGAAGTATGACAGCACTATCTAGTCCTGTGTGAAGTAGAGTATGACAGCACTATCTAGTCCTGTGTGAAGTAGAAGTATGACAGCACTATCTAGTCCTGTGTGAAGTAGAAGTATGACAGCACTATCTAGTCCTGTGTGAAGTAGAAGTATGACAGCACTATCTAGTCCTGTGTGAAGTAGAAGTATGACAGCACTATCTAGTCCTGTGTGAAGTAGAAGTATGACAGCACTATCTAGTCCTGTGTGAAGTAGAAGTATGACAGCACTATCTAAGCCTAGGTGTGAAGTAGAAGTATGGACAGGACTATCTAGTCCTGTGTGAAGTAGAAGTATGGCAGCACTATCCTAGTCTGTGTGAATAGAAGTATGACAGGACTATCTAGTCTGTGTGAAGTAGAAGTATGACAGCACTATCTAGTCCTGTGTGAAGTAGAAGTATGACAGCACTATCTAGTA
>CM074723.1:496935308-497029970 GCA_037306005.1 Rhinophrynus dorsalis | reverse complement strand
TTATATAGAGTCCTAAAGACAAGGAACATTGTACCTGGGGGTGCGGTTATATAGAGTCCTAAAGACAAGTAACATTGTACCTGGGGGTGGGATTATATAGAGTCCTAAAGACAAGGAACATTGTACCTGGGGGTGGGATTATATAGAGTCCTAAAGACAAGGAACATTGTACCTGGGGGTGGGGTTATATAGAGTCCTAAAGACAAGGAACATTGTACCTGGGGGTGGGGTTATATAGAGTCCTAAAGACAAGGAACATTGTACCTGGGGGTGGGGTTATATAGAGTCCTAAAGACAAGTAACATTGTACCTGGGGGTGGGGTTATATAGAGTCCTAAAGACAAGGAACATTGTACCTGGGGGTGGGGTTATATAGAGTCCTAAAGACAAGTAACATTGTACCTGGGGGTGGGGTTATATAGTGTCCTAAAGACAAGGAACATTGTACCTGGGGGTGGGGTTATATAGAGTCCTAAAGACAAGGAACATTGTACCTGGGGGTGGGGTTATATAGAGTCCTAAAGACAAGGAACATTGTACCTGGGGGTGGGGTTATATAGAGTCCTAAAGACAAGGAACATTGTACCTGGGGGTGGGGTTATATAGAGTCCTAAAGACAAGGAACATTGTACCTGGGGGTGGGGTTATATAGAGTCCTAAAGACAAGGAACATTGTACCTGGGGGTGGGGTTATATAGAGTCCTAAAGACAAGGAACATTGTACCTGGGGGTGGGGTTATATAGAGTCCTAAAGACAAGGAACATTGTACCTGGGGGTGGGGTTATATAGAGTCCTAAAGACAAGGAACATTGTACCTGGGGGTGGTGTTATATAGAGTCCTAAAGACAAGGAACATTGTACCTGGGGGTGGGGTTATATAGAGTCCTAAAGACAAGGAACATTGTACCTGGGGGTGGGGTTATATAGAGTCCTAAAGACAAGTAACATTGTACCTGGGGGTGGGGTTATATAGAGTCCTAAAGACAAGGAACATTGTACCTGGGGGTGGGGTTATATAGAGTCCTAAAGACAAGTAACATTGTACCTGGGGGTGGGGTTATATAGAGTCCTAAAGACAAGTAACATTGTACCTGGGGGTGGGGTTATATAGAGTCCTAAAGACAAGGAACATTGTACCTGGGGGTGGGGTTATATAGAGTCCTAAAGACAAGGAACATTGTACCTGGGGGTGCGGTTATATAGAGTCCTAAAGACAAGGAACATTGTACCTGGGGGTGGGGTTATATAGAGTCCTAAAGACAAGTAACATTGTACCTGGGGGTGGTGTTATATAGAGTCCTAAAGACAAGGAACATTGTACCTGGGGGTGGGATTATATAGAGTCCTAAAGACAAGTAACATTGTACCTGGGGGTGGGGTTATATAGAGTCCTAAAGACAAGTAACATTGTACCTGGGGGTGGGGTTATATAGAGTCCTAAAGACAAGTAACATTGTACCTGGGGGTGGGGTTATATAGAGTCCTAAAGACAAGTAACATTGTACCTGGGGGTGGTGTTATATAGAGTCCTAAAGACAAGGAACATTGTACCTGGGGGTGGGGTTATATAGTGTCCTAAAGACAAGGAACATTGTACCTGGGGGTGGGGTTATATAGTGTCCTAAAGACAAGTAACATTGTACCTGGGGGTGGGGTTATATAGAGTCCTAAAGACAAGTAACATTGTACCTGGGGGTGGAGTTATATAGAGTCCTAAAGACAAGTAACATTGTACCTGGGGGTGGGGTTATATAGAGTCCTAAAGACAAGGAACATTGTACCTGGGGGTGGAGTTATATAGAGTCCTAAAGACAAGTAACATTGTACCTGGGGGTGGGGTTATATAGTGTCCTAAAGACAAGTAACATTGTACCTGGGGGTGGGGTTATATAGAGTCCTAAAGACAAGGAACATTGTACCTGGGGGTGGAGTTATATAGAGTCCTAAAGACAAGTAACATTGTACCTGGGGGTGGGGTTATATAGAGTCCTAAAGACAAGGAACATTGTACCTGGGGGTGGGGTTATATAGAGTCCTAAAGACAAGGAACATTGTACCTGGGGGTGGGGTTATATAGAGTCCTAAAGACAAGGAACATTGTACCTGGGGGTGCGGTTATATAGAGTCCTAAAGACAAGGAACATTGTACCTGGGGGTGGGGTTATATAGAGTCCTAAAGACAAGGAACATTGTACCTGGGGGTGGGTTATATAGAGTCCTAAAGACAAGGAACATTGTACCTGGGGTGGGGTTATATAGAGTCCTAAAGACAAGGAACATTGTACCTGGGGGTGCGGTTATATAGAGACCTAAAGACAAGGAACATTGTACCTGGGGGTGGGGTTATATAGAGTCCTAAAGACAAGTAACATTGTACCTGGGGGTGGTGTTATATAGAGTCCTAAAGACAAGGAACATTGTACCTGGGGGTGGGGTTATATAGAGTCCTAAAGACAAGGAACATTGTACCTGGGGGTGGGGTTATATAGAGTCCTAAAGACAAGGAACATTGTACCTGGGGGTGGGGTTATATAGAGTCCTAAAGACAAGGAACATTGTACCTGGGGGTGGTGTTATATAGAGTCCTAAAGACAAGGAACATTGTACCTGGGGGTGGGGTTATATAGAGTCCTAAAGACAAGGAACATTGTACCTGGGGGTGGGGTTATATAGAGTCCTAAAGACAAGGAACATTGTACCTGGGGGTGGGATTATATAGTGTCCTAAAGACAAGGAACATTGTACCTGGGGGTGGGGTTATATAGAGTCCTAAAGACAAGGAACATTGTACCTGGGGGTGGGGTTATATAGAGTCCTAAAGACAAGGAACATTGTACCTGGGGGTGGGGTTATATAGAGTCCTAAAGACAAGGAACATTGTACCTGGGGGTGGGGTTATATAGAGTCCTAAAGACAAGTAACATTGTACCTGGGGGTGGGGTTATATAGAGTCCTAAAGACAAGGAACATTATACCTGGGGGTGGGGTTATATAGAGTCCTAAAGACAAGGAATATTGTACCTGGGGGTGGGGTTATATAGAGTCCTAAAGACAAGGAACATTGTACCTGGGGGTGGGGTTATATAGATTCCTAAAGACAAGGAACATTGTACCTGGGGGTGGGGTTATATAGATTCCTAAAGACAAGGAACATTGTACCTGGGGGTGGGATTATATAGAGTCCTAAAGACAAGGAACATTGTACCTGGGGGTGGGGTTATATAGTGTCCTAAAGACAAGGAACATTATACCTGGGGGTGGGGTTATATAGAGTCCTAAAGACAAGGAACATTGTACCTGGGGGTGGGGTTATATAGAGTCCTAAAGACAAGGAACATTACACCTGGGGGTGGGGTTATATAGAGTCCTAAAGACAAGGAACATTGTACCTGGGGGTGGGATTATATAGAGTCCTAAAGACAAGTAACATTGTACCTGGGGGTGGGGTTATATAGAGTCCTAAAGACAAGTAACATTGTACCTGGGGGTGGGGTTATATAGAGTCCTAAAGACAAGGAACATTGTACCTGGGGGTGGGGTTATATAGAGTCCTAAAGACAAGGAACATTGTACCTGGGGGTGGTGTTATATAGAGTCCTAAAGACAAGGAACATTGTACCTGGGGGTGGGATTATATAGTGTCCTAAAGACAAGGAACATTGTACCTGGGGGTGGGGTTATATAGAGTCCTAAAGACAAGGAACATTGTACCTGGGGGTGGTGTTATATAGAGTCCTAAAGACAAGGAACATTGTACCTGGGGGTGGGATTATATAGAGTCCTAAAGACAAGGAACATTGTACCTGGGGGTGGGGTTATATAGAGTCCTAAAGACAAGGAACATTGTACCTGGGGGTGGGATTATATAGAGTCCTAAAGACAAGTAACATTGTACCTGGGGGTGGGGTTATATAGAGTCCTAAAGACAAGGAATATTGTTCCTTGGGGTGGGGTTATATAGAGTCCTAAAGACAAGTAACATTGTACCTGGGGGTGGGGTTATATAGAGTCCTAAAGACAAGAAACATTGTACCTGGGGGTGGGGTTATATAGAGTCCTAAAGACAAGGAACATTACACCTGGGGGTGGGGTTATATAGAGTCCTAAAGACAAGTAACATTGTACCTGGGGGTGGGGTTATATAGAGTCCTAAAGACAAGGAATATTGTTCCTTGGGGTGGGGTTATATAGAGTCCTAAAGACAAGTAACATTGTACCTGGGGGTGGGGTTATATAGAGTCCTAAAGACAAGAAACATTGTACCTGGGGGTGGGGTTATATAGAGTCCTAAAGACAAGGAACATTACACCTGGGGGTGGGGTTATATAGAGTCCTAAAGACAAGGAACATTGTACCTGGGGGTGGGATTATATAGAGTCCTAAAGACAAGTAACATTGTACCTGGGGGTGGGGTTATATAGAGTCCTAAAGACAAGTAACATTGTACCTGGGGGTGGTGTTATATAGAGTCCTAAAGACAAGTAACATTGTACCTGGGGGTGGGGTTATATAGAGTCCTAAAGACAAGGAACATTGTACCTGGGGGTGGGATTATATAGTGTCCTAAAGACAAGGAACATTGTACCTGGGGGTGGGGTTATATAGAGTCCTAAAGACAAGGAACATTGTACCTGGGGGTGGGGTTATATATAGTCCTAAAGACAATGAACATTGTACCTGGGGGTGGGGTTATATAGAGTCCTAAAGACAAGGAACATTGTACCTGGGGGTGGGGTTATATAGTGTCCTAAAGACAAGGAACATTGTACCTGGGGGTGGGGTTATATAGTGTCCTAAAGACAAGTAACATTGTACCTGGGGGTGGGGTTATATAGAGTCCTAAAGACAAGGAACATTGTACCTGGGGGTGAGGTTATATAGAGTCCTAAAGACAAGTAACATTGTACCTGGGGGTGGTGTTATATAGAGTCCTAAAGACAAGGAACATTGTACCTGGGGGTGGGATTATATAGAGTCCTAAAGACAAGTAACATTGTACCTGGGGGTGGGGTTATATAGAGTCCTAAAGACAAGTAACATTGTACCTGGGGGTGGTGTTATATAGAGTCCTAAAGACAAGGAACATTGTACCTGGGGGTGGGATTATATAGAGTCCTAAAGACAAGGAACATTGTACCTGGGGGTGGGGTTATATAGAGTCCTAAAGACAAGGAACATTGTACCTGGGGGTGGGGTTATATAGAGTCCTAAAGACAAGTAACATTGTACCTGGGGGTGGGGTTATATAGAGTCCTAAAGACAAGGAACATTGTACCTGGGGGTGCGGTTATATAGAGTCCTAAAGACAAGGAACATTGTACCTGGGGGTGGGGTTATATAGAGTCCTAAAGACAAGTAACATTGTACCTGGGGGTGGGGTTATATAGAGTCCTAAAGACAAGTAACATTGTACCTGGGGGTGGGGTTATATAGAATCCTAAAGACAAGGAACATTGTACCTGGGGGTGGGATTATATAGTGTCCTAAAGACAAGTAACATTGTACCTGGGGGTGGGGTTATATAGAGTCCTAAAGACAAGTAACATTGTACCTGGGGGTGGGGTTATATAGAGTCCTAAAGACAAGGAACATTGTACCTGGGGGTGGGGTTATATAGAGTCCTAAAGACAAGGAACATTGTACCTGGGGGTGGGGTTATATAGAGTCCTAAAGACAAGGAACATTGTACCTGGGGGTGGGATTATATAGTGTCCTAAAGACAAGGAACATTGTACCTGGGGGTGGGATTATATAGAGTCCTAAAGACAAGGAACATTGTACCTGGGGGTGGGGTTATATAGAGTCCTAAAGACAAGGAACATTGTACCTGGGGGTGGGGTTATATAGAGTCCTAAAGACAAGTAACATTGTACCTGGGGGTGGGGGTTATATAGAGTCCTAAAGACAAGGAACATTGTACCTGGGGGTGGGGTTATATAGAGTCCTAAAGACAAGGAACATTGTACCTGGGGGTGGGGTTATATAGAGTCCTAAAGACAAGGAACATTGTACCTGGGGGTGGGGTTATATAGAGTCCTAAAGACAAGGAACATTGTACCTGGGGGTGGGGTTATATAGAGTCCTAAAGACAAGTAACATTGTACCTGGGGGTGGGGTTATATAGAGTCCTAAAGACAAGGAACATTGTACCTGGGGGTGGGGTTATATAGAGTCCTAAAGACAAGTAACATTATACCTGGGGGTGGGGTTATATAGAGTCCTAAAGACAAGGAACATTGTACCTGGGGTGGGGTTATATAGAGTCCTAAAGACAAGGAACATTGTACCTGGGGGTGGGGTTATATAGAGTCCTAAAGACAAGGAACATTGTACCTGGGGGTGGGATTTTATAGAGTCCTAAAGACAAGTAACATTGTACCTGGGGGTGGGGTTATATAGAGTCCTAAAGACAAGGAACATTGTACCTGGGGGTGGGGTTATATAGAGTCCTAAAGACAAGTAACATTGTACCTGGGGGTGGGATTATATAGAGTCCTAAAGACAAGTAACATTGTACCTGGGGGTGGGGTTATATAGAGTCCTAAAGACAAGGAACATTGTACCTGGGGGTGGGGTTATATAGTGTCCTAAAGACAAGGAACATTGTACCTGGGGGTGGGGTTATATAGAGTCCTAAAGACAATGAACATTGTACCTGGGGGTGGGATTATATAGAGTCCTAAAGACAAGGAACATTGTACCTGGGGGTGGTGTTATATAGAGTCCTAAAGACAAGGAACATTGTACCTGGGGGTGGGGTTATATAGAGTCCTAAAGACAAGGAACATTGTACCTGGGGGTGGGGTTATATAGAGTCCTAAAGACAAGGAACATTGTACATGGGGGTGGGGTTATATAGAGTCCTAAAGACAAGTAACATTGTACCTGGGGGTGGGGTTATATAGAGTCCTAAAGACAAGGAACATTGTACATGGGGGTGGGGTTATATAGAGTCCTAAAGACAAGTAACATTGTACCTGGGGGTGGGGTTATATAGAGTCCTAAAGACAAGGAACATTGTACCTGGGGGTGGGATTATATAGAGTCCTAAAGACAAGGAACATTGTACCTGGGGGTGGGGTTATATAGAGTCCTAAAGACAAGTAACATTGTACCTGGGGGTGGGGTTATATAGAGTCCTAAAGACAAGGAACATTGTACCTGGGGGTGGGGGTTATATAGAGTCCTAAAGACAAGGAACATTGTACCTGGGGGTGGGATTATATAGAGTCCTAAAGACAAGGAACATTGTACCTGGGGGTGGGGTTATATAGAGTCCTAAAGACAAGGAACATTGTACCTGGGGGTGGTGTTATATAGAGTCCTAAAGACAAGGAACATTGTACCTGGGGGTGGGGTTATATAGAGTCCTAAAGACAAGGAACATTGTACCTGGGGGTGGGGTTATATAGAGTCCTAAAGACAAGGAACATTGTACCTGGGGGTGGTGTTATATAGAGTCCTAAAGACAAGGAACATTGTACCTGGGGGTGGGGTTATATAGAGTCCTAAAGACAAGTAACATTGTACCTGGGGGTGGGGTTATATAGAGTCCTAAAGACAAGGAACATTGTACCTGGGGGTGGGGTTATATAGAGTCCTAAAGACAAGTAACATTGTACCTGGGGGTGGGATTATATAGAGTCCTAAAGACAAGTAACATTGTACCTGGGGGTGGGGTTATATAGAGTCCTAAAGACAAGGAACATTGTACCTGGGGGTGGGGTTATATAGAGTCCTAAAGACAAGTAACATTGTACCTGGGGGTGGGGTTATATAGAGTCCTAAAGACAAGTAACATTATACCTGGGGGTGGGATTATATAGTGTCCTAAAGACAAGGAACATTGTACCTGGCGGTGGGATTATATAGAGTCCTAAAGACAAGGAACATTATACCTGGGGGTGGGGTTATATAGAGTCCTAAAGACAAGGAACATTGTACCTGGGGGTGGGGTTATATAGAGTCCTAAAGACAAGGAACATTGTACCTGGGGGTGGTGTTATATAGAGTCCTAAAGACAAGTAACATTGTACCTGGGGTGGGGGTTATATAGAGTCCTAAAGACAAGGAACATTGTACCTGGGGGTGGCGTTATATAGAGTCCTAAAGACAAGGAACATTGTACCTGGGGGTGGGGTTATATAGAGTCCTAAAGACAAGGAACATTGTACCTGGGGGTGGGGTTATATAGAGTCCTAAAGACAAGGAACATTGTACCTGGGGGTGGGGTTATATAGAGTCCTAAAGACAAGTAACATTGTACCTGGGGGTGGGGTTATATAGAGTCCTAAAGACAAGGAACATTGTACCTGGGGGTGGGGTTATATAGAGTCCTAAAGACAAGGAACATTGTACCTGGGGGTGGGGTTATATAGAGTCCTAAAGACAAGGAACATTGTACCTGGGGGTGGGGTTATATAGAGTCCTAAAGACAAGGAACATTGTACCTGGGGGTGGGGTTATATAGAGTCCTAAAGACAAGTAACATTGTACCTGGGGGTGGGGTTATATAGTGTCCTAAAGACAAGTAACATTGTACCTGGGGGTGGGGTTATATAGTGTCCTAAAGACAAGGAACATTGTACCTGGGGGTGGGATTATATAGAGTCCTAAAGACAAGGAACATTGTACCTGGGGGTGGGGTTATATAGAGTCCTAAAGACAAGGAATATTGTACCTGGGGGTGGGATTATATAGAGTCCTAAAGACAAGGAACATTGTACCTGGGGGTGGCGTTATATAGAGTCCTAAAGACAAGTAACATTGTACCTGGGGGTGGGGTTATATAGAGTCCTAAAGACAAGTAACATTGTACCTGGGGGTGGGGTTATATAGAGTCCTAAAGACAAGGAACATTGTACCTGGGGGTGGGGTTATATAGTGTCCTAAAGACAAGGAACATTGTACCTGGGGGTGGGGTTATATAGTGTCCTAAAGACAAGTAACATTGTACCTGGGGGTGGTGTTATATAGAGTCCTAAAGACAAGTAACATTGTACCTGGGGGTGGGGTTATATAGTGTCCTAAAGACAAGGAACATTGTACCTGGGGGTGGGATTATATAGAGTCCTAAAGACAAGGAACATTGTACCTGGGGGTGGGGTTATATAGAGTCCTAAAGACAAGTAACATTGTACCTGGGGGTGGGGTTATATAGAGTCCTAAAGACAAGTAACATTGTACCTGGGGGTGGGGTTATATAGAGTCCTAAAGACAAGTAACATTGTACCTGGGGGTGGGGTTATATAGAGTCCTAAAGACAAGTAACATTGTACCTGGGGGTGGGGTTATATAGAGTCCTAAAGACAAGGAACATTGTACCTGGGGGTGGGGTTATATAGAGTCCTAAAGACAAGTAACATTGTACCTGGGGGTGGGGTTATATAGAGTCCTAAAGACAAGGAACATTGTACCTGGGGGTGGGGTTATATAGAGTCCTAAAGACAAGGAACATTGTACCTGGGGGTGGGGTTATATAGAGTCCTAAAGACAAGGAACATTGTACCTGGGGGTGGGGTTATATAGAGTCCTTAAGACAAGGAACATTGTACCTGGGGGTGGGGTTATATAGTGTCCTAAAGACAAGGAACATTGTACCTGGGGGTGGGGTTATATAGAGTCCTAAAGACAAGGAATATTGTACCTGGGGGTGGGATTATATAGAGTCCTAAAGACAAGAACATTGTACCTGGGGGTGGGGTTATATAGAGTCCTAAAGACAAGGAACATTGTACCTGGGGGTGAGGATTATATAGAGTCCTAAAGACAAGTAACATTGTACCTGGGGGTGGGGTTATATAGAGTCCTAAAGACAAGGAACATTGTACCTGGGGGTGGGGTTATATAGAGTCCTAAAGACAAGGAACATTGTACCTGGGGGTGGGGATTATATAGAGTCCTAAAGACAAGAACATTGTACCTGGGGGTGGGGTTATATAGAGTCCTAAAGACAAGGATCATTGTACCTGGGGGTGGGGTTATATAGAGTCCTAAAGACAAGGAACATTGTACCTGGGGGTGGGGTTATATAGAGTCCTAAAGACAAGGAACATTGTACCTGGGGGTGGGGTTATATAGAGTCCTAAAGACAAGGAACATTGTACCTGGGGGTGGGGATATATAGAGTCCTAAAGACAAGTAACATTGTACCTGGGGGTGGGATTATATAGTGTCCTAAAGACAAGGAACATTGTACCTGGGGGTGGGGTTATATAGAGTCCTAAAGACAAGGAACATTGTACCTGGGGGTGGGGTTATATAGAGTCATAAAGACAAGGAACATTGTACCTGGGGGTGGGGTTATATAGAGTCCTAAAGACAAGTAACATTGTACCTGGGGGTGGGGATTATATAGAGTCCTAAAGACAAGGAACATTGTACCTGGGTGTGGGGTTATATAGAGTACTAAAGACAAGGAACATTGTACCTGGGGGTGGGATTATATAGAGTCCTAAAGACAAGTAACATTGTACCTGGGGGTGGGGTTATATAGAGTCCTAAAGACAAGGAACATTGTACCTGGGGGTGGGATTATATAGAGTCCTAAAGACAAGGAACATTGTACCTGGGGGTGGGGTTATATAGAGTCCTAAAGACAAGGAACATTGTACCTGGGGGTGGGGTTATATAGAGTCCTAAAGACAAGGAACATTGTACCTGGGGGTGGGATTATATAGAGTCCTAAAGACAAGTAACATTGTACCTGGGGGTGGGGTTATATAGAGTCCTAAAGACAAGTAACATTGTACCTGGGGGTGGGGTTATATAGAGTCCTAAAGACAAGGAACATTGTACCTGGGGGTGGGGTTATATAGTGTCCTAAAGACAAGTAACATTGTACCTGGGGGTGGGGTTATATAGAGTCCTAAAGACAAGTAACATTGTACCTGGGGGTGCGGTTATATAGAGTCCTAAAGACAAGTAACATTGTACCTGGGGGTGGGGTTATATAGAGTCCTAAAGACAAGGAACATTGTACCTGGGGGTGGGGTTATATAGAGTCCTAAAGACAAGGAACATTGTACCTGGGGGTGGGATTATATAGAGTCCTAAAGACAAGTAACATTGTACCTGGGGGTGGGATTATATAGAGTCCTAAAGACAAGTAACATTGTACCTGGGGGTGGGGTTATATAGAGTCCTAAAGACAAGTAACATTGTACCTGGGGGTGGGGTTATATAGAGTCCTAAAGACAAGGAACATTGTACCTGGGGGTGGGGTTATATAGTGTCCTAAAGACAAGTAACATTGTACCTGGGGGTGGGGTTATATAGTGTCCTAAAGACAAGGAACATTGTACCTGGGGGTGGGGTTATATAGAGTCCTAAAGACAAGTAACATTGTACCTGGGGGTGGGGTTATATAGAGTCCTAAAGACAAGGAACATTGTACCTGGGGGTGGGGTTATATAGAGTCCTAAAGACAAGTAACATTGTACCTGGGGGTGGGGTTATATAGAGTCCTAAAGACAAGGAACATTGTACCTGGGGGTGGGGTTATATAGAGTCCTAAAGACAAGGAACATTGTACCTGGGGGTGGGGGTTATATAGTGTCCTAAAGACAAGTAACATTGTACCTGGGGGTGGGGTTATATAGAGTCCTAAAGACAAGTAACATTGTACCTGGGGGTGGGGTTATATAGAGTCCTAAAGACAAGGAACATTGTACCTGGGGGTGGGGTTATATAGAGTCCTAAAGACAATGAACATTGTACCTGGGGGTGGGGTTATATAGAGTCCTAAAGACAAGGAACATTGTACCTGGGGGTGGGGTTATATAGAGTCCTAAAGACAAGTAACATTGTACCTGGGGGTGGGATTATATAGAGTCCTAAAGACAAGGAACATTGTACCTCGGGGTGGGGTTATATAGAGTCCTAAAGACAAGGAACATTGTACCTGGGGGTGGGGTTATATAGAGTCCTAAAGACAAGGAACATTGTACCTGGGGGTGGGGTTATATAGAGTCCTAAAGACAAGGAACATTGTACCTGGGGGTGGGATTATATAGAGTCCTAAAGACAAGGAACATTGTACCTGGGGGTGGGATTATATAGAGTCCTAAAGACAAGTAACATTGTACCTGGGGGTGGGGTTATATAGAGTCCTAAAGACAAGTAACATTGTACCTGGGGGTGGGGTTATATAGAGTCCTAAAGACAAGTAACATTGTACCTGGGGGTGGGATTATATAGAGTCCTAAAGACAAGGAATATTGTACCTGGGGGTGGGGTTATATAGTGTCCTAAAGACAAGGAACATTGTACCTGGGGGTGGGGTTATATAGAGTCCTAAAGACAAGGAACATTGTACCTGGGGGTGGGGTTATATAGAGTCCTAAAGACAAGGAATATTGTACCTGGGGGTGGGATTATATAGAGTCCTAAAGACAAGGAACATTGTACCTGGGGGTGGTGTTATATAGAGTCCTAAAGACAAGGAACATTGTACCTGGGGGTGGTGTTATATAGAGTCCTAAAGACAAGTAACATTGTACCTGGGGGTGGTGTTATATAGAGTCCTAAAGACAAGTAACATTGTACCTGGGGGTGGTGTTATATAGAGTCCTAAAGACAAGGAACATTGTACCTGGGGGTGAGGTTATATAGAGTCCTAAAGACAAGTAACATTGTACCTGGGGGTGGGGTTATATAGAGTCCTAAAGACAAGTAACATTGTACCTGGGGGTGGGGTTATATAGAGTCCTAAAGACAAGTAACATTGTACCTGGGGGTGGGGTTATATAGAGTCCTAAAGACAAGTAACATTGTACCTGGGGGTGGGGTTATATAGAGTCCTAAAGACAAGTAACATTGTACCTGGGGGTGGGGTTATATAGAGTCCTAAAGACAAGGAACATTGTACCTGGGGGTGGGGTTATATAGAGTCCTAAAGACAAGTAACATTGTACCTGGGGGTGGGGTTATATAGAGTCCTAAAGACAAGTAACATTGTACCTGGGGGTGGGATTATATAGAGTCCTAAAGACAAGGAACATTGTACCTGGGGGTGGGGTTATATAGAGTCCTAAAGACAAGGAATATTGTACCTGGGGGTGGGGTTATATAGAGTCCTAAAGACAAGGAACATTGTACCTGGGGGTGGGGTTATATAGAGTCCTAAAGACAAGGAACATTGTACCTGGGGGTGGGGTTATATAGAGTCCTAAAGACAAGTAACATTGTACCTGGGGGTGGGATTATATAGAGTCCTAAAGACAAGGAACATTGTACCTGGGGGTGGGGTTATATAGAGTCCTAAAGACAAGGAACATTGTACCTGGGGGTGGGATTATATAGAGTCCTAAAGACAAGGAACATTGTACCTGGGGGTGGGGTTATATAGAGTCCTAAAGACAAGGAACATTGTACCTGGGGGTGGGGTTATATAGAGTCCTAAAGACAAGTAACATTGTACCTGGGGGTGGGGTTATATAGAGTCCTAAAGACAAGGAACATTGTACCTGGGGGTGGGGTTATATAGAGTCCTAAAGACAAGGAACATTGTACCTGGGGGTGGGGTTATATAGAGTCCTAAAGACAAGTAACATTGTACCTGGGGGTGGGGTTATATAGAGTCCTAAAGACAAGGAACATTGTACCTGGGGGTGGGGTTATATAGAGTCCTAAAGACAAGGAACATTGTACCTGGGGGTGGGGTTATATAGAGTCCTAAAGACAAGGAACATTGTACCTGGGGGTGGGGTTATATAGAGTCCTAAAGACAAGTAACATTGTACCTGGGGGTGGGATTATATAGAGTCCTAAAGACAAGGAACATTGTACCTGGGGGTGGGATTATATAGAGTCTTAAAGACAAGGAACATTGTACCTGGGGGTGGGGTTATATAGAGTCCTAAAGACAAGGAACATTGTACCTGGGGGTGGGGTTATATAGAGTCCTAAAGACAAGTAACATTGTACCTGGGGGTGGGGTTATATAGTGTCCTAAAGACAAGGAACATTGTACCTGGGGGTGGGGTTATATAGAGTCCTAAAGACAAGGAACATTGTACCTGGGGGTGGGGTTATATAGAGTCCTAAAGACAAGGAACATTGTACCTGGGGGTGGGGTTATATAGAGTCCTAAAGACAAGGAACATTGTACCTGGGGGTGGGGTTATATAGAGTCCTAAAGACAAGGAACATTGTACCTGGGGGTGGGGTTATATAGAGTCCTAAAGACAAGGAACATTGTACCTGGGGGTGGGGTTATATAGAGTCCTAAAGACAAGGAACATTGTACCTGGGGGTGGGGTTATATAGAGTCCTAAAGACAAGGAACATTGTACCTGGGGGTGAGGTTATATAGAGTCCTAAAGACAAGTAACATTGTACCTGGGGGTGGGGTTATATAGAGTCCTAAAGACAAGGAACATTGTACCTGGGGGTGGGGTTATATAGAGTCCTAAAGACAAGGAACATTGTACCTGGGGGTGGGGTTATATAGAGTCCTAAAGACAAGGAACATTGTACCTGGGGGTGGGGTTATATAGAGTCCTAAAGACAAGTAACATTGTACCTGGGGGTGGGGTTATATAGAGTCCTAAAGACAAGTAACATTGTACCTGGGGGTGCGGTTATATAGAGTCCTAAAGACAAGTAACATTGTACCTGGGGGTGGGATTATATAGAGTCCTAAAGACAAGGAACATTGTACCTGGGGGTGGGGTTATATAGAGTCCTAAAGACAAGGAACATTGTACCTGGGGGTGGGGTTATATAGAGTCCTAAAGACAAGGAACATTGTACCTGGGGGTGGGGTTATATAGAGTCCTAAAGACAAGGAACATTGTACCTGGGGGTGCGGTTATATAGAGTCCTAAAGACAAGGAACATTGTACCTGGGGGTGGGGTTATATAGAGTCCTAAAGACAAGTAACATTGTACCTGGGGGTGGTGTTATATAGAGTCCTAAAGACAAGGAACATTGTACCTGGGGGTGGGATTATATAGAGTCCTAAAGACAAGTAACATTGTACCTGGGGGTGGGGTTATATAGAGTCCTAAAGACAAGTAACATTGTACCTGGGGGTGGGGTTATATAGAGTCCTAAAGACAAGGAACATTGTACCTGGGGGTGGGGTTATATAGAGTCCTAAAGACAAGTAACATTGTACCTGGGGGTGGTGTTATATAGAGTCCTAAAGACAAGGAACATTGTACCTGGGGGTGGGGTTATATAGTGTCCTAAAGACAAGGAACATTGTACCTGGGGGTGGGGTTATATAGTGTCCTAAAGACAAGTAACATTGTACCTGGGGGTGGGGTTATATAGAGTCCTAAAGACAAGTAACATTGTACCTGGGGGTGGAGTTATATAGAGTCCTAAAGACAAGTAACATTGTACCTGGGGGTGGGGTTATATAGAGTCCTAAAGACAAGGAACATTGTACCTGGGGGTGGAGTTATATAGAGTCCTAAAGACAAGTAACATTGTACCTGGGGGTGGGGTTATATAGTGTCCTAAAGACAAGTAACATTGTACCTGGGGGTGGGGTTATATAGAGTCCTAAAGACAAGGAACATTGTACCTGGGGGTGGAGTTATATAGAGTCCTAAAGACAAGTAACATTGTACCTGGGGGTGGGGTTATATAGAGTCCTAAAGACAAGGAACATTGTACCTGGGGGTGGGGTTATATAGAGTCCTAAAGACAAGGAACATTGTACCTGGGGGTGGGGTTATATAGAGTCCTAAAGACAAGGAACATTGTACCTGGGGGTGCGGTTATATAGAGTCCTAAAGACAAGGAACATTGTACCTGGGGGTGGGGTTATATAGAGTCCTAAAGACAAGGAACATTGTACCTGGGGGTGGGGTTATATAGAGTCCTAAAGACAAGGAACATTGTACCTGGGGGTGGGGTTATATAGAGTCCTAAAGACAAGGAACATTGTACCTGGGGGTGCGGTTATATAGAGACCTAAAGACAAGGAACATTGTACCTGGGGGTGGGGTTATATAGAGTCCTAAAGACAAGTAACATTGTACCTGGGGGTGGTGTTATATAGAGTCCTAAAGACAAGGAACATTGTACCTGGGGGTGGGGTTATATAGAGTCCTAAAGACTAGGAACATTGTACCTGGGGGTGGGGTTATATAGAGTCCTAAAGACAAGGAACATTGTACCTGGGGGTGGGGTTATATAGAGTCCTAAAGACAAGGAACATTGTACCTGGGGGTGGGGTTATATAGAGTCCTAAAGACAAGGAACATTGTACCTGGGGGTGGGGTTATATAGAGTCCTAAAGACAAGTAACATTGTACCTGGGGGTGGGGTTATATAGAGTCCTAAAGACAAGGAACATTATACCTGGGGGTGGGGTTATATAGAGTCCTAAAGACAAGGAATATTGTACCTGGGGGTGGGGTTATATAGAGTCCTAAAGACAAGGAACATTGTACCTGGGGGTGGGGTTATATAGATTCCTAAAGACAAGGAACATTGTACCTGGGGGTGGGGTTATATAGATTCCTAAAGACAAGGAACATTGTACCTGGGGGTGGGATTATATAGAGTCCTAAAGACAAGGAACATTGTACCTGGGGGTGGGGTTATATAGTGTCCTAAAGACAAGGAACATTATACCTGGGGGTGGGGTTATATAGAGTCCTAAAGACAAGGAACATTACACCTGGGGGTGGGGTTATATAGAGTCCTAAAGACAAGGAACATTGTACCTGGGGGTGGGATTATATAGAGTCCTAAAGACAAGGAACATTGTACCTGGGGGTGGGGTTATATAGAGTCCTAAAGACAAGTAACATTGTACCTGGGGGTGGGGTTATATAGAGTCCTAAAGACAAGTAACATTGTACCTGGGGGTGGGGTTATATAGAGTCCTAAAGACAAGTAACATTGTACCTGGGGGTGGGGTTATATAGAGTCCTAAAGACAAGGAACATTGTACCTGGGGGTGGGGTTATATAGAGTCCTAAAGACAAGGAACATTGTACCTGGGGGTGGGGTTATATAGAGTCCTAAAGACAAGTAACATTGTACCTGGGGGTGGGGTTATATAGAGTCCTAAAGACAAGTAACATTGTACCTGGGGGTGGGGTTATATAGAGTCCTAAAGACAAGGAACATTGTACCTGGGGGTGGGGTTATATAGAGTCCTAAAGACAAGGAACATTGTACCTGGGGGTGGTGTTATATAGAGTCCTAAAGACAAGGAACATTGTACCTGGGGGTGGGATTATATAGTGTCCTAAAGACAAGGAACATTGTACCTGGGGGTGGGGTTATATAGAGTCCTAAAGACAAGGAACATTGTACCTGGGGGTGGGGTTATATATAGTCCTAAAGACAATGAACATTGTACCTGGGGGTGGGGTTATATAGAGTCCTAAAGACAAGGAACATTGTACCTGGGGGTGGGGTTATATAGTGTCCTAAAGACAAGGAACATTGTACCTGGGGGTGGGGTTATATAGTGTCCTAAAGACAAGGAACATTGTACCTGGGGGTGGGGTTATATAGTGTCCTAAAGACAAGTAACATTGTACCTGGGGGTGGGGTTATATAGAGTCCTAAAGACAAGGAACATTGTACCTGGGGGTGAGGTTATATAGAGTCCTAAAGACAAGTAACATTGTACCTGGGGGTGGTGTTATATAGAGTCCTAAAGACAAGGAACATTGTACCTGGGGGTGGGATTATATAGAGTCCTAAAGACAAGTAACATTGTACCTGGGGGTGGGGTTATATAGAGTCCTAAAGACAAGGAACATTGTACCTGGGGGTGGTGTTATATAGAGTCCTAAAGACAAGGAACATTGTACCTGGGGGTGCGGTTATATAGAGTCCTAAAGACAAGTAACATTGTACCTGGGGGTGGGGTTATATAGAGTCCTAAAGACAAGTAACATTGTACCTGGGGGTGGGGTTATATAGAGTCCTAAAGACAAGGAACATTGTACCTGGGGGTGCGGTTATATAGAGTCCTAAAGACAAGGAACATTGTACCTGGGGGTGGGGTTATATAGAGTCCTAAAGACAAGTAACATTGTACCTGGGGGTGGGGTTATATAGAGTCCTAAAGACAAGTAACATTGTACCTGGGGGTGGGGTTATATAGAGTCCTAAAGACAAGGAACATTGTACCTGGGGGTGGGGTTATATAGAGTCCTAAAGACAAGGAACATTGTACCTGGGGGTGGGGTTATATAGAGTCCTAAAGACAAGTAACATTGTCCCTGGGGGTGGGGTTATATAGAGTCCTAAAGACAAGGAACATTGTACCTGGGGGTGGGGTTATATAGAGTCCTAAAGACAAGGAACATTGTACCTGGGGGTGGGGTTATATAGTGTCCTAAAGACAAGGAACATTATACCTGGGGGTGGGGTTATATAGAGTCCTAAAGACAAGGAACATTACACCTGGGGGTGGGGTTATATAGAGTCCTAAAGACAAGGAACATTGTACCTGGGGGTGGGATTATATAGAGTCCTAAAGACAAGTAACATTGTACCTGGGGGTGGGGTTATATAGAGTCCTAAAGACAAGTAACATTGTACCTGGGGGTGGGGTTATATAGAGTCCTAAAGACAAGTAACATTATACCTGGGGGTGGGGTTATATAGAGTCCTAAAGACAAGGAACATTGTACCTGGGGGTGGGGTTATATATAGTCCTAAAGACAATGAACATTGTACCTGGGGGTGGGGTTATATAGAGTCCTAAAGACAAGGAACATTGTACCTGGGGGTGGGGTTATATAGAGTCCTAAAGACAAGGAACATTGTACCTGGGGGTGGGGTTATATAGAGTCCTAAAGACAAGGAACATTGTACCTGGGGGTGGGGTTATATAGAGTCCTAAAGACAAGGAACATTGTACCTGGGGGTGGGGTTATATAGAGTCCTAAAGACAAGGAACATTGTACCTGGGGGTGGGGTTATATAGAGTCCTAAAGACAAGGAACATTGTACCTGGGGGTGGGGTTATATAGAGTCCTAAAGACAAGGAACATTGTACCTGGGGGTGGGGTTATATAGAGTCCTAAAGACAAGGAACATTGTACCTGGGGGTGGTGTTATATAGAGTCCTAAAGACAAGTAACATTGTACCTGGGGGTGGGGTTATATAGAGTCCTAAAGACAATGAACATTGTACCTGGGGGTGGGGTTATATAGAGTCCTAAAGACAAGGAACATTGTACCTGGGGGTGGGATTATATAGTGTCCTAAAGACAAGGAACATTGTACCTGGGGGTGGGGTTATATAGAGTCCTAAAGACAAGGAACATTGTACCTGGGGGTGGGGTTATATATAGTCCTAAAGACAATGAACATTGTACCTGGGGGTGGGGTTATATAGTGTCCTAAAGACAAGGAACATTGTACCTGGGGGTGGGATTATATAGAGTCCTAAAGACAAGTAACATTGTACCTGGGGGTGGGGTTATATAGAGTCCTAAAGACAAGTAACATTGTACCTGGGGGTGGTGTTATATAGAGTCCTAAAGACAAGGAACATTGTACCTGGGGGTGGGGTTATATAGAGTCCTAAAGACAAGGAACATTGTACCTGGGGGTGGGGTTATATAGAGTCCTAAAGACAAGGAACATTGTACCTGGGGGTGGGGTTATATAGAGTCCTAAAGACAAGTAACATTGTACCTGGGGGTGGGGTTATATAGAGTCCTAAAGACAAGTAACATTGTACCTGGGGGTGGTGTTATATAGTGTCCTAAAGACAAGGAACATTGTACCTGGGGGTGGGATTATATAGAGTCCTAAAGACAAGGAACATTGTACCTGGAGGTGGGGTTATATAGAGTCCTAAAGACAAGGAACATTGTACCTGGGGGTGGGGTTATATAGAGTCCTAAAGACAAGTAACATTGTACCTGGGGGTGGTGTTATATAGAGTCCTAAAGACAAGGAACATTGTACCTGGGGGTGGGGTTATATAGAGTCCTAAAGACAAGTAACATTGTACCTGGGGGTGGTGTTATATAGAGTCCTAAAGACAAGTAACATTGTACCTGGGGGTGGGGTTATATAGAGTCCTAAAGACAAGGAACATTGTACCTGGGGGTGGGGTTATATAGAGTCCTAAAGACAAGGAACATTGTACCTGGGGGTGGGGTTATATAGAGTCCTAAAGACAAGTAACATTGTCCCTGGGGGTGGGGTTATATAGAGTCCTAAATACAAGTAACATTGTACCTGGGGGTGGGGTTATATAGAGTCCTAAAGACAAGGAACATTGTACCTGGGGGTGGGGTTATATAGAGTCCTAAAGACAAGGAACATTGTACCTGGGGGTGGGGTTATATAGAGTCCTAAAGACAAGGAACATTGTACCTGGGGGTGGGATTATATAGAGTCCTAAAGACAAGTAACATTGTACCTGGGGGTGGGATTATATAGAGTCCTAAAGACAAGTAACATTGTACCTGGGGGTGGGGTTATATAGAGTCCTAAAGACAAGGAACATTGTACCTGGGGGTGGGGTTATATAGTGTCCTAAAGACAAGTAACATTGTACCTGGGGGTGGGGTTATATAGAGTCCTAAAGACAAGTAACATTGTACCTGGGGGTGGGGTTATATAGAGTCCTAAAGACAAGGAACATTGTACCTGGGGTGGGGTTATATAGAGTCCTAAAGACAAGTAACATTGTACCTGGGGGTGGGGTTATATAGAGTCCTAAAGACAAGGAACATTGTACCTGGGGGTGGGATTATATAGAGTCCTAAAGACAAGGAACATTGTACCTGGGGGTGGGGTTATATAGTGTCCTAAAGACAAGGAACATTGTACCTGGGGGTGGGGTTATATAGTGTCCTAAAGATAAGGAACATTGTACCTGGGGGTGGGATTATATAGAGTCCTAAAGACAAGAACATTGTACCTGGGGGTGGGGTTATATAGAGTCCTAAAGACAAGTAACATTGTACCTGGGGGTGGGGTTATATAGAGTCCTAAAGACAAGGAACATTGTACCTGGGGGTGGGATTATATAGAGTCCTAAAGACAAGGAACATTGTACCTGGGGGTGGGGTTATATAGTGTCCTAAAGACAAGGAACATTGTACCTGGGGGTGGGGTTATATAGAGTCATAAAGACAAGGAACATTGTACCTGGGGGTGGTGTTATATAGAGTCCTAAAGACAAGGAACATTGTACCTGGGGGTGGGGTTATATAGAGTCCTAAAGACAAGTAACATTGTACCTGGGGGTGGTGTTATATAGAGTCCTAAAGACAAGTAACATTGTACCTGGGGGTGGGGTTATATAGAGTCCTAAAGACAAGGAACATTGTACCTGGGGGTGGGGTTATATAGAGTCCTAAAGACAAGGAATATTGTACCTGGGGGTGGGATTATATAGAGTCCTAAAGACAAGGAACATTGTACCTGGGGGTGGGATTATATAGAGTCCTAAAGACAAGGAACATTGTACCTGGGGGTGGGGTTATATAGAGTCCTAAAGACAAGTAACATTGTACCTGGGGGTGGGATTATATAGAGTCCTAAAGACAAGGAACATTGTACCTGGGGGTGGGATTATATAGAGTCCTAAAGACAAGGAACATTGTACCTGGGGGTGGGGATTATATAGAGTCCTAAAGACAAGGAACATTGTACCTGGGGGTGGGATTATATAGAGTCCTAAAGACAAGGAACATTGTACCTGGGGGTGGGGTTATATAGAGTCCTAAAGACAAGGAACATTGTACCTGGGGGTGGGGTTATATAGAGTCCTAAAGACAAGGAACATTGTACCTGGGGGAGGGGTTATATAGAGTCCTAAAGACAAGGAACATTGTACCTGGGGGCGGGGTTATATAGAGTCCTAAAGACAAGTAACATTGTACCTGGGGGTGCGGTTATATAGAGTCCTAAAGACAAGTAACATTGTACCTGGGGGTGGTGTTATATAGAGTCCTAAAGACAAGTAACATTGTACCTGGGGGTGGTGTTATATAGAGTCCTAAAGACAAGTAACATTGTACCTGGGGGTGGGATTATATAGAGTCCTAAAGACAAGTAACATTGTACCTGGGGGTGCGGTTATATAGAGTCCTAAAGACAAGTAACATTGTACCTGGGGGTGGGGTTATATAGAGTCCTAAAGACAAGTAACATTGTACCTGGGGGTGGGGTTATATAGAGTCCTAAAGACAAGTAACATTGTACCTGGGGCTGGGGTTATATAGAGTCCTAAAGACAAGTAACATTGTCCCTGGGGGTGGGGTTATATAGAGTCCTAAAGACAAGTAACATTGTACCTGGGGGTGGGGTTATATAGAGTCCTAAAGACAAGGAACATTGTACCTGGGGGTGGGGTTATATAGAGTCCTAAAGACAAGGAACATTGTACCTGGGGGTGGGGTTATATAGAGTCCTAAAGACAAGGAACATTGTACCTGGGGGTGGGATTATATAGAGTCCTAAAGACAAGTAACATTGTACCTGGGGGTGGGATTATATAGAGTCCTAAAGACAAGGAACATTGTACCTGGGGGTGGGGTTATATAGAGTCCTAAAGACAAGGAACATTGTACCTGGGGGTGGGGTTATATAGTGTCCTAAAGACAAGTAACATTGTACCTGGGGGTGGGGTTATATAGAGTCCTAAAGACAAGTAACATTGTACCTGGGAGTGGGGTTATATAGAGTCCTAAAGACAAGTAACATTGTACCTGGGGGTGGGGTTATATAGAGTCCTAAAGACAAGGAACATTGTACCTGGGGGTGGGGTTATATAGTGTCCTAAAGACAAGTAACATTGTACCTGGGGGTGGGGTTATATAGTGTCCTAAAGATAAGGAACATTGTACCTGGGGGTGGGATTATATAGAGTCCTAAAGACAAGAACATTGTACCTGGGGGTGGGGTTATATAGAGTCCTAAAGACAAGTAACATTGTACCTGGGGGTGGGGTTATATAGAGTCCTAAAGACAAGGAACATTGTACCTGGGGGTGGGGTTATATAGAGTCCTAAAGACAAGGAACATTGTACCTGGGGGTGGGGTTATATAGTGTCCTAAAGACAAGGAACATTGTACCTGGGGGTGGGGTTATATAGAGTCATAAAGACAAGGAACATTGTACCTGGGGGTGGGGTTATATAGAGTCCTAAAGACAAGTAACATTGTACCTGGGGGTGGGATTATATAGAGTCCTAAAGACAAGGAACATTTTACCTGGGGGTGGGGTTATATAGAGTCCTAAAGACAAGGAACATTGTACCTGGGGGTGGGGTTATATAGAGTCCTAAAGACAAGTAACATTGTACCTGGGGGTGGGGTTATATAGAGTCCTAAAGACAAGTAACATTGTACCTGGGGGTGGTGTTATATAGTGTCCTAAAGACAAGGAACATTGTACCTGGGGGTGGGGTTATATAGAGTCCTAAAGACAAGGAACATTGTACCTGGGGGTGGGGTTATATAGAATCCTAAAGACAAGTAACATTGTACCTGGGGGTGGGGTTATATAGAGTCCTAAAGACAAGTAACATTGTACCTGGGGGTGGGGTTATATAGAGTCCTAAAGACAAGGAACATTGTACCTGGGGGTGGGGTTATATAGAGTCCTAAAGACAAGTAACATTGTACCTGGGGGTGGGGTTATATAGAGTCATAAAGACAAGTAACATTGTACCTGGGGGTGGGGTTATATAGAGTCCTAAAGACAAGTAACATTGTACCTGGGGGTGGGGTTATATAGAGTCCTAAAGACAAGGAACATTGTACCTGGGGGTGGGATTATATAGAGTCCTAAAGACAAGGAACATTGTACCTGGGGGTGGGGTTATATAGAGTCATAAAGACAAGGAACATTGTACCTGGGGGTGGTGTTATATAGAGTCCTAAAGACAAGGAACATTGTACCTGGGGGTGGGGTTATATAGAGTCCTAAAGACAAGGAACATTGTACCTGGGGGTGGGGTTATATAGAGTCCTAAAGACAAGGAACATTGTACCTGGGGGTGGGGTTATATAGAGTCCTAAAGACAAGGAACATTGTACCTGGGGGTGGGGTTATATAGAGTCCTAAAGACAAGTAACATTGTACCTGGGGGTGGGGTTATATAGAGTCCTAAAGACAAGGAACATTGTACCTGGGGGTGGGGTTATATAGAGTCCTAAAGACAAGTAACATTGTACCTGGGGGTGGTGTTATATAGAGTCCTAAAGACAAGTAACATTGTACCTGGGGGTGGGGTTATATAGAGTCCTAAAGACAAGGAACATTGTACCTGGGGGTGGGGTTATATAGAGTCCTAAAGACAAGGAACATTGTACCTGGGGGTGGGATTATATAGAGTCCTAAAGACAAGGAACATTGTACCTGGGGGTGGGGTTATATAGAGTCCTAAAGACAAGTAACATTGTACCTGGGGGTGGGATTATATAGAGTCCTAAAGACAAGGAACATTGTACCTGGGGGTGGGGTTATATAGAGTCCTAAAGACAAGGAACATTGTACCTGGGGGCGGGGTTATATAGAGTCCTAAAGACAAGTAACATTGTACCTGGGGGTGGGGTTATATAGAGTCCTAAAGACAAGTAACATTGTACCTGGGGGTGGGGTTATATAGAGTCCTAAAGACAAGTAACATTGTACCTGGGGCTGGGGTTATATAGAGTCCTAAAGACAAGTAACATTGTCCCTGGGGGTGGGGTTATATAGAGTCCTAAAGACAAGTAACATTGTACCTGGGGGTGGGGTTATATAGAGTCCTAAAGACAAGTAACATTGTACCTGGGGGTGGGGTTATATAGAGTCCTAAAGACAAGGAACATTGTACCTGGGGGTGGGGTTATATAGTGTCCTAAAGACAAGTAACATTGTACCTGGGGGTGGGGTTATATAGAGTCCTAAAGACAAGGAACATTGTACCTGGGGGTGGGGTTATATAGAGTCCTAAAGACAAGGAACATTGTACCTGGGGGTGGGGTTATATAGAGTCCTAAAGACAAGGAACATTGTACCTGGGGGTGGGGTTATATAGAGTCCTAAAGACAAGGAACATTGTACCTGGGGGTGCGGTTATATAGAGTCCTAAAGACAAGTAACATTGTACCTGGGGGTGGGGTTATATAGAGTCCTAAAGACAAGTAACATTGTACCTGGGGGTGGGGTTATATAGAGTCCTAAAGACAAGTAACATTGTACCTGGGGCTGGGGTTATATAGAGTCCTAAAGACAAGTAACATTGTCCCTGGGGGTGGGGTTATATAGAGTCCTAAAGACAAGTAACATTGTACCTGGGGGTGGGGTTATATAGAGTCCTAAAGACAAGGAACATTGTACCTGGGGGTGGGGTTATATAGAGTCCTAAAGACAAGTAACATTGTACCTGGGGGTGGGGTTATATAGAGTCCTAAAGACAAGTAACATTGTACCTGGGGGTGGGGTTATATAGAGTCCTAAAGACAAGGAACATTGTACCTGGGGGTGGGGTTATATAGAGTCCTAAAGACAAGGAACATTGTACCTGGGGGTGGGGTTATATAGAGTCCTAAAGACAAGGAACATTGTACCTGGGGGTGGGGTTATATAGAGTCCTAAAGACAAGGAACATTGTACCTGGGGGTGGGATTATATAGAGTCCTAAAGACAAGTAACATTGTACCTGGGGGTGGGATTATATAGAGTCCTAAAGACAAGGAACATTGTACCTGGAGGTGGGATTATATAGAGTCCTAAAGACAAGGAACATTGTACCTGGGGGTGGGATTATATAGAGTCCTAAAGACAAGGAACATTGTACCTGGGGGTGGGGTTATATAGAGTCCTAAAGACAAGTAACATTGTACCTGGGGGTGGGGTTATATAGTGTCCTAAAGACAAGGAACATTGTACCTGGGGGTGGTGTTATATAGAGTCCTAAAGACAAGGAACATTGTACCTGGGGGTGGGGTTATATAGAGTCCTAAAGACAAGGAACATTGTACCTGGGGGTGGGGTTATATAGAGTCCTAAAGACAAGGAACATTGTACCTGGGGGTGGGGTTATATAGAGTCCTAAAGACAAGTAACATTGTACCTGGGGGTGGGGTTATATAGAGTCCTAAAGACAAGGAACATTGTACCTGGGGGTGGGATTATATAGAGTCCTAAAGACAAGGAACATTGTACCTGGGGGTGGGGTTATATAGAGTCCTAAAGACAAGGAACATTGTACCTGGGGGTGGTGTTATATAGAGTCCTAAAGACAAGTAACATTGTACCTGGGGGTGGGGTTATATAGTGTCCTAAAGACAAGGAACATTGTACCTGGGGGTGGGGTTATATAGAGTCCTAAAGACAAGGAATATTGTACCTGGGGGTGGGGTTATATAGAGTCCTAAAGACAAGGAACATTGTACCTGGGGGTGGGGTTATATAGAGTCCTAAAGACAAGGAACATTGTACCTGGGGGTGGGGTTATATAGAGTCCTAAAGACAAGGAACATTACACCTGGGGGTGGGGTTATATAGAGTCCTAAAGACAAGGAATATTGTACCTGGGGGTGGGGTTATATAGAGTCCTAAAGACTAGGAACATTGTACCTGGGGGTGGGATTATATAGAGTCCTAAAGACAAGTAACATTGTACCTGGGGGTGGGGTTATATAGAGTCCTAAAGACAAGGAACATTGTACCTGGGGGTGGTGTTATATAGAGTCCTAAAGACAAGGAACATTGTACCTGGGGGTGGTGTTATATAGAGTCCTAAAGACAAGTAACATTGTACCTGGGGGTGGGATTATATAGAGTCCTAAAGACAAGTAACATTGTACCTGGGGGTGGGGTTATATAGAGTCCTAAAGACAAGGAACATTGTACCTGGGGGTGGGGTTATATAGAGTCCTAAAGACAAGGAACATTGTACCTGGGGGTGGTGTTATATAGAGTCCTAAAGACAAGTAACATTGTACCTGGGGGTGGGGTTATATAGAGTCCTAAAGACAAGGAACATTGTACCTGGTGGTGGGGTTATATAGAGTCCTAAAGACAAGTAACATTGTACCTGGGGGTGGGGTTATATAGAGTCCTAAAGACAAGGAACATTGTACCTGGGGGTGGGGTTATATAGAGTCCTAAAGACAAGGAACATTGTACCTGGGGGGGTGTTATATAGAGTCCTAAAGACAAGTAACATTGTACCTGGGGGTGGGGTTATATAGAGTCCTAAAGACAAGGAACATTGTACCTGGGGGTGGGGTTATATAGAGTCCTAAAGACAAGGAACATTGTACCTGGGGATGGGGGGGCGACATTGCTTTAGCACAGATATAATATATGACAATCTGTGCACTAGTGATGAGTGTGCTGTTTATGTGGATTTGGGTGGCCATGTTTAGGCTATTTTATAGTATATAGCGATGTGTTCAGTAACGATGGGTGTGCTTTTCCTTGTTCATGTGGATGTGGGTGGCCGTATTTGGGCCATGTCATAATATATAGCAGGTTGTGCTCTAATGATGGGTGTGGTTTTCAATGTGGATGTGGGTGGCCACGTTTGAGCCATGTTATAGTATATAGCGATGTGGGCGCTAGTGATGAGTGTGCTTTTCCATGTTCATGTGAATGTGGACGGCCGTGTTTGTGCCATGTTATAGTATATAGCAATTTGTACTCTAATGATGGGTGTGCTTTTCAATGTTCTTGTGGATGTGGGTGGCCATGTTTGGGCCATGCTATAGTATATAGCAATGTGGGCGCTAGTGATGGGTGTGCTTTTCCATGTTCTTGTGGGTGTGGGCGGCCATGTTTGGGCCGTGTTTACTGTATAAGTACCTGCAGTTATGTCATTATACCTGGTTTGACAGTGAACAAGAGTCTGGCCGAATCGTTGCCTTGTTTCACTCTGACAGATATGTCTATGTGGACCTGTCTGTGTGGATCCTGACTTCATCCGTCTTATGGTTAAGCCAGTAAGGTCTGGGGCAAACCAGCTGACCTATACAGGACCAAAACATCCCTTCTTTCTCATTGATTTAATTAGGTCTTTTTGAAGCCCCATATCTCTATCATCCAATATGGAATACAGGTACCATGGAGGTTGAACACATCAGAAGACAGGGTCTTGAGGGTGGAGCCTTCTCGCCCCTTCTGCAGGCCAACCCTCCCCCGCCTACAGTTTTATGATGTGTTCCTGACTATAAGGACTGGCTTAGTACATTGCTGCCTAGTTTTTAGTTTATTTATTATTTTTTCTGATAGATATGGGGCTGTTACAATTCCCCTGTTATGAGGATTACCATTACTGGCTCCCCTGGAGTGGATTGACCAGTGCACAGGATGTGTTGTGGCCCCTGGCAGCCCTCTGGAGAGAATATTGCACCCCATGTTTCTCTCGCCTAACTGGGTGTCTCTGAGGCTTTGCTTCCTTCATAACGGTAACCTGGAGACAGAAGATATGATCATTACTGTGTAACCCTTTGAGCGCCTTGGTCCTCATTGTCTTTACCTTGTGCCTCTTCATACAGGGATCCCTCTGAGCCTGTGGGTTCTTGCACTCATGTTGGGTATTTTATTGCTGTTCATTCCCTTGGTGATAGATCATGGATGGCTGTAATTGAACTAGTTAATCCCATCCCTGCTGGTTTCTCCATGTTGGGGGCTTTCCGTTTAGGGGCCTGTCTCTTCACTTCCAACCTCATGTTCCCTGGGTCCAGTGGGTAATTTGGGGTACCTATTAATTTTGACTGTTTTTTTTGGGTGCATGACTCCTTTAAGGACGCTTCTTGCACCGCCACCATCTTTGCTCCGTTGACTTCTGTGTGTGAACTTCATTGGGACATAACTGCATCTGTTTGACATACAGAGGTCCTGAGTGTCTTGGGGGTCCACGGATGGAGTTATAGGTGTTGCTAGAAAACAGACAAGACATTACCCAGAATGCCCATTTCACTGGCTTCGTTACGAATGGCTACTTTTTGTGCAGTCACCATTATACGTCTCTCTTACGCAGAGGCAGACTCTCTTTGCTCTCCTTCTCCAGATTAACCCTTCACCTGCCAGATAAATACTTTTTTTAGTTTTTTTTTAGGGGAACTTTTATTAGTGATTTATACTAGTTTAGACACTACTTCTGTCGGGGTGCTAGATTCTAAGGGACATGTGACTAAACCTAAGGCTAAGCACTCAGGGGTGTCAGTGACCCCACTTACTGTTCTCATGTCAAACAAGGCTCCCTAGAGAGTATTCTGGATCTCTGCCCTCCTGTGCTGTGACCTCTACTTCTCCTCCGCGCCCCTCCAGCAATGACCAAGAGCCAGCTTGGGTAAAATCATTGTTGTCCACTCTAGCCCAATTTCTTCTCTCCCTCCAAGTGGTTCTTCAATCTTGGAAGCCCCCTATAACTTTCACATGTGTAGCCTTAGGGCTCAGAGTATGCCTGCACTCACAAGGGCCTCCTCTGAGGAGGAGTGTTCTGAGGACAAACCCGAGGAATGGGAATATAAAAATATCTATTCTTCCTACTTCTGTGGGGACTCTTATGAGTCAGACCCTCTCCCCTCTGCTTAAGGGCTTATCAGGGTTGTTTTGAGGAACCTTCAGGTCCCTGACCCCTGATGAGGGTCCATCCTCTACAGATATTTTCCAGAGGCGTAGGAAATCCTCTACGGTATTCCCCCTAACGCCACTCTTGATCAGATCCTTCTGGATGACACCAGATAAGCGGTTGTCTATCTACACCTTTCTGTCTAAGCTGTACCCCTTTTTGGAGGCAGCTGTGGCGCAGTTGGCCTCTCCTTCTTCTGTGGATCCCCCAATTTCCAGGCTTGCCAAGTCCGCTGCTCTGCCGTTCCCAGATGCTGCGGGGCTTAAAGATGTGGTGGATAAGAAGCTTGATTCTGTGCTCAGGTCTAATTTCACAGCCACTGGGACTGTGTTGATACCTATTTTTGCCTCCGACTGGGTCAACAGAGCTTGCAGTCTGGGGCGAACAGATAATGTAAGCTGTACATGTGGATGCTCCCAAGGAGGACTTGTTGGCTTTTCTGTAACATGATGGAGGCTAACACATATGTTTCAGATGCCCTGTTTGAGGCGGTCAGACCGTCTGCCAAAGTCTTAGCTTTCTCTGTTATTGTGCAGCGCACCTTGTCTTTATTTGATCCTGAGTTGAAGCAGATCATCGGCGATGCGACTGGGGGCAAGAGCACCCTGTTTCCCTCAGATGTCCACTAAGCGTCCTTCTATGGCGAGGAAACTGTGTGTTTTTCATCCCTGCCAAACAGAGGCGCAAAGGGAGCACCCCCAGCCAAGCCCTGACAGGAGTGGCAGTCCAAGCGACCAGCTTCAAGGCCTAAGTCTGTCAAACCCTCTTCCGTATGACTCGCAGAATCCTGGTCCACAGCCTCCTGTAGACAGTAATGCCTCGTAAAACTCTATTGCAGACCAGTGGGTTTTGCAAGTGATCTCAGAAGGGTACCGAATTGGTTTCAAGTCTCTTCCGCCTTTACGTTTTTTCCAATTCAGTGTACCTGCTGCTCTGGGAAGTGGTGGACTGCCTGCTGGATAAGAAGGTTCTGATTCCAGTACCTCCTCAGGATCAAGGTTCAGGTTTCTATTCAAACCTGTTTGTGGTCCTGAAGAAGAACGGCAACTGCCGTCCCATCCTGGACCTCAAGTGTCTCAACTTGTATGTGGAGACTGCTCACTTCAAGATGGAGCACTTGCTCTGTTGTCACCTCAGCAATGTGCCCAGGAGAGTATCTGGTTTCCTTAGACCTTCAGGATGCATGTCTACACATTCTGATCCACCCACAGTCAACACACTCTATGTTTTGCCTGCAACTCGGAGCATTACCAGTTCACCACTCTGCTCTTTGGCCTGGCTCCTTGGTGTTCACCAGGGTCATGGGGGCCTTGTCAGCCTTCATTCACACCCAGGTAATTCCTCTTACATGGAGAACC
Source organism: Rhinophrynus dorsalis (assembly GCA_037306005.1). Taxonomy (NCBI): domain Eukaryota; kingdom Metazoa; phylum Chordata; class Amphibia; order Anura; family Rhinophrynidae; genus Rhinophrynus; species Rhinophrynus dorsalis. The sequence goes on along the minus strand of CM074723.1, from coordinate 496,999,082 downwards.
TTGTGCTCAAGGCTCCTTCAGAAGAACCCATGGCTCAGCAGGTCCAACAATGTGCTCAACTCCTGGTCCACCATGGTTGGCTTTTGAACATGCCAAAGTCCTCTCCAGTACCATCCTAGGAGCTGATGTTCCTCAGCATGAGGTTCGACACTTGCCTGGGGAAAGTCTTTTTGCTGGAGGACAAGATCCTGCAGATCATGCAGGATGTGTCCCAAGCTCTGGAGTGGCCTTCTGCCTCAGTGAGGGAGTATGCGGGTCCTGCGCCACCTAGCATCAACCCTGGAAGCAGTACCTTATGCTCAGGTGTACACCAGGAAACTCCAGAGACTTGTCATCCATATATGGCATGGGAATCTGAATCTCCTAGATCGGCAGCTATACTTCACTCCGGAGGCCAGATGGGATATTCAGTTGTGGTTGCAATGGTGCAGACTGGACCCGGGAAAATCATTCATGAACCCGGAATGGTCTGTGGTCACAACGGATGCCCGCATTAGTGCCTTGGGTGCGGTACTGGGTCACCTGTAGATCCAGGGCAGGTGGACTGCGGAGGAATCTCTTCAGTCCATCAGTGGTGCACCTTGCTCTGGTGTACTGGACCTCAGTGAAAGGGTCATCCAGTATGAGTCCAGTCAGACAGCGCCATGGCCATGGCTTGCATCAACAGTGAGGGGGCACTCAAAGCGCTACCGCCTGGTATGATGTGAAGTACATTCTAGGCTTGGCAGAAGCCCACATTCCGGCCATCACTGCTGTTCACATTCCAGGGGTAGAAAACGTTCTGGCAGACTTTCTAAGTTTCCAGGATGTACATTTGGGAGAGTGAGAACATCATACAGAAGTGTTCAACCTGATTGTGCAACAGTGGGGACTGCCATGGATAGACCTAATGGCCAAGAGGGACAACAGGAAGGTCCCAGTGTTTTGCTCCTGTTGGTGGGATACTCTGGCCTTTGCCATGGATGCAGTGGTGACTCCATTGTGCTTCTACCTCATTATGTCTTTCCTCCATTTATCCCTCATTACCAGGGTGTTCTGGAAGATAATGATGAACGGTGCAACTGTGATTCTGGTCGCTCCTTATTGGACCAGGAGGGGGTGGTTTGCAGAACTGGTGAGTCTTTCCATTCAGGATCAATTTCCACTGCCACCCAGAATGGACCTCCTACTTCAGGGCTACCTTTGGAAAGAGGACATGGAGAAACTGGCATTGACGGCATGGCTGTTGAAGCCCACATCTTGAAGAGGAAGGGTTTCTCTCCAGAGGTCATTTGTACTATGTTCAAGACTAAGAAGCCGGTTTCTTATAAGGCCTACCAAAAGATTGGGTCCATTTTTAATTCCTGGTGTGTGAAAGAGATCTGTCTTTGCAGGACTTTGACCTCATGGTGGTTTTGTCTTTTCTTCAGGATGGTGTGACAGAAGGGCTCAGCTTCAGTTCCTAAAGGGTTCAGATTTCTGTATTTTTCCAGAGGTGTATTGCCATTCTGCCTGATGTCAAGGTGTTCATTCAAGGGATCACTCATGCTTTCCCTGCCTTCAAGGCTCCCACACCTCTGTGGGACCTTAATTTGGTTCTCTGAGTTTTGCAGAAGCCTCCCTTTGAGTCCCTTGATACCATTCCTTTGTGTTTATTGACGTGGAAGATGGCCTTCCTTTTGGCTGTGGTCTCAGTCTGTAGGGTTGCTGAGTTGCAGACTTAGTCTTGCAAGCGCCTTTCCTGTTTTTTCACAAGGACAAGGCTGTTCTTCGAAATCTCTCAGGAATTGTTTCCTAAGGGGGTCTCTGAGTTCCACGTGAATCAGGAGATTGTTGTCCCCTTTTTTGTCCTGACCCCAAGTTTGACAAGGAGAGAGATCTCTACTTCGTGGATGTGGTTCGGTTCCTTAGGTTTTATGTACACCGCACAGAGTCCTTCATAAGACTCCTTCCCTGTTTGTCATTGCTGAGGGTCCCAGGGTTGGTCATACTGTGTTCAATGTCACTGTTGCCCTTTGGATCAAGTCCACCATTCGTGTGTACAAACTCAGGAAGAAACCTGTTCCCTTCAGAGTTACCGCACACTCCACCAGGTCTGTTGGGGCCTCCTGTGCCTACATGAATCAGGCCATGACTGAGCAGTTGTTCAAGGCTGTGACTTGGACTTCCTTGCATACCATTGCCAAGCACTATAGTGTGGATGAAAACAAACTTCACAGATCGGATATAGTACAGGTCAAAATGTACTCACATAAATGTTAGTTGGAAGGAGACATATGTTTACCTCCAACATAAAGAGCTTGCAGAGATTTAAAATACTATTGATAGTATTTTAAACTTTTACTATAGTATTTTATATTAAGAATGAAATATTTTTGGAAGATCATATGTAGCAGGCTGACTGATTCATCATTATCTCCCCGTGAACCTGAGCAGAGACAGGTCTAAAATCTCTGCAAGCTCTATGTTGGAGGTAGACGTATGTATCCTTCCAACCAACATTTATGCGAGTTTTGCATCTGTATCTTATTTGTATTCTTCTATGTTTCCTACTCTTGGAGAGTTGCATTGAGGAGCAGCCTGGACCTGTTGTGTGCCTTGAGTGGAGTATCGGGATCCACACTGTGGCTGGGGACAGTATAAACATCCCTCCTGCATTTGTGTTTTTTTCTGAACAATATTCTTGTGAGTAATATTCTTATACCGGTAACAGGTTGGTGTCCATCAGTAGATTGTAAAAATATTGCACCAAGAAGCACCTTCTTCTTCTTCTTTCTTTTTGCACTATGGTGTGGATTTTCTGGGTTCAGCTGAAGCCAGCTTTGGCAGGAAGGTCATTCAGGCAGTTCTGCCTGTCTAAGGACCTACTTTTTTCTGTGCCTTACTGTTGTTCAACTGTTTGAGCCTGGTTGGCTCTTGTTCTTGTTTGCTGTGCTTATTTTTCAGTGTACGCTGACACTTAGTTCGGTTTGGACTGTTCCTAATTCTGGATAGTCCTAGGGAACTCTAGTATAATGGGGACTGTCGCTTGGTCCTTTCTATTACTTCCCATGGCTGGGAGCCTACTGTTAGTATATCCCCATGGTACCTGTGTTCCATAGTGGATGAAAACTAAAATAGGATTTTAGTCTTACCTTGTTAAATCCTTTTCTCTTAGTCCATATGGTCTCCCACCCAGAGGAAGAGACCTTTGGTCTCACCTGTCTAGGCGTGGGGGTCCATCTAGGGTCTTTACTCACAGGATCTTTCCTCTTCTTCTCTCGCTGTCCTTACTTTTGTCGTTCTCTCACATCATTAAACTGGAGGCAGGGAAGGGTTGGCCTACAGAAGTGATGGCAAGGCTCCACCCTCAAGACCTTGTCTTCTGATGTGTTCCGCCTTCCAAACAAAGATCAACCCCCATGGTACCTGTGTTCCATATGGACTAATAGAAAAGGATTTAACAAGGTAAGACTAAAATCCTTTTTTAAATCAGTGGGGTTGTGTATTGTTATGGAACAGATGGTTTGCACCTGAATTGATTTAGACACATTTCCTTTGACGTGTAATTCAGTAAATAAAACATATATCATAAGTGATCTCCCACTGTTAGGAGATGTGTCCCTCCAGAGTTATTTCAGTTCACACTGTTGGTCTGCTTACATTACTACTGCCTCTTATGTGGACACATGTTAGAATTTTATACTGTTGCATTCTATGTGAGAGGTGAGTCACTGACAGCAGTGCTTCATGGACTGTGATAGGAAACACTTCATCACTTCCTGTCAGTTTGAACCTTCAGGAAGTGATGAAGCTGTCACTTTCCGAGAGTCTGAACTGTTCTAACCTTTAAATAAATAAAACCGCCACCAGCGGTGTTTGTGACCTTGTTTATTATGACCTTGTTTACCCCATAATAAATGTTTGGTGCTCCTTTAAGGGTCTAATTCAGCTGGGTAAAGAGGTGCAGTTCTGGAACAATTGAAAATCCTCCTAATTGCCGGTCATTTGTTGGGGCTTTTAATCCGGTGAATTCTAGAGAGGTCTCTTCACACCACACTGGAGAGTCTCTAGCATGCAGGCGGGTAGAAGTCCCATGTAGATCAGTGGCACCCTGTCTTCTATTGGTGCCTTTGGTTTAACCCAGAAATGAACCTCTCTCTGAATATGGCCCTAAATATCACTGGTTTGGTGTGAAAAGTCCAGACGTCTTGGTTTCCCTAGTGTTCAGGACTGTGTCACAAGTGTAGCGCTATCCCTCCCAGTCATGTTAGGTTTCCTCTGTCTTTTGCCCTTTTCTGTACTGGAACCTTTCACCTTTTCTAGACTGGAACGTTTCAGAGACTCCCGCTGGCTCCGCTGCCACCTCCCCAGAGCCGTGTGTCTGTTCTCCGCAAGTATCTGACAGCCCACTCTACCAACTGTCCCTGAGAGAAGGCTTCTTGGGCTCTACAGGTGGCCTTTATACCCCATCTTCCTCCTGCAAGGAGAAAAGGACAACGGGGTAGTGACTGAACGGAATTATACGGGACATCCCCCACCCCACGACCTTACCCCACTGTGCCTGGGCAGGGGGCACAGAGTGTTGGAGACAACCCAAGATGGACAGTTGCTTTTCATCCTGCACGGACCTACCCCAGCATCACACTTGGAAACTCACATCCAGAGATTCCATGGGGGGATCCCTCACCCAACCCTGCCCCTTATTGACATCCTGCTGGGACCTGCCCCTGGATCACACGTGGAAACTCACATCCAGGGATTCCACGGGGGAATCCCTCACCCAGCCCTGCCCCTACCTTATTGACATGCTGCTGTATCTTCCTGTCTGAATGTAAACCTTGTGCTCTGTATATGGTTACTGAGTATCTCCATTTGCAGCGTTTTGGAAGCACTTTTCTGAAGCCGGCCTCTGCAGATTGTAAATTTACTAGTGTATTTTCCTGCCTTTTCTCTCTATAAATAAGCCTGTAAATACATAGATCTATGGCGGACACACCGGCCAGAGATTCCCTGTCTATGATGCTGTTTTGTACCAGAATTCTTTTCCCCTCTCACCAGATGCACCTTTCAGCCTCCTCCCCACACAGCCATGCATCTCTGTTCTGGTGCCAGTAACTAAATAAAGTGATTGAAATGGAGTTGTGTGCCTCTGTCTCTCTCCAAATCCACCAGTTTGCTGCCCTTTCTCTTGCCTGCTCTTTGTGGTCAGCCGTGTTTGCAGTGTCGCTGTGTTACTCATTTCATGCCTCACTTCATGTCCTCACTGTCTTGAGCAGGATTCCTGCTGCCGCCTAGCTGTTGGGTTCCACAGAAACACCACAGGAGTGTGGGGTGGGGGGCTGTTAGATACTGTACGGGTGTGTGGGGTGGGAGTGCTTTTAGATACTGTACAGGTGTGTGGGGCTATTAGATACTGTACAGGTGTGCGGGGTGGGGGGCTGTTAGATACTGTACGGGTGTGTGGGGTGGGAGTGCTGGGTCCCATTTGGATCAAGAACATGTCATCTGGTCCTGGAATATGCTGTGCCTGGTGTGTGAATGCAGATCTGTCCACCCTTATAGTGTACGTACGTGTGTGTGTGTATGTATACAAATCATCTATCCGTGTATGTATATATATATATATATATATATATATATATATATATGTATGCATACAAACCCTTGTACTGTATGTGTGTATACATACAAACCCTCTAAACCTGTAGTGTGTGTATGTATGTATATATACACATACTTACATATACACCCTATACACTTGTAATACATATATGTATGCAAGTGTAGGTGTACCTATAGACAATCTACCTTTGTAGATTTTGTGTGTGTTTACACACACACACACACACACACACACACACACACACACACACACACACACACACACACAAACAAACCCTCTACCCGTGTATTGTATTTATGTGTGTGTATGTGTGTGCATACATACCATCAATCCTTTTACTGTATGTGTGTATTTGTGTGTGTATATATATATATATATATATATATATATATATATAAATTATGTATGTATGTATATAGTACTGTACAAAAGTTTGTGTGAAAAACTGCTGTAAAGTAAGAATATTTTCAACAATTAGACATGTTAATAGTTTATTTTTATAAATTAACAAAATGCACAGTGAGTGATCAGAAGAAAAATCTAAATCAAATCAGTACTTGGTGTGACCACCCTTTTTCCTTCAAAACACATCAGTTCCTCTAGGTCCCACTTGCACACAGTTTGTAAGGAACTCGGCAGGTAGGTTGTTCCAAACATCTTGGAGAACTGACCACAGTTCTTCTGTGGATTTAGGCCTCAGTTGCTTCTCTCTCTTCATATAATCCCAGACAGACTGGATGATTATGAGATCAGGGCTCTGTGGGGGCCATACCATCACTTCCAGGACTCCTTGTTCTTCATTAAGCAGAAGATAGTTCTTAATGATGTTGGCTGTATGTTTGGGGTTGTTGCCATGATGCAGAATAAATTTGGGGTCAATTAGATGCCTCCCTGATGGTACTGCATGATGGATACGTATCTGCCTGTACTTCTCAGCATTGAGGAGACCATTAATTCTGACCAAATTCCCAACTCCATTTGTAGAAATGCAGCCCCAAACTTGCAAGGAACCTCCACCATGCTTCACTGTTGCCTGCAGACACTCATTCTTGCACCACTGTCCAGCCATTCGGTGAACAAACTGCCTTTTGCTACAGCCAAATATTTCACATTTTGACTCATCAGTCCAGAGCACCTGCTGCCATTTTTCTGTACCTCAGTTCCTGTGTTTAGTGCGTAGTTGACTTGCTTGACCTTGTTACTACGTCGGAGGTATGGCTTTTTGGCTGCAAATCTTCCATAAATACCACTCTACCAGACTTCTCCAGTCAGTAGATGGGGGTACCAGGATCCCACTGTTTTCTGCCAATTCGGAGCTGATGGCACTGCTAGGCATCTTCTGATTTGTGAAGGGAACTAAGCATGATGTGTCTTTTATCTGTTGCACTAAGTTTCCTTGGCTGACCACTACTTTACGGTCCTCAGTGTTGCTCTTTTCTTTGTGCTTCTTCAAAAGAGCTTGGACAGAACATCTGGAAACCCATGCTTGCTTTTGAAATTTCTACCTAGGAGAGACCTTGCTGATGCAGTATAACTTCCTTTTGTCTTCTTGCTGTGCTCAGTCTTGCTATGGTATATGACTTTTGACATTAAACGGTCTTCTGCAACCTCACCTTTTTAGCTGAGTTTGGGTGTTCCTCACCCAGTTTTGTTCCCCCCACACAGCTGTTTCTGTTTCAGTTAATGATTGTGTTTCAACCTACATATTAAATTGATTATCATTAGCACCTGTCTGGTAAAATTGTTTATTCATACACCTGACTATATGCCTACAAAATCCTTGACTGTGTGCAAGTGTACCTTAAAGAACTGATTCTGTTTTGAAGACAAAGGGTGGTCACGCCAAATATTGATTTGATTTAGATTTTTCTTCTGGTCACTCACTGTACATTTTGTTAATTGATAAATATAAACTATTAACATGTCTATTTTGGAAAGCATTCTTACTTTACAACATTTTTTCACACCTGCCTAAGACTTTTGCACATTATTGTACGTGTGTAAAACCTCTATCCTTGTACTGTGTGTGTACCCCTTTCTAACCTTGTACTTTGTGCGTGCATACACCCCCACCCTTGTTCTGTGTGTGTGTGTTGTGCTTGCTATGTACAAGTGTAATTTGTGTATGTACGTGTGTGTGTGCGCACCATGCCCCCTTCTGTACCAGTGTATTGTGTGTTTGTGCTCCATGCCCCATCCTATACATGTGTTTTGTGTGTGTGCAGTGCCCCCTCCTGTACCATTGTAATGTGCGCCTGTATCTTGTTCTCTTCCAGTCTCGGAGGGGCGCAGAGATGGACAGAGAGAAGAGGGCCCCGGATGGTAAAACTGAGAGTGTTGGCATTGGAAGAGCCATTCCTATCAAACAGGTGGGGTCCCCCCCCTGGACTGTACGTGTGTGTATCTCTGTGTGTGTGTATTTGTGTGTGTGTTTGTGTGTGAAAGAGACTCTATGTGTGTGTGTGTGTGTGTAGGGGGCAGTGGGTAAGGCAGTGACAAGCTCCGCTCCCATCAGACAGTCTTGAAGCGCCAGCCGGAATCCCGTCTGTGTTATCATAACCGCGCACACTCACTATGTGTTCACTACTCCTGCCGCACTCGGGGGCCAGTGACAGGCCTGGGTTACACTATATAGAGGGGCTCCGGGATATTCTGAGATCTTGGTCTATTACTGGCCCCCTGAGGGCTGGAGGATTACACTTGGGCTTCCTGTATGTCTCTCATTGTAACACTCTGTGCTAGTGTCCAGCATTGTATGTGTGTGTCCGGTAACACTGTGCACGTGCTTAATACTGTGTAGCTCTCTGCTGGTGTGTAACATTATGTGTGTTTGTGTGTAACACTGTGAAGGGGTTCTACACTATGTGTGTCTGTGTAAGCCTGTGTCTGCTGATGTGTAACACTCTACTGGTGTGTAAGTTTGTAACACTGTATAGGGTGCTACATTGTGTGTGTCTGTGTAAACATGTGTCTTCTGATGTGTAACGTGTGTGTCTGTGTAATACTCTGTTAGTGTGTAACATGTGTGTGTCTCTGTAACACTGCTGGGGTGTAGCATTATGTGTGTTTGTGTGTAACCCTGTGTGGGGGGGTGCTACATTGTATGTGTTTGTGTACACCTGTGTCTGCTGATGTGTAACACGTGTGTGTCTGTGTAACACTCTGCTGATGTGTAACGTATCTGTGTGTCTGTGTAACACTCTGCTGATGTGTAACGTATCTGTGTGTCTGTGTAACACTGCTGGTGTGTAACATTATGTGTGTTTGTGTGTAACACTGTGTAGAGGTGCTACATTGTGTTTGTGTACACTTGTGTTTGCTGATGTGAAACGTATATGTGTTTGTCTGTCTGTGTAACACTCTGCTGGTGTGTAATGTGTCTGTGTAACACTCTGCTGATGTGTAATGTGTGTGTCTGTGTAACATTCTGCTGGTGTGTATCTGTGTGTGTTGTAACACTGTGCAGGTGTGCAACTGTGTGTGTAACACTGTGCGGGTGTGTAACTGTGTGTAACACTGTGCAGATGTGTTACTCTGTGTGTAACACTGTGCAGGTGTATAACAGTGTGTGTGTGTGTGTGTGTAACACTGTGCAGGTGTGTATCTGTGTGTAACACTGAAGGTGTGTAATTGTGTGTGTAACATTGTGCAGGTGTGTTGTAAAACTGTGCAGGTATGTAACTATGTGTGCGAGTGTAACACTGTGCACGTGTGTAGCTGTGTGTGTTGTAACACTGTGCAGGTGTGTAACTGTGTGTGTGTAACACTGTGCAGGTGTAACTCTGTGCAGGTGTGTAACTGTGTGTGTTGTAACACTGAGCAGGTGTGTAGCTGTGTGTGTTTGTAAAACTGCATGTAACATTGTGCATGTGTGTATTGTAACACTGCAGGTGTGTAACTGTGTGTATGTAACAATGTGCAGGAGTGTAACTGTGTGTGTTGTAAAACTGTGCAGGTGTGCAACTGTGTGTAATTGTGTATGTAACACTGTGCAAGTGTGTGTGTATGTATGTATGTAACTGTGCAGGTGTGTAACTGTGTGGGTGTAACACTGTGCATGTGTGTAGCTGTGTGTGTTGTAACACTGTGCAGGTGTGTAACTGTGTGTGTTGTAACACTGTGTAGGTGTGTAACTGTGTGTGTGACACTGTGCTGGTGTGTAATGCTGACTGTGGGTGTGTGACACTGCTGGTGTGTAATGCTGACTGTGTGTGTGTGTCACTGTGCTGGTCTGTAATGGTGTGTGTGTGTGTGAGAGAGAGACACTGTGCTGGTGTGTAATGCTGACTGTGGCTGTGTGTGTGTGTGTGTGTGTGAGAGAGACACTGTGCTGGTGTGTAATGCTGACTGTGTGTGTGTGTGTGTGTGTGTGTGTGTGTGTGTGTGTGTGACACTGTGCTGGTGTGTAATGCTGACTGTGTGTGTGTATTAGATTCTCATCAAAGAAGCCGAGCATTTGAAGGAACGAGTCCCTGACAACAGTCCGATACAGGAGTGAAACGTTGGACCTTTTTAACATGTTTTAATAAAAGTCAGTTTTAGGATCTGATCGAGTGCTCCGCTTCTTTGATGAGAATCTGATTTATACAGTATTGAGCCTGGAGCACCAGGATATATTTGAGCGAGTGCAACAGTTTTCTCCAACATAGCTTGTGTGTTTGTGTGTAACACTGTGCTGGTGTGTAATGCTATGTGTGTGTGTTTGTGTGTAACACTGTGCTGGTGTGTAATGCTATTTGTGTGTGTGTGTGTGTGTGTGTGTAACACTGTGCTGGTGTGTAATGCTGACTGTGTGTGTGTGTGTGTGTAACACTGTGCTGGTGTGTAATGCTGACTGTTTCTGTGTGAAACACTATGCTGGTGTGTAATGCTGACTGTGTGTGTGTGTGTGTGTGTGTGTGTAACACTGTGCTGGTCTGTAATGCTGACTGTGTGTGTGTGTGTGTGTGTGTGTGTGTGTGTGTGTGTGTAACACTGTGCTGGTGTGTAATGCTGACTGTGTGTGTGTGTGTGTGTGTGTGTGTGTGTAACACTGTGCTGGTGTGTAATGCTGACTGTGTGTGTGTGTGTGTGTGTGTGTGTAACACTGTGCTGGTGTGTAATGCTAACTGAACGTAACACTGTGCTGATGTGTAATGCTGTCTGTGTGTGTGTGTGTGTGTGTAACACTGTGCTGGTGTGTAATGCTAACTGAACGTAACACTGTGCTGATGTGTAATGCTGTCTGTGTGTGTGTAACACTGTGCTGGTGTGTAATGCTGACTGAACGTAACACTGTGCTAGTGTGTAATGCTGACTGTGTGTGTGTGTGTGTAACACTGTGCTGGTGTGTAATGCTGACTGTGTATGTGTGTGTGTGTGTGTGTGTGTGTGTGTAACACTGCTGGTGTGTAATGCTAACTGAACCTAACACTGTGCTGATGTGTAATGCTGTCTGTGTGTGTGTAACACTGTGCTGGTGTGTAATTCTGTCTGTGTGTGTGTGTGTAACACTGTTGGTGTGTAATGTTGTCTGTGTGTGTGAAATAATTTAAGAATTATTTGAAATTATTTTAAAGATATACAATTCAGTTATTGAAATTTTAAAAATAGATTTACAAAAGAGAAAGCAATGTTAATACTATTAATTTATGTGTTTAAGATAAAAGTTTGGGAAAGAATATTAAACCTTTTATTTAAAGGTTACGTTAATGGCAAAGGGATCTACATTTTTCATTTTCACAGTTAAATTATTAATTCAAAGATGAATAATATATCTGTTACTTCTATTAATGTTAGAGAGTTATGTTCACAAAAAAAAGAGAAGAAAAATCTTCATTTGTTTACAAAGAAATAATCCAGATATTATTGTTTTACAAGAGACCAAGTTTAGTAAAATAAAATAAATTAAATACGTGGATATTAAATATAAAAGATTTTATTTAAGTTCTAATGTTTCAAAGAGCAATGGAGTAGAGATTCTAATTAAAAACAATGTTCCTTTCATTGAAAACGATATTTTAAGAGATGAAAATGGAGGACATATAATTATTGTAGGACGTATCTCAGATTTACATGTAACTCTAGTTTATATTTATGGTCCAGAATTGAAACATTTTTGATAAACTTCAAAATGATATACAGAGTTGTAGAAAAGGAAACGTTATTATATGGGAAGATTTAAATATTTATCAAATTCACTTATTAGAACAAATAACAAAGGTTATAGAGAAAGTTTAGATAAACGAATTAATCAATTTATGACAAATAGTGGTGTTTTATATCCATGGAGATTTTTGTACGCAAGGAAAACAGAATACACTTATTTTTCTCTGCATTTTGATTCATGGTCGAGAATAGACTATTTTCTAATAGACCAACAACTTTTAAGAGGTATAAGTGATGTCAAATCTTATCCCGAAGTCTGGTCTGATCACGAGTCAATAACATTATGGTTGAAAGGGATAGTAATACTTCGTTTTAACTTTATTTTATTTTGTAGGCATTAAAAAAACATGAAGAATGATATAAGTCTTATCTCTCAAACCTTTATGGTTTAAGAGATATTCACAAGCAAAGTGTCCCCCTCCTGCCCCTTTTACTGATGTAACACTTCTTAGCCAGATCAGAAGGGAGGTGCCCAGGTAGACTCCAGAGAGAGACAATCTTCAATTAAGATAAGGGAAAAAATGAAAAGCTTGTCAAGGGGGGCAGGAATTTCATTGTTCTCATAGGAAGAAGATTGTCCCCTTCTGTTATCTGTCTGGTCTATGGACTGGATTCCACATCTGAGAAGAGATGGCTTACACTAGGTAAAAGGGGCGGGAGGGGAAACTTTGCTTGTGAATATCTCTTAAACCATAAAGGTCTGAGAGATAAGACTTATATCGTTCTTCATGTTTTTTTAATGCCTACAAAATAAAATAAAGATAAAACGAAGTATTACTATCCCTTTAAGTAACCTTCTAAGTCAAACATTTTTAGGACTTTTTTATATATATATATATATATATATATATATATATATATATCCAATTCAAGGTATCAAAAGCTTTTTGAATATCCAGTGAGAGCAGTATTACATTTTTTTTATTTTTATTTTTTACTAATTGATATTACATTAAAAATGATTGTTTTATAGTCTCCTGTATGTCCTCCTGGAATAAACCCACAACTATCTTTGTGTATTAAATAAGGAAGTACAGCTCCTAATCTAGTTGCTAAGATTTTGGATACAATTTTAATATCACAGTTTATAAGACTAATTGATCTATAGTTTTCTACTTTTTCATTATCTTTTCCCATTTTTTTCAATGACTGTAATTAAAGATAAGTTAGAATCTGAATATAATTCTTGTGATTTTTTATAATATTTTTGAAAAAACATTCAAGATGTGGTAATAGTTCTTCAGAAGGGGAGGGGAAACTTTGCTTTTGAATATCTCATAAACCATAAAGGTCTGAGAGATAAGACTTATATCGTTCTTCATGTTTTCTTATTGCCTACAAAATAAAATAAAGCTAAAACAAAGTATTACTATCCCTTTAAACTTTCATCACAAGAGAGAAAAAGAAATAGCTGGGAGATTGAATAAAAGTATGATTTTAAATAAAAATATCAAACAAGAAATCCTATATAATAATTCGCTAAATTGGGTGTAACGCCGTGACATGCTCAGTACACACTGCTGCACGTGCTGCAGTCACGCGCAGTAGAGACTGCCCGCGCCTTCGGAGCGCCCAGCTCTGTATCAGCCGTGGCGCGGGCAGTCTCTACTGGGCGTGACTGCCCGCGACCGAGAGATACAAATAAGTGTAAGTACTCTCTTTTAATTGTATCTACCATATAGCTAATACTTTTTTTTCTGACATTACTATCCCTTTAACTAAAATTTTACAAGCAGTCCGATATTCTCCAAAGGGAATCTTAAGAATAATGGGTACTGAAAGTGAATTAATTAACATCCATAGAGGTACTAGACAGGGAGGTCCATTGTCTCCCTTAAAATTAGCTCTTTGCATAGAACCCCTTGCTGAAGCTATTAGAAATAACCCCAGAACTGAAGGAATAGATTCACTAAATCATTTTCAAGATAAAGTTAGTTTATATGCAGACGACACGATAATCTTTATATCTAACCCAATAAAAAGTTTGGAATGTTTGTGGGAAATTCTTAAAAAATTTGGACACTTTTGGGGTTTACAAATAAATGAAGAAAACACAGAAATTTTAGATCTTCATTTGTATAAGTCTGTTGAAAAATTAATATTTAAAAAATATAAATTTTAAAAAAGTTTAGAATATTTAACTTATTTAAGAGTTACTATTTCTACTGAATATAAAAAAGGTTTTTAGTATCCGTTTTACCAATTTATTTTAAAAAATGGATTCTTTATTTCACTTTTGGAGAACAATTCCACTTTCATTATCTGGAAGAATAAGTGCGGTAAAAATGATTATCCTTACAAAATTATTATATTATTTTAGAATATTACCATTAATAATTTCTAAAAGGGATTTAAAGAATCTTCAAAATAACATTTTTAATTTTATTTGGGCTGGGGAAACCCCAAGGATTAAAATAAATCTTTTATATAGACCAAAAGATCTAGGAGGTTTTTTAGTCCCCGATATTTATATATATATATATATATATATATATATATATATATATATATATATATATATATATATATATATATATACAGAAAGAGTAGAATAAAATACTCTGACCTGTGCAGCCAATGGAGCAGCAAAGAAAGAGGAGTGGCTTATCTGCTCCAGGTTTTATATTAACTGGTTACTTTATTCTGATTGGTAGTTACTGAAAGAGTTACTGTGCTGCTATTGGAGTTTTGTCAGTAAAGGAAGTAATGCAAAATATGAAGCCTCCTGTCATTATTAAAATTAAGATTATCTGTACACTACGTTAGCATAATCTCCAAGTATTATACCTCTTGTATTCTTATTAAACTTTTATATTTATCAGCAAGGAAAATAGATGATTGGATTACACCTAGATGGGTAGATCAAGAAAGAATCTTTGTAAAAAGATTAGATTTTTTTTAAATATTATTTGGGCTGGTAAATCTTTAAAATATAAATTTCCTGTAAATTGTTTAAACAATACGTTAACAATTGTAAATTTTGGAGCAAAACCAAAAATGATAAAAAATGTGGATTTTAGATCAAAAATGCTCCCTCTATGTAATATAAAACTTTTTAACTGGGATAAATTAGAGAAAGAAAAAAATTGAAAAGCTAGCAGAAACCGGAGGGATTGAGACCATCAGTGATATGATTTTATTTCATATGAAGAATTTGTTAAGGAATTAGATGGAGATTCCTCCTTTTTAGATATTTATCATAAAATTTAAAAAAAAAAGCTTAAAATGTATTTAGGCAATTATATTAATACTCAATTGCTCCCTTAATTAGACATTGGAATTCTATTAAATTTTGAGTTTCGAATTAACTGTATGAACACTTGGAAGGAGATAACAGGGGAGATACTGAAAGATAAAGAATGGGAAGACATTTTAAAAAGTTGCATTAATACCAACCTACGAGATCAACGATATAGAATGTTATATTTAACTTATTTTGTTCCTGCTAGATTAGCACGAATGTATCCAGGAATTCACAATTGTTGTTTTAGAGGCTGCAACATTGAAGGTTCTTTTATCCATATTTGGTGGAATTGTTATAAAGTAAAAAATTTTTTGAAAAATATAAATAATCTCAGTAAAATTCTAAATAAAAAAATTGATTTAAGCATTTGGGAAGCTCTTTTGGGTAAAAAAAAAGTACAAAATATGTCAAAAGTTGAAGATACATTTTTAATATTGGTCTGCATAGCAACTAGAGTAACAATTGCAACATTCTGGAAAAAAAAATATTCCCTGGCTAAAGGTTCTAGAAAAAATGAATAACGTTTGTTATTCTGAATATTTATCATCTTTTGAGAATAATTGTTATGAAAAATTTTTACTTACTTGGTCTAGTTGGTTAGAAAGTTCTTTTGGAAAAAAGTTTAACATTTTATTACAATCTTAATATTTTTAAATTTTTATTTATTATAGGTTCATAGTCTATCTAGTCTATAGATCCCTATACGCAATTACCGATATATTAGGAGTCCTTGTGGGAACTTCAGGTGGTAAAATCTCTCCTTCCAGTTGTTGCAAAGAAATTCCCTGTTTTATCCAAAAACCCATATTAAATACTTTCCACCGTTCCTTCTAAGAGGCCAAACCCCTGGGTGTTACCTGGGGGGAGGTTTGGCCTGACAGTTTACGGGCCACTCAGTCAGACCTGTCAGGGATGTTACTGAAGAGTTCTACCTGAAAATCATAAGGCTTCCCAAAACATGCAGCCCACAGCACACCTCTATAATGTTATAATAATCATATTCCTCATATTTGTGTGAATATCTGGACACCTAACATGCTGGGTCTAACTGGTTGCAAAGTGGCTATTCTTGTAACTCACAGCAGGAACACCTCCCCCTGGCATGTTTGGTACCCACGAGGGTAAAACATGGGCATTCTGAATATATATTTGTATTGAACCATTTTACACTCTATATACATGACATGTTCTCCCTATGTCATAATATTTGACTGTCCCCTGGATGAACTTCCATCAAGGCAGAGGGCCCTACATCTTGCTCTGGTGATTTACTCATTTAGTTTCTGGTGATGTTATCTACTCAGCTAATTCAGCTAACATTTTAAAAGGTACAATAAAATACAAAAAATATACAAATTATGCATACCAGGGCCCTGCAAGGGCCAACTCATGCCTTGGCATGACACCTCCCCCTTAAGATGATGGACAGAGGGATCAAGCCACGGGCTGATCAGTTTGTTCACCATTAACCTCCATTATCACCTGACAAGACTGACCATCTGCATTCCCATGTAATCTACCTTTCTCCCTCCCTGACTCCCATCATGTCAATGGGAAGGGACTCCCAGTATAAAATATGGTTATCCCAATTTAACCAGTGCCTATACATGTCAGCACTTGGCTTCTCAGTGCAGTGTCTCAGCCCTTCAAGGGAGAGGTCACTGCGCAGAGTGTCCAGGAAATTCTTATTGCCCTCCCCCCACCTTGCTGCACCAGAGAGTATAGCTCCCTCTGGCAGAGCATTGGAGGGTAGGATGAGGTCTACCCCCTTTCTCTGCCTGCTGGTCAGACAACCTGACCCTTTCATTACCATCCTCCTCATGTTCTACAGCTCCAGCCCTGGCATACTGCTGACATGTTACACCTGCTAACATTGTTATATCTCCCTGTCTCCCACTTTCCTCCTGGGAGCACAACCTCTGCTCTCTGCATTCCCATATCCAGGGAATATGTTACAGAAGGAAAATCCCATTCCTCCTCCCCCTTACTCCCAGACATTAGACACAGGCAAATCAACCCTCACTCCTGGTCCCTCATCCTTAATTGTTACCTGGGGCACACCAAACCCTCTCCCTAGCCCTTCTCCACTAGGTTTTGGCATTTGGAACTCATTGTAATCACATTTTACAATACAACACACCCCACCTCACCTTTGGAAGGCATCACTGGTTCAGTTACAGGTAGGCATTTATCCATCCCCTGCTCTCCCGCCCAGCGATCACATTTCACAACGTCCCCCGAAGTTTCACACAGAACCTTAGATTGAGCAGGACTTTCAGTTATCCCTTCCAGTTTGTAATCCGTGTCCTCTGGAGCATAGTGACAGCACATCCGGCCCAAATTATTCCTCAGCAGATCATTAACAGGGATATCCTCAGAAACCCCCACTTCCCGCACACGTTTGCCTGCCTCCCAATCAAGGTACACACATCCCATGGGCACAGCAGGGAGCACACCCCCAATTCCTTTGATGGACATGGTTCTTCCAGGGATCATGTCCTCTGTATTCACCACTTCAAGGCCGCATCAAGGTGAATGCAGCTCCAGAATCTCTCATGGTCACCCAGTCACCCACAGTTTCACTCTGCAGGTTATCCTTTCTTTTCCCCACAGGCCCAACCACAAGCAAAACTGATGGTGGCCCCCCAGCGGCACTCCCACCTCCACGAGCAGGTGGCGGTGGATTCCTAGTGGGGCACGTAACCCTCAGATGCCCACTCTGGTTGCACTGAAAACAACTGCAGGTATGGGGCCCACCAGACATAGCCCCTGCGCTATTGGTAGCTGGTGGTGAGGTCCTCACTGCAGATCTTGTAGATGGTGACTGAGCTGTATCTCCTCTCCAGGTAGGACTACCAGCTGACATAACTCCAGGTCTAGATGCTGGTGCATGGATGTCTGAGCAGTCATCTGCCAGTTCTGCTGCATCCCTAGCGGTTTTTGGCTTTCTTTCTAGAATCCACCCTCTTACATCAGGGCTTCGTGTGTGTAAGAACTGTTCCAGGACCATTAAGTTATTAACTGCTTCATAGGTGATAACTTGTAATCCTGTAATCCATTGCCTGTATGCAGTTTCCAGTTGTCCAACATATTGAATGCAGCTGGAGGAGACACTCTGCTGCCTGCTCCTAAACTTTGTCCTATAGGCCTCAGGGTTAGGTTAAAAGTTTTGATCAAGGCAGATTTAATTGCCTCGTAATCGTTATCAGTCTCTGGGGTAAGGGACACAAACACATCCAAAGCTTTTCCTTTCAACTGTGGAGTTAAATATCTCCCCCTCTGGTCTGAGGGTAGATGATGCTGCCTGCACACCTTTTCAAAACTTTTTAGGAATATATCCAAATCAGTCCCCTCTTCCAGGGAGGGAAAGTCCTCCTTGCGGAGCCTAGATGTGCTGGTATCTGATGCAGTGTTGTTTGATGAGGACAGAACTGTGAACTGCATCTTGGCCATTTCCAGCTCATGTCTCCTTTCTGACTCTCTCTCTTGTCTCTGTGCAGCCTGCTCTTGAATCATCACTTGCATGGCCTCCTGAGGATTTGAAGCCATCGGTTGTCTGAGTAAATCTGTAGAGCAAATGTCCATGACACTTTGAGGTGTACATACACTAGGCATTGCAGTATGTAGTGGTCCTGCAGTAGTAGGGTGCTCAGTAACCCTTTCAGTGTCAGTCTCTGACTCAACAGTGTGTCTGTCAGCTTCCACAAGGCCTGCAATAAGTTGTTCCTTGCTTTTGCCAAACGTTGGTAAATCCCTTGCTTGGCACATCAATTCCAGGGTCTCTCTGGGCTGTTTGCGATACGCCTCCATATTCAAAAATGAGATAGAGAAAGAAAAACAAGAATGGGGAGGGGAGAACTGTTTTGCACGCAGTATGTCTTTTACATCAGCACTGAGCTCTGACTTTGGAAATTACACAAAAATGTATGAAATTTCTTTTAATGCTAATATCCCCCTGACGCTGCCAACCAGTTTGTCACAAGTGAGGGCTATAGGCCCTGCTGAGACAGTGGGGAGAGTGTTGGAGTGAAACGGTTAACAACACCAGATCCCTGGTTACCTGTTGCTATTCTTAGCAATCAACAAATTAACCCATGAAATCCCTCCTGCACTTTCACCCCAGTACTACAATTTGCTGCCACCACCAAGACTTTATATCTGGGCGTCTTGGGTGACCTCAAACACAACAGAACTACTGTATAAAATCACCTTAAAGTGTTAGTAATGTCAAAAAAAAGTTTTTTTGCATTTAGAAGAGCTTAAAAATCTGATCTAAATACAAAAAAATGTATCTCTCAAACTGCTATGTTTTAAGAGATACAGACGTTTGAAGTTTGATTTCTCCTACTGACAGCTGTAAAGCTGTCAGCAGGAGATCCGTGTCGGTTGACACGGAGGCGCTTGAGAAGTGCCGCAATCTCGTTACTTACACGGAATCCCTTCATTGGAATGGTCTAAACGTGTGCCTGAACAGCTTGGTAGTTAAGTGCACATGGAAGGAGCGCACCCTTGAACTATCCGGACAAGTGACCAGAGAGATAACTAATACAGAGAATAGTCATACAGGCCACAGTCGGAAGCCGGATCGGGCGGTCAGCCACAGCCGAGGTCAACAAGGAGAGGGTAGTCGGACAAGCCAGAGTCATACACGGATCAGGTAGTCAGACGGAGCCATAGGTCACAACCGGAATGGGTAGTCAGACAGGCCAAGGATCGAACACCAGAGAGTAACGGAAGCCAAGCAAGGGTCAGACGAGTGACACAGCAATGCGCACAGACACACCACAAAAGGGCGACTAAGCCCAGTTCATGGCCTGGATATAAAGGCGATGCCAGTAGGCACAGCAATATCGCTAAACTGATAGCGTGTAACACTGTGTGTTTGTGTGTGTGTGTCACACTCTGTGCTTGTGTGTGTGTGTGTGTGTGTGTGTGTGTGTGTGTGTGTAACACTGTGTGCTGGTGTGTAACACTGTATGCTTGTGTATGTGTGTGTAACACTGTGTGCTGGTGTGTAACACTATGCTTGTGTATGTATGTGTATAACACTGTGTGCTGGTGTATAACACTGTATGCTTGTGTATGTATGTATGTGTAACACTGTGCTGGTGTGTAACAGTGTATGTGTATGTATGCGTAACACTGTTCTGGTGTATAACACTGTATACTTGTGTATGTATGTGTGTAACACTGTGTGCTGGTGTGTAACACTGTACGCTTGTGTATGTATATGTGTAACACTGTGCTGGTGTGTAACACTGTATGCTTGTGTATGTATGTGTGTAACATTGTGTGCTGGTGTATAACACTGTATGCTTGTGTATGTGTAACACTGTGTGCTGGTGTGTAACACTGTATGCTTGTGTATGTATGTGTAACACTGTGCTGGTGTATAACACTGTATACTTGTGTGTGCTGGTGTGTAACACTGTATGCTTGTGTATGTATGTATGTGTAACATTGTGTGCTGGTGTATAACACTGTATGCTTGTGTATGTGTGTGTGTGTGTGTGTGTATAACACTGTGTGCTGGTGTATAACACTGTTTACTTTTGTATGTGTGTAACATTGTGTGCTGGTGTGTAACACTGTGTGCTTGTGTATGTATGTGTAACACTGCTGGTGTGTAACACTGTGTGCTTGTGTATGTATGTGTGTGTAACACTGCTGGTGTGTAACACTGTATACTTAGGTATGTATGTGTGTAACACTGTGCTGGTGTGTAACACTGTTTATTTGTGTATGTATATGTGTGTGTAACACTGTGCTGGTGTGTAACTGTTTACTTGTGTATGTGTGTGTGTAACACTGTGCTGGTGTGTAACACTGTTTACTTGTGTATGTATGTGTGTGTGTAACACTGTGCTGGTGTGTAACACTGTTTACTTGTGTATGTATGTGTGTGTGTGTAACACTGTGCTGGTGTGCGATGCAGTGTACTTGTGTATGTCTGTGTGTGTAACACTTGGCTGGTGTGTAATACTGTGTACTTGTGTATGTGTGTGTGTAAAACTGTATATATGTAACAATGCTGATATGTAGGACTGTGTATGACACACTCTGCTGGTGTGTAATACTGTGTACGTGACACTCTGCTGGTGTGTAATAATGTATATGTGTAACACTGCCGTTGTGTAATACTGTATATGTGTAACATTGCCGGAGTGTAACACTGTGCTGGTGTTTAACATTGTGCTGGTGTGTAACACTGTGTACTTGTGGATGTATCTGTGTGTAACACTGTGCTGGTGTTTAACACTGTGTACTTGTATGAAACTGTATATGTGTAACACTGCTGGTGTGTAATACTGTATATATGTAACATTGCTGATGTGTAAGACTGTGTATGTGACACTCTGCTGGTGTGTAAGACTCTATATGTGTAACACTGCTGGTGTGTAAGACTGTATATGTGTAACACTGCTGGTGTGTAACACTGTGTATGTGTAACACTGCTGGTGTGTAAAACTGTATATGTGTAACTGCTGGTGTGTAAAACTGTATGTGTAACACTGCTGGTGTGTAAAACTGTATATGTAATTCTGCTGGTGTGTAAGACTGTATATGTGTAACACTGCTGGTGTGTAATACTGTATATGTGTAACACTGCTGGTGTGTAAGACTGTGTATGTGACACTCTGCTGGTGTGTAAGACTCTATATGTGTAACACTGCTGGTGTGTAAGACTGTATGTGTGTAACACTGCTGGTGTGTAAGACTGTATATGTGTAACATTGCTGGTGTGTAAAACTGTATGTGTAACACTGCTGGTGTGTAAAACTGTATATGTAATTCTGCTGGTGTGTAAGACTGTATATGTGTAACACTGCTGGTGTGTAATACTGTATATGTGTAACACTGCTGGTGTGTAAGACTGTGTATGTGACACTCTGCTGGTGTGTAAGACTCTATATGTGTAACACTGCTGGTGTGTAAGACTGTATATGTGTAACACTGCTGGTGTGTAAGACTGTATATGTGTAACATTTCTGGTGTGTAAAACTGTATGTGTAACACTGCTGGTGTGTAAGACTGTATGTGTAACACTGCTGGTGTGTAAAACTGTATATGTAATTCTGCTGGTGTGTAAGACTGTATTTGTGTAACTCTGCTGGTGTGTAATACTGTATATGTGTAACACTGCTGGTGTGTAATACTGTATATGTGTAACACTGCTGGTGTGTAAGACTGTGTATGTGACACTCTGCTGGTGTGTAAGACTCTATATGTGTAACACTGCTGGTGTGTAAGACTGTATATGTGTAACACTGCTGGTGTGTAAGACTGTATATGTGTAACATTGCTGGTGTGTAAAACTGTATGTGTAACACTGCTGGTGTGTAAGACTGTATGTGTAACACTGCTGGTGTGTAAAACTGTATATGTAATTCTGCTGGTGTGTAAGACTGTATTTGTGTAACTCTGCTGGTGTGTAATACTGTATATGTGTAACACTGCTGGTGTGTAAAACTGTATGTGTAACACTGCTGGTGTGTAAAACTGTATATGTAATTCTGCTGGTGTGTAAGACTGTATATGTGTAACACTGCTGGTGTGTAATACTGTATATGTGTAACACTGCTGGTGTGTAAGACTGTGTATGTGTAACTCTGCTGGTGTGTAATACTGTGTATGTGTAACACTGCTGGTGTGTAAGACTGTATATGTGTAACATTGCTGGTGTGTAAAACTGTATGTGTAACACTGCTGGTGTGTAAGACTGTATGTGTAACACTGCTGGTGTGTAAAACTGTATATGTAATTCTGCTGGTGTGTAAGACTGTATTTGTGTAACTCTGCTGGTGTGTAATACTGTATATGTGTAACACTGCTGGTGTGTAAAACTGTATGTGTAACACTACTGGTGTGTAAAACTGTATATGTAATTCTGCTGGTGTGTAAGACTGTATATGTGTAACACTGCTGGTGTGTAATACTGTATATGTGTAACACTGCTGGTGTGTAAGACTGTGTATGTGACACTCTGCTGGTGTGTAAGACTCTATATGTGTAACACTGCTGGTGTGTAAGACTGTATATGTGTAACACTGCTGGTGTGTAAGACTGTGTATGTGACACTCTGCTGGTGTGTAAGACTGTATATGTGTAACACTGCTGGTGTGTAAGACTGTGTATGTGACACTCTGCTGGTGTGTAAGACTCTATATGTGTAACATTGCTGGTGTGTAAGACTGTGTATGTGTAACACTGCTGGTGTGTAAGACTGTGTATGTGTAACTCTGCTGGTGTGTAATACTGTATATGTGTAACACTGCTGGTGTGTAAGACTGTATATGTGTAACACTGCTGGTGTGTAATACTGTATATGTGTAACACTGCTGGTGTGTAACACTGTGTATGTGTAACACTGCTGGTGTGTAAAACTGTATATGTAACTCTGCTGGTGTGTAATACTGTATATGTGTAACATTGCTGGTGTGTAAAACTGTATGTGTAACACTGCTGGTGTGTAAAACTGTATATGTAATTCTGCTGGTGTGTAAGACTGTATTTGTGTAACTGCTGGTGTGTAATACTGTATATGTGTAACACTGCTGGTGTGTAAGACTGTGTATGTGTAACTCTGCTGGTGTGTAATACTGTGTATGTGTAACACTGCTGGTGTGTAATACTGTATATGTGTAACACTGCTGGTGTGTAATGCTGTGTATGTGTAACACTGCTGGTGTGTAAGACTGTATATGTGTAACACTGCTGGTGTGTAATGCTGTATATGTGTAACATTGCTGGTGTGTAAGACTGTATATGTGTAACACTGCTGGTGTGTAAGACTGTATATGTGTAACACTGCTGGTGTGTAAGACTGTGTATGTGTAACTCTGCTGGTGTGTAATACTGTGTATGTGTAACACTGCTGGTGTGTAATACTGTGTATGTGTAACACTGCTGGTGTGTAATACTGTGTATGTGTAACACTGCTGGTGTGTAATACTGTATATGTGTAACACTGCTGGTGTGTAATACTGTATATGTGTAACACTGCTGGTGTGTAAGACTGTATATGTGTAACACTGCTGGTGTGTAAGACTGTATATGTGTAACACTGCTGGTGTGTAATACTGTGTATGTGTAACACTGCTGGTGTGTAATGCTGTATATGTGTAACATTGCTGGTGTGTAATACTGTGTATATGTAACTGCTGGTGTGTAATACTGTGTATGTGTAACACTGCTGGTGTGTAATGCTGTGTATGTGTAACACTGCTGGTGTGTAATGCTGTGTATGTGTAACACTCTTTCTCTTTTGTGCAATGTGGAACACAGAAACCATGGGGGTTAAGGTTCCTCCAGCAGGAGAGAAGAACACTTGCCTTGAAAGGCTCTCCGGAGTCACAGACTCCCTCCCTGCTTCACTTTACCTCTACAAGACCTGCTCAGTTTAAAAATGACCTGAAAGAGGTGCGTGCGGGAGAATATTCTCCTAGCCTTCTTTTTTATTGTTTCTATAGTGGGGCTGTGTAACACCCCATTAGGTGGCCTCCTGTCTCTGGCCTTCTTGATGGATACAGACTAGAGTCCATCTGTGCCAGGACCTGTGTTATCAGCCTTCGTTCCTCTTTTATCTGCTTTATGAGCAGAAGAAGCAATGTCTCTGGTATTCAGGTGCACGGGTCCTGTGAGTATGTCCCTGTTTCTGTGTCCAGCAGCCACATTCAGAATGGTCTGTGGTAAAATCGCTAGTTCTGATTGTGACGGTACCAGGATTTACTGGACCCTTTTGGGGTCGTCGGTTCCTGAACCGCCGCTGCTGCCCCTCTTCCCCGGCTGGCTGGAACCCTGCTGCTTCCTGGAGGTCCTGAATACTGAGGCAGGAACAACTGGATGCTGCCCCCTGGCAGACTGGCAGAGCTAGTAAATTTAGCTGCAGAATCCTAGGTGGGGTTTCCAGAGGCCCTACGCCAGTAGACCGGCGAGGCAAGTGAATTCGCTCCTGCAGTGGCTAAGGTGAGAATCCCCTGCCCAACCCCCTCCAGAAATACAGCCAAGACTTGTATTAAGGAGGGTAGAACAGCCTTTATTGATAAAACACACTGCTTATATACACTTCCAGACACTGTTATCAAGATAAGAATACAGATTAGTGCTTGAAAAAGGGACATTTTAACTGGTCCATAATAACCTCCCCTGACTGGTCAGTGAAGCACAGCAGGAGTCAATTCACATTCCTTAGCACATGGAGTATTCTTTAAACAAACCAGAGTGCTGGACTTAACAGCCCACTCTGCACTCTGATTCCCCAGATTTACCAAATGTCACACAATGTACAAAACAGTGATCAATATTTCAAATGTTATAGTTCTAAATTATTAATTCAAGACCTGGCTTAAACTTACCTCCGCTTAGTAAGTCCTCGTTATGGGTCCTTTAAGAATGCGCACATGCGGCAGCCATATTGGATAGGGTACAGCAGGAACTATTGTGTTTTCTGCTCCATGGGATGAAGTCCAGTGCGTGAATCAGGGTTTATTCTGCTTCTTTTTATTATTACAGTTGAGGAATGCCCTTGGGAACCCCCCTTCCCCATTGTGCAGAAGGTGAAGAGCCCTGTGCCATTATTTGGAATGATAAAATGGAACTGCATTTCCCACATGTTTGTTAAACTCTACTGTGTACATGTTCTGGCTTGTACTGAAGTGGTTGTTGTTGGAAGGTCCTGCAGGCTGTTGTTCCAGTGCAGGTAGTCTTCTTGTGTTCTGTTACCCGTATCTGCTTGGCTTGCTGTGCCGAGGTTCCTCTGTAGGAACTGGTCTGTGCTTGAGGGGTTTTTCCTCTTCTCTCCCTGGAATCTTGGTGGATATCTTTGGTATTTTTGTTGGAAGGTCCTGCAGGCTGTTGTTCCAGTGCAGGTAGTCTTCTTGTGTTCTGTTACCCGTATCTGCTTGGTTTGCTGTGCTGAGGTTCCTCTGTAGGAACTGTTCTGTGTTTGAGGGGTTTTTCCTCTTCTCTCCCTGGAATCTTGGTGGATATCTTTGGTATTTTTGTTGGAAGGTCCTGCAGGCTGTTGTGCCAGTGCAGGTAGTCTTCTTGTGTTCTGTTAACCATATCTGCTTGGCTTGCTGTGCTGAGGTTCCTCTGTAGGAACTGCTCTGTGCTTGAGGGGTTTTTCCTCTTCTCTCCCTGGAATCTTGGTGGATATCTTTGGTATTTTTGTTGAAAGGTCCTGCAGGCTGCTGTGCCAGTGCAGGTAGTCTTCTTGTGTTCTGTTACCCGTATCTGCTTGGCTTGCTGTGCTGAGGTTCCTCTGTAGGAACTGGTCTGTGTTTGAGGGGTTTTTCCTCTTCTCTCCCTGGAATCTTGGTGGATATCTTTGGTATTTTTGTTGGAAGGTCCTGCAGGCTGTTGTGCCAGTGCAGGTAGTCTTCTTGTGTTCTGTGACCCGTATCTGCTTGGCTTGCTGTGCTGAGGGTCCTCTGTAGGAACTGCTCTGTGCTTGAGGGGTTTTTCCTCTTCTCTCCCTGGAACCTTGGTGGATATCTTTGGTATACACCCGCGGTTCCTGTGTTTAACGTTGGAAGAAAAAGAAAAGGGGATTTCTATGCACTTACCATAATTCATTTTCCATTAGTTCTTTTAGAACACAGGACATCCCTCCCCGAGCTGTCTGAGTTCAGGACAGAAGGTCCTTTCAGGTTCTCTGGTTTCCACGTTCCTGCCTCACTTCGGTTCTTCTTTGCTATAAATTAAAGCTGATCATGTCTGGTGGAGTAAAGTGAAGGGGGGGAGAGTCTCCACCTCTGTGGAGCCATGTAAGGCAATGGCCCTGCCCTCCTGGCCGGATGTCACATTACCACGTGGTTCCTGAGGGCCACATGCACTAATAGAAAAGGATTTACTGCTGAACACACATAAATCCCCTCGTTTGCCCATTGTTGCACACAGGAACCATGGGGTTAAGCAGCTAGGACTAGGAAGCAGGGTGCTTGTAGACAAAGTTCTCTGGAGGAGGAGACTTCCCTCCCAGCTCCACTTAACCCCCACCAGCAGCAACCTCCGTTTTTGTGTCCTTTGGAGATTCAAAGGAGCCTGAATTTTCTCTTCTTATTGCTTTTATTTTACTTATCCATGGGTGATGAGTAGGCCTCTCTGTCCCTGTGTCTGTCTGTCTTTCCTGTGGGAAGCTACCATCCCAGCAGAGCCATGGGTCCCAGGGTCATGAGTAGGCCTCTCTGTCCCTGTGTCTGTCTGTCCTGTGGGACCTACCATCCCAGTGGAGCCATTCTTCCAGGGGTCATGAGTAGGCCTCTCTGTCCCTGTGTCTGTCTGTCCTGTGGGACCTACCATCCCAGTGGAGCCATTCTTCCAGAGGTCATGAGTAGGCCTCTCTGTCCCTGTGTCTGTCTGTCTGGCTGCTATCTGAGATCTGTCCTGTGGGAACCTATCTCGGTGGCCCTATCTATCCTAGTAATTCCTTTGTTCTATCTTATACTTTCTTTATCCTGCTGTGACTTCTTTTTTAGAGTTGGGGACCCTGTAAGATTTTCTGGCACACTGTGCCTTTAAATCTCGGCACTCATGGTGGCCATTATTTTAGCAGGTTTTTTCTTTCTCATTTCCAAGGTTCTGGATGGGCTCAGGAGGATGGGGATCTCACAGTAGTGGGAGAATTGTGCCCTTATGAGGGGGAGCCCAGATTTTGGGGTCCTCCTCCACCATAGTGCCATTGCATGGGATGGCTGGAGATCCATACCTTTTTTTTGTCTCTCCCTTTCTTCCTTTCCACACTTCCTTCTCCCCTAGGAGGCTCCTTCCTCCATCTTCCTCCATAGGTTCCTTCTGGGCTATTAATCTCCCTCGTTACTGCAGAGACGTTTATTATTCTTCCTCTTCTTACTCTCCTGCTTATCTAGACCAAGTCAGTGACACTTGGGACCACCGAACTTTGACAGCTTCATCAGCAGAGGTTTCCCTCTTATCTCCCTGGTTAGCTATGCCGTTTTGTGCTGTAGCAACCACATAGAATACCTGAACAGGAGTCCACATGGGCTAGGGCCCTTGCCTCTTCTCTGCCTGGTCTTCAGACTCGCCAGTTTGTCCTCTTCCATCCAGAGGATTTTGGATAAATTTGATCAGGTGCCCGTTGCTTCCTTCTGAAAGTGGATGCGATCACCTGTGGAAAGCTCCTGGGTATGATTCCTCTATAGAAAAGCATGAGACAGGGGATGTGGAAGACCCCATGGATTCTGTGGAAGGCTTGATTCAGGCAGTGTTAGGTACCCTTCAAGTCTCTGAGGGTCTCTCAGATGTGTCCCCTCAGGAGGTGGAAGAGGGATTCAGTTCACTTTGCTTAATGCAGTTCTCTGCATCAGGAATGGTCATTTTCTTATAGGAAGGTCTACCTATCTAGACTGTTTAGTCGTCTGTATTGTGGGGTACCCCTTATCTGTAATTACTTCAGCATCATTTAATGACTACACAGATAGACACGTAAATTCTCTCTTAAAAATAAAAAAATTCTGTCAGCAGGGGCTGACCACTCCTGCTATGGCCTGGGTGGAAAAGGGGCTATGGCCTGGGTGGTAAAGGCAATGAATGCTTGGTGCAACTGCTTATTTCATGAGGTCAAGGAGGATTTGGCTAGGGAAGACATGTTTATCTTAGGATTCAGAAAGCTAATGCCTATCTTTGTTCAGCGCTTTGGATGTGATTAATACGTCTGCTCTTTCTGTGCCTGCACTCCATTCTCTGCGGCTGAAGAGTTGGTCAGCTGATTAGTCTTCTGAATAGTCACTTGTCACCTTGCCATTTGTGGGTAAACAGCTCTTTGGCCCTGAACTGTATAAAGTCATTAGCCGGACCACAGGGAGCAAAAGTTCTTTATTACCGCAGTCCATGCTTGAGCATCAGATTTTTCCTCAGAAGTCCAAGTCACCCTAGATACTAAGAAGCCCTCCCAGACTTGTCCCACTGATAAGATTCTCTCAGCCTGACTCGCTCTTTCACAGGCTTTCCAGGGCAAAAGGAAGATGCCTTCAGCAATTCCGACACCCGTGGGCCATCTCTGTGATGGACCTGTGGATTTGTGTGTAGTTTCAGAGAGTTATTGGATATACTTCAAGGACCCTCCACACTGGTTCTTTATGTCAAAGGATCCTCAAGACCCCTTGTGGCTCTTCAGTTCCAGGAAGGGGGTCAATGCTTTGGTGGACATGGAGGTCTTGGCTCCATTCCCCATCCACAGAGGTTTATGGGATTTTCCTCCAATCTCTTTATAGTCCCCAAGAAGCATGGTGCTGGCGCCTAGTGCTAGACCTTTAATGTCTAAAGCATATGCTAAGGATCAGGATGTTATCCCTGCATTCGGTCATTTACATCATGTGTCCAGGCAAGTTCTTGACATCTCTGGACATAAAGGATGCATACCTTCACTTTCCCATTCATTTGAAGCATCAGAGGTTTCTCCTCTTTGCATTTTCAAATTGTCATTTCCAATTTAAGGCTCTTCTATTTGGTCTTGCGTCCACTCCATGGGTATTCACCAAACTTATGGCGTCCATGTCCTGCTGCAGGGGATCTCTCACGCCCTATCTGGAAAGTCTTCTGCTGAAGGCTTCTTTTGAATATATACTTTGTTTACAATGTATATGCCTGTTCTGGAGCACCACTGTCCGATGCTCAACCAAAAGAAGTCTTTCCTAGATGCCTCTCTGTCTTTAGTCCTGCCAGAAGACTTCATCTATGCGTGACTCTCAGGCCCTCTCCCATCTGTCAGCTCTGGTGCGGGACTTCATGACGGTATTATGAACTGTAGTCTTGGATCTTGAAGCAGTGCCTTAAGCTTATTTTCACATGCAGGCCCTTCAGCTAGACATTCTGTGGAAGTGGTCCAGATGACTGTGTCACCTGTCTCTTCAGACGTGGGTGAATCCACGGTGATGACTTCAAGAAAGTCACCTGACAACAGGAAGAGCATTTGCTATTGCAAAGATGTCTGTAGTGATGGCAGCCTGTCAGGTTGGGGGGCAGCCTTTGATCAACGGGTGGCGCAGGGTCTTTGGTCCAGCCCCGAGTACAAGCTTTCCATCACTGGACTAGAACTTCAGGTAATACATCAGGCTTCCCAGCACTGGTCCCATTTGCTTCTCTGAGGCCCGGTTTGGATCCAGTCTGAAAATGTGATAGTGGTGGCATATTACAGTCACCAAGGAGAGAGTGGCTGCGTGGTTTGAGGTTCGATAGATCCTTTGCTGGGCAGCGATCTAGGGAATAATGTAATAACAAACTTTCTCAGTCAGCAGTGCCTAGATCCAGGAGAATGGTATCTAAAGCAATCTGTTTTTTGGTTCCAAAGAGCAGAAGTGGGGTCTTGCAGTCACGGACATTATGATGTCTGGTATGAATTTCAAGGTTCCCCAGTTTTGCTCGAGGGACCCTTGGGCCTTAGTGGTGGATGTGATTCGATGGCAGTTTTCTCTGGTCTTTATGTTTCCTCCTCTTCCCTTGTTCCCCTAGGTGTTTGAGAAACTTCAAAATGGACTGAACACATCTCATTCTGATTGCTCCTAAATTTGGACCCGAAGAGCTTGATTCATGGATCGCCCTGGCAGTAAAGGAACAGTAGTGTCTCTCTTACAGACCTCCTCTCATATTGTCCTCCAGACCTAGAGAAATTAGCCTTGATGGTGTTTAGAAGACTGTGTATCTTCTAGAAATTTTTTCTGTTTGACCAAATTGCAGTCATGGTCTTGTAAGACTCCTTTTCTTGCAGATAAGGTGGTTCTGCGTAACCGCTTTGGGCTTCTTCCCAGGGTGGTATCTTTTTCTGAATTAATCAGGAGATTGTAACACCTTCTCTTTGTCCTGATCTGTCTAATAGGTGAGAATGGGACCTGCACTATCTAGACTTATTTGAATGACTTTGTTCATCACACTGAAACTTTTCTCAAGTTGGATACACTGTTCCTTTTTGACTATGGCTCGCGAGTTGCCAGGTGGCTTCTAAGGTAACAGTGGCGTCCTGGATCAAGGTGAAAATAGACCAAGCTTATGTCATCAGGAAGCGGTCAGTACCTTTCGGGTAATGGTGGATTCCATTACAGGTTTGGGTTCATATTGGGCCTCGAAGAACCAGGCTTTTGCGAAGTAGTTGTGCAACATGGTCATCTCTTCACACATTCGCAAAATATTACAGAGTCAACGTGCTGCCTCCACTGATGCCAGATTTGGGAGGAAAGTCCTCCTCCACACGGTAGTACCTATGAAGGTGCCGTTTCTTATGTTACATAGTTTTGTATTGAGGTGTCCAACACCTGAGGTTCATGGATTCTTTTGATTTATTCTTGGGGGGTTTTCTGTCCCTCCCTGAAATGTTGGTGGATGCTTTGGAATGTATCCATAGTTCCTATATTCCACAACGGACTAAAGACTTTTTTTGTGCACTTACCGATTAATCATCTTCTGTTGGTCATTGTGGAACAAAGGCCTCCTACCTGGAGAAAAACATGTGGTGTTCATTCCAGGCAGGGGAGTCCTTGGTGGTCCTTGGTGATTCTTCTGTCTCTTGGCCATCTTTAGAGATCAGTGAAGGCTGCTGTGCTGGGTGCAGTTGAGTGGAATTGGGAAGGAGTCTTTTCCTCCAGAGACCTATGTCTGCAGGTGTCCTGCCCCTTAGTGGAAGCTATTTAACCCCGCGGCTTCTGTGTTCCACAAGGAGTAATTTTTCTTTTACATTCAATATGGAATACAGGTACCACGACAGGAGATCTTCCTTCCTTGGAAGGTGGAACATTTTTCAGAAGACAAGGTCTTGAAGGTGGAGCCTTCCCCTTCCTTCGTCAGGCTGGCCCTGCCCCCACCATCCAGTTTTAATATGTTCCTCATAGAGTGAATAGGCTTGGAACATTGCTGCTTAATTTTTAGCTTATTTTGTATTTTATTATTAGATACGGGATGTCACAATTCTCTCATTAGGAGGGTTACCGTTCCTGGCTTCCCCTGGAGGATCGTCCAATATACAGGTGCTGTTGTGGACCCTTGAAGCCCATGTCGCTCTCTCTCTCCTACCCAAGTCTCTCTGAGGCTCTGTCCTTCATAATGGTGACCTGTAGACAGAAGATGTAAAGATTGGTGAGTAGCCCTTTGAGTGCCATGGTCCACTTGTCCCAATTGGCCACTTTCCTACAGGGGTTGTATAGTAGCCTTGAACTCCTGTACTCATAATTATATTTTATTCTGGTTTGTCCCTAAGTTATGGAGCTAACCCCTTCCCTGCTGGTTTCCCTGGGTTTGCGGGCTAATTCCTGTTTTTTCCCATCAGTGTTATGCTATTTTATTTCCCCACACATGTTCCCTTGGGTACTGATAAGTTTTTAAAAATGTTGTTTTTTGGGTTCATGGCGCCTTTAAGACATGCTTCCCGCCGCACTTGCTCCATTGACTTCTATGGGGAATACTTCTTTGGAACATAGCTCTGCAACTGTTTGTCATACAGAGTTGAGAGAGAGCTCATTCTTCTTGTCTCCTCGTGCCCTACAATCTGGTTCACATCCCCAGTGTATTGGGGGCCCCTGCGAGTGCAGTTGTAGGCATTGCTAGGTAGCAGTAATAGAGAAGGCTAAATTTCCCAGAATGCCCATTTCCCGAGCTTTTTCCCAATTGTCTCCTATCTTTACAGACACAGTTTTACTTCTCTATTGCTTACCCTACACAGAGGTTGCCTCTCCTTTCAAAGATTAACCCTTCTCCTGCCAGATAAGTACCTTTCTGGGCTTTTCTAAGGTGAATTATAATTCTGGGATACAGTATTTGGGTTTCTATACTGTTTTAGATACTACTCCTGTTAGGATGTCGGATCAAAAGGGACATGGGGCTAGACCTAAGGCAAAGGACTCAGGGGCGTCTCTGATACCCCTTACTTATTGTTCCTCATGCCAAGCAGGGCTGTCTAGAGAGTATTCAGGACCTCTATGCCCCTTCTGAACTGTGGCCACTACTACCTCACCGGGGCCCTCCAGCCTTGAACAAGAGGAAGTGCGGGTGAAATTCGTCCCTCCAGGGGGTTCGTCACTCATGGGAACCCCCTTCCACCTTCAGGTTTGCGACCCCTACGGCCCCAAGCTTTACCCTGCACTCATGGATTCCTCTGAGGAGGACAAGGAAGAAGGGGAATATGAAGAAGGGGATTCTACCTATTCCTTTGAGGATCCCTTTGAAGCAGACCCTGCTCCCTCTGCAGAGGGACTCATTAGGGCTGTTTTACAGACCCTTCAGGTCACTGACACACCTGATGAGGGTCCGTCTTCATCTGATGTGTTTCAGAGACATAAAATGTCTTCTACTGTCTTTCGACCCAATGCCCTCTGGATAAAATTCTTTTAAATGAGTGGAAGACGTCTCTCTCTAAGAGATTCTCTAAGCTGTGCCCCTTCTCACAGGCAGCTTTGGAGCAGTGGGCTTCTCCTCCTCCTCCTGTGGATCCCTCTGTCTCCAGGCTCTCTAAATCCACCACTCTGCCCCTGGTAGATGCTACGGATCTTACGGATTTGACGGATATGAAGGTATCCTCAGGTCCAATTTTGGCTCTGAGTTGAGGCCTATTTTTGCCTCTGCCTTGGTTACCAGAGGTATTAATGTTTGGGGAGAACAACTTATGGATGCTATCAGGGATGGTGCCCCTAAGGAGGACCTTTTGGCCATGTTGGCCAACATGTCTGAAATTCAGAAATATGTTACTGACACTCTTTTTGAAGCTTTCAGGTTGCTTCTGAAATTTCCATTACTGCTTGACGTACCTGTGGCTTATGGTCTAGTCTATGGACTTCCACAGTTACTGGTTTCCCTCCCCTTTCAGGACAAATCTCTTTTTGGTCCTGAGCTGAAGCAGATCATTAGTGATGCTACTGGGGGCAAGAGCACACTATTACCTCAGATGTCCAAGTGCCCTACCATGGCAAGGAAACTACGTCTTTTTCATCCCCTCCAAACAGAAGCGCAAAGGCCGCAAGCCATTCAGGCCTTCACCCAGCAGCTCACCTCCAAACCCAAGCACCAGTGGCAATCTAAGCGAGCCACTGCCAAGCCCAAATCTGGTAAGCCTGAAGCTGCATGACTTGCGGAATCCTGGTCCACAGGCACCCGTTGGCAGACGTTTGCCACATTTCCACAGAGTCTATTGCAGACTAGTGGGTTTTTGTTACAGTTTTCTGACACTCAGACCAGGGTATGAAGTAAAAACACAGTTTTATTGAAACTGAGAATAAAATAATGCCCCTAAGGGCCAGCACAGGAATAGCAGTAATGGCAATACTGACAAGGTGAATGCACACAATGGTAGTAATAGGTGCTATGTATGGATAGGGAATATCCCCCTAAGGGGTTAACAAGTGCAATAGGAGAGATATAGTCAAGATTGGCCAACGCCCAGGATATATAGCAGTCTCTGGAACACAGTCTCTCAATAGCTGGATAGAAGTAAAGTGTCTGCACTGAATTCACTCTCAAGTTGGTATAGGAATGCGCCCCAATGCCCAGAGCTGAGCCGCTACCACCACCGTGGGCTTCAGAGGAATGCTACTGCCAACGCTGAAGTAATCAGAACCCGAATCGCCCTTAACTGAAAATAGTAGTAACCCTGCGTGTGCCAATTGGATAGTGCCCTGACACCCCTTGGGTGCTTATAACGACCGTTACTGCACAAGCTGAAATAGAGCCGGCGCACTGGGAAGTGCAAAGAGTAATGTACCTTCTAGCGTATATGGGCCGGAGCCCGAACACCCCTCTGGTACCGTACTAAATGTTCACAGTGGGAGTGAACAGATTACCATACTTCGAATACGGAGCTGACAAGGCTCTGAGGGTGGATGCGAGGCAGCAACAGAGGTGCACAGAGTAGAGGCTCAAATCAGTAACCGTATGCTTGGCAAGATATATCGGAGGCACTAGACCGGAGACTACAGGCACTGCAAGGGTTAAGTGGTTCTGTGCGGGAGCGAGCACCTTGGCAACCAGCAGAAGGCAAAGCAACCTCAGGCTACAGCTAGTGAATAATGAGAGGAACAGTGAGTCGCTAAAACAGTTCAGAATGTCGCCAGAGCGACCGGAATGATTCAGAAACACTGGAACAACAGGCGGGACCGGAACGGCAATCGGAACAGCAGGCAGAACCGGAACGGCAACCGGAACAGGATCAGCACTGCGGCACACCACAGCCAAGGAACAGATCAATCATGGCGCAGGAACATCAGCCAGAACCGGGTCAAACCACAGAGCAGGGTCGTCAGCCAGAACCGGATCGAATCACGGAGCAGGGTCGTCAGCCAAAACCGGGTCGAATCACGGAGCAGGGTCGTCAGCCAGAACCGGGTCAAATCACGGAGCAGGGTCGTCAGCCAGAACCGGGTCGAATCACGGAGCAGGAACGTCAGCCAGAACCGGGTCGAATCACGGAGCAGGAACAGGAGAAGAGTCAGACTAGCCGGGTCGGTACACAGGAGACACTGGAATACAGCAACTAGGCGCAGCAACAGGAACATCACGAAAGGGCAACTGACAAGTGCCCAAGCTCCAGTATATAAAGGCACATCCTGGGCGGGCCAATCCGTCTCCACCAATGCACAGGCAAAGCAGGTCAGATTGACAGAAAATCACAGGGACCGTGATAGTTTTCAGGTGATTTTGGAAGAGTATAGAATAGGGTTCAAGTCCCTTCTTCCCTTCAGGTTCTTCCAGTTCTGGGTTCCCCAGGGCCAGGAAAAACTGTCTCTTCTAAGAAGTGGTTCAGTCTCTTCTGGACAAGGGAGTTCTTGTTCCAGTTCCAATTCAAGAGAGACGTTCAGGTTTTTATTCAAACCTGTTTGTGGTGTTCAAGAAGGATGGCGGCAGCCGCCCTGTGCTGGATCTCAAGAAACTCAGTTCTTATGT
Source organism: Rhinophrynus dorsalis (assembly GCA_037306005.1). Lineage (NCBI taxonomy): Eukaryota > Metazoa > Chordata > Amphibia > Anura > Rhinophrynidae > Rhinophrynus > Rhinophrynus dorsalis. The sequence continues at coordinate 496,963,230 of CM074723.1, read as the reverse complement.
GGAGAATGCTCGCTTCAAGATGGAGTCCTTGCACTCTGTCATCGCAGCTAGGTGACCAGGAGAATTCCTGGCATCTCCGGACCTGTGTGGACAGTCAACGTTATCTAGGTTTTGCCTTTGGCTCCTAGCACTACCAGTTCACCACTCTGCCCTCTAGGCTGACCTCCGCTCCCCAGGTCTTTGCCTTGACGTCCCCCATTCACACCCAGGGGATTCAGATGACTCACTGTAATGGTTTGCAATAATGACACCAAAGACAGTTGCATAAAATTAATACCACCTTTATTGATAATGGTAAAAATGGCAAAACAAGGACAGAGAGAAGACAAAATAGGCAAAGGACTGGGCCAGTGCTGGTTGAGTTCCCACGGAGCAGGGAGACCAAGCCCAGGGTCAGACCCAAAGAGGACCGCAGGATCTTCTAGGGTAAATCCCAGAAAGGCTGCCAGAGGGATACGCCAAGCCAGTGGTCAGCAAAGAGAGGGTAGGCAGCCAGGCCACTGGTCAGCACAGAGAGGGTAGGCAGCCAGGCCACTGGTCAGAACAGCGAGGGTTGGCAGCCAGGCCACTGGTCAGCACAGCGATGGTAGTCAGCCAGGCCACAGGTCAGAACCCTGAGAGAGTACTCAGACAAGCCAGGGGTCAATACCAGAAACTCAACAGAGGCAAAAGTAACATACTGCTCTGGAACACTATGAAAGGGCGACTGAGCTCAATGTTCAGGCAGTTTATAAACCGCAACAGAAGGGCGGAGCAGAAAAAGAGCCCAGCGTAGAGGCTACAAGAACAGACGCAATGTCACTGGAGGACTAACCCAGCTGACGCGTGCCTGCTCTCGCAAGAGTCGGGAGAAACGGCGGAAGAGGCCGGTACACTGCTGCCGGCTGCCAGAAGCTCAGGACCTCCAACGAGAGAGTAGAAATAGGAAACGGTCAGCCCTCGAAGGAGGTACCAACAGTGATACTCCTTCTAATGATGACCTGCTGAAGGCTCAATCTCAGGAAATCCTGGCCCAACATGTCCAGGACTGTGCTTAGATTCTGATCCACCATGGGTGGAGTCTGAACATGTCAAAGTGTTCCCCAGTTCCTTTCCAGGAATTGGTTTTCCTGGGGCTCAGGTTCAACACGTATATGGGGAAGGTCTTTTTAACAGAGGGCTCCATTCTGCAGATTATGCGACTGTTGTCCCAAGCTCTGGTCCTTGGCTGCAGTCAGGAAGTTCATGAAACTTGTGGGTTGTATGGTGTACGCCATGGACCCGGTGCCTTAATCTACAGCCCACACCAGGGAACTCCAGAAACTCATCATTCGGTCTTGGCACACAAATCTGGATCTCCTGGATTGGCTGATGTCCCTAACTCTGAAAGCCATACAGGATCTGTAGTGGTGGTTGCACTGGAGAAGCCTGTAGCAAGGGAAGCTATTTGTGGTTCCGGAGCAGATGTTTGTCATGATGGATACCAGCCTGAGGTCCTAGGGTGCGGTTCTGCTTTGTCAGAGGTCAAGTTGCCAAACAGTGGACCCTGTATGGTGGGAGCTCCATCCAGACATTTTTCGGCCTGATTGTGCAAAAGTGGGGTCTTTTTCAGATAGACCTGATGGCCACAAGGAACAACAGGAAGGTCCCAGCATTTTGTTCCCGTTGGAGGGACCCTTTCACCTTTGCGATGGATGCAATGGTGATCCCATGGCGCTTTCACTTCATTTACATCTTTCCTCCAATTCCTCTCATTTCCAGAGTCCTCATGAAGATACGGATGGATGGTCCAGCGGTCATTATGGTTTCTCCAAGAGGGAGTGGTTTGCCGAGCTGATGTGTCTATCCATTCTGGATTCGTTTTCTCTGCCAGTCAGACCGGGCAACCTCCTTCAGGGGTACCTCTGGAAGGAGAACATGGAGAGGTTGGCTTTGAAGGCATGGCTGTTGAAGTCTCCATTCTGCGGAGAAAGGGATTCTTCCCTGAGGTCAACTCCAATAAGATACAGCATAGAAAGCCTTTTTCCTCTAAGGCCTACCACAGGGTATGGTCTGTTTTTCATTCTTGGTGCATATACAGGGATCTGTCTTCACAGGAGTTTGACATCCCGGTGGTCCTGTCCTTTCTTCAGGATAGTGTGTGAACAAATGTTCAGACGTCTGCTCTCTCTGTATTTTTCCAGAGACATATTGCTATTTTGCCAGATGTCAAGGTGTTCTTTCAGGGGGTTGACATGCTTTCGATGCCTATAAGGCTCCCACACCTCAGTGATACCTTAATCTGGTTCTGGGAGTCAACAGCCTCCCTTTGAATCTCTTGCTACCATTCCTTTATGTCTATTGATGTGGAAGATGGCCTTTCTTTTGTCTGTGGTCTCTGTGCGCAGAGTCACTGAACTACAGGCTTTGTCTTGCAAGCCACCTAACCTGGTGTTTCACAAGGACAAGGCTTTTCTTCGAACGTCTCAGGAATTCCTTCCTAAGGTGGTCTCTGAGTTCTTAGGGCAGGTCAGGCTGCATCCACATTAAGTCTATCATTCACAAGACATATGATCTCAGGAAGAAACCTGTTCCCTTTCGTGTTGCAGCACACTCCACCAGGTCTCTTGGGGCCTCCTGTGCCTACAAGAATCAGGACTCTGCTGAACAGCTGTGCAAGGCTACGACTCGGTCCTCCATTCACACCTTTGCCAAACTCTATCATGTTGATATTCTGCTTCGGCTGAAGCCATTTTTGGCAGGAAGGTCCTTCAGGCAGTTCTGCCTGTGTAGGGGCCTACTCCTTCCTGTGCCTTACTGTTCTTTACCTGTTTGGGCCCAGTTGGCTCTTGTTCTTGTGTGCTGTGCTTACTATTTTTTCCAGTGTCCGTTGACACATAGTTATATTTGGGCTGTTCCTACGTCTGGATAGTTCTAGGGAAGTCCGGTATCATGGGGACCAGCTCTAGGTCCTTTCTAATACTTATAACAGCTGGGAGCCTACTGTTGGTATATCCCCATGGTACCTGTATGTCATATTGGACAAAAGAGAAAAGAGGATTTCAGTTTTACCTGTTAAATCCTTTTCTTAGTCCATATGACATACAGGTCTCCCATCCAATGAAAGGGACCTCTCTTAGTCTAACTTGGCTGGATCTGGGAGTCCTTCTTGGGTCTTTTACTCACAGGAGCTTGCCTTTTCTTCTCTCCTATCTAGTGAGTTTGGCTCATATCAGAACTTTATAGGTGGAGGCGGGGCTAGCCTGATGATGAAAGGGGAAGTCTCCACCTTCAATACCTTGTCTTCTAAAAATGTTCTGCCTTCCAAGGAAGGAAGATCACCTCCCATGGTACCTGTGTTCCATATGGACTAAGAGAAAGGGATTTAACTAGGTAAGACTAAAATCCTATTACAGGTAAGTACGTTTATCGGTAAGTGTGTGTGTGCATGTGTGCATAAAACCGTTTGATGGTGTGTAACATTCTGTTTGTCTTAAACTGTAACGGCGCATTAAATTGCTTGTGTGTAACACTGCTGGTGTGTACATGTATCTGTGTGTATGTAAACACTTTGTATAAGTGTGTGTCTGTCTGTCTGTGTGTGTCTGTCTGTCTGTCTGTGTGTTTTTCTAATAAGACTTAAGTCTTTCCCTCCCACTGCAGGGTGACACAGACAGAAGGGAGATATAGAACATGGAGTCTGTCCCTCCCACTGCAGGGTGACACAGACAGAAGGGAGATATAGAACATGGAGTCTGTCCCTCCCACTGCAGGGTGACACAGACAGAAGGGAGATATAGAACATGGAGTCTGTCCCTCCCACTGCAGGGTGACACAGACAGAAGGGAACTATAGGACATGGAGTCTGTCCCTCCCACTGCAGGGTGACACAGACAGAAGGGAGATATAGGACATGGAGTCTGTCCCTCCCACTGCAGGGTGACACAGACAGAAGGGAGATATAGAACATGGAGTCTGTCCCTCCCACTGCAGGGTGACACAGACAGAAGGGAGATATAGAACATGGAGTCTGTCCCTCCCACTGCAGGGTGACACAGACAGAAGGGAGATATAGAACATGGAGTCTGTCCCTCCCACTGCAGGGTGACACAGACAGAAGGGAACTATAGGACATGGAGTCTGTCCCTCCCACTGCAGGGTGACACAGACAGAAGGGATCTATAGGACATGGAGTCTGCCCCTCCCACTGCAGGGTGACACAGACAGAAGGGAGATATAGGACATGGAGTCTGTCCCTCCCACTGCAGGGTGACACAGACAGAAGGGAGATATAGAACATGGAGTCTGTCCCTCCCACTGCAGGGTGACACAGACAGAAGGGAGATATAGAACATGGAGTCTGTCCCTCCCACTGCAGGGTGACACAGACAGAAGGGAACTATAGGACATGGAGTCTGTCCCTCCCACTGCAGGGTGACACAGACAGAAGGGATCTATAGGACATGGAGTCTGCCCCTCCCACTGCAGGGTGACACAGACAGAAGGGAGATATAGGACATGGAGTCTGTCCCTCCCACTGCAGGGTGACACAGACAGAAGGGATCTATAGGACATGGAGTCTGCCCCTCCCACTGCAGGGTGACACAGACAGAAGGGAGATATAGGACATGGAGTCTGCCCCTCCCACTGCAGGGTGACACAGACAGAAGGGAGATAAAGAACATGGAGTCTGTCCCTCCCACTGCAGGGTGACACAGACAGAAGGGATTTATAGGACATGGAGTCTGTCCCTCCCACTGCAGGGTGACACTGACAGAAGGGAACTATAGGACATGGAGTCTGTCCCTCCCACTGCAGGGTGACACAGACAGAAGGGAGATATAGGACATGGAGTCTGCCCCTCCCACTGCAGGGTGACACAGATAGAAGGGAGATATAGGACATGGAGTCTGTCCCTCCCACTGCAGGGTGACACAGACAGAAGGGAGATATAGGACATGGAGTCTGTCCCATCCACTGCAGGGTGACACAGACAGAAGGGGGTTATAGGACATGGAGTCTGTCCCTCCCACTGCAGGGTGACACAGACAGAAGGGAGATATAGGACATGGAGTCTGTCCCATCCACTGCAGGGTGACACAGACAGAAGGGAGATATAGGACATTGAGTCTGTTCCTCCCACTACAGGGTGACACAGACAGAAGGGATCTATAGGACATGGAGTCTGTCCCTCCCACTGCAGGGTGACACAGACAGAAGGGAGATATAGGACATGGAATCTGTCCCTCCCACTGCAGGGTGACACAGACAGAAGGGAGATATAGGACACGGAGTCTGTCCCTCCCACTGCAGGGTGACACAGACAGAAGGGAGATATAGGACATGGAGTCTGTCCCTCCCACTGCAGGGTGACACAGACAGAAGGGAGATATAGGACATGGAGTCTGTCCTTCCCACTGCAGGGTGACACAGACAGAAGGGAGATATAGGACATGGAGTCTGTCCCTCCCACTGCAGGGTGACACAGACAGAAGGGAGATATAGGACATGGAGTCTGTCCCTCCCACTACAGGGTGACACAGAGAGAAGGGAGATATAGGACGTGGAGTCTGTCCCTCCCACTGCAGGGTGATACAGACAGAAGGGAGATATAGGACATGGAGTCTGTCCCTCCCACTGCAGGGTGACACAGAGAGAAGGGAGATATAGGACGTGGAGTCTGTCCCTCCCACTGCAGGGTGATAGAGACAGAAGGGAGATATAGGACATGGAGTCTGTCCCTCCCACTGCAGGGTGACACAGACAGAAGGGATCTATAGGACATGGAGTCTGTCCCTCCCACTGCAGGGTGACATTAACAGAAGGGAACTATAGGACATGGAGTCTGTCCCTCCCACTGCAGGGTGACACAGACAGAAGGGAGATATAGGACATGGAGTCTGTCCCTCCCACTGCAGAGTGACACAGACAGAAGGAAGATATAGGACATGGAGTCTGTCCCTCCCACTGCAGGGTGACACAGACAGAAGGGAGATATAGGACATGGAGTCTGTCCCTCCCACTGCATGGTGACACAGACAGAAGGGAGCTATAGGACATGGAGTCTGTCCCTCCCACTGCAGGGTGACACAGACAGAAGGGAGATATAGGACATGGAGTCTGTCCCTCCCACTGCAGGGTGACACAGACAGAAGGGAGATATAGGACATGGAGTCTGTCCCTCCCACTGCAGGGTGACACACACAGAAGGGATATAGGACATGGAGTCTGTCCCTCCCACTGCAGGGTGACACACACAGAAGGGAGATATAGGACATGGAGTCTGTCCCTCCCACTGCAGGGTGACACACACAGAAGGGATATAGGACATGGAGTCTGTCCCTCCCACTGCAGGGTGACACACACAGAAGGGAGCTATAGGACATGGAGTCTGTCCCTCCCACTGCAGGGTGACACAGACAGCAGGGAGATATAGGACATGTAGTCTGTCCCTCACACTGCAGGGTGACACAGACAGAAGGGATATAGGACATGGAATCTGTCCCTCCCACAGCAGGGTGACACAGACAGAAGGGAGATATAGGACATGGAGTCTGTCCCTCCCACTGCAGGGTGACACACACAGAAGGGGGCTATAGGACATGGAGTCTGTCCCTCCCACTGCAGAGTGACACAGACAGAAAAGAGATATAGGACATGGAGTCTGTCCCTCCCACTGCAGAGTGACACAGACAGAAAAGAGATATAGGACATGGAGTCTGTCCCTCCCACTGCAGGGTGACACAGACAGAAAGGAGATATAGGACATGGAGTCTGTCCCTCCCACTGCAGGGTGACACAGACAGAAGGGAGATATAGGACATGGAGTCTGTCCCATCCACTGCAGGGTGACACAGACAGAAGGGAGATATAGGACATGGAGTCTGTCCCTCCTACTGCAGGGTGACACAGACAGAAGGGGGTTATAGGACATGGAGTCTGTCCTTCCCACTGCAGGGTGACACAGACAGAAGGGAACTATAGGACATGTAGTCTGTCCCTCCCACTGCAGGGTGACACAGACAGAAAGGAGATATAGGACATGGAGTCTGTCCCTCCCACTGCAGGGTGACACAGACAGAAGGGAGATATAGGACATGGAGTCTGTCCCATCCACTGCAGGGTGACACAGACAGAAGGGAGATATAGGACATGGAGTCTGTCCCTCCCACTGCAGGGTGACACAGACAGAAGAGAGATATAGGACATGGAGTCTGTCCCTCCCACTGCAGGGTGACACAGACAGAAGGGAGATATAGGACATGGAGTCTGTCCCTCCCAGTGCAGGGTGACACAGACAGAAGGGAGATATAGGACATGGAGTCTGTCCCTCCCACTGCAGGGTGACACAGACAGAAGGGAGATATAGGACATGGAGTCTGTCCCATCCACTGCAGGGTGACACAGACAGAAGGGAGATATAGGACATGGAGTCTGTCCCTCCCACTGCAGGGTGACACAGACAGAAGAGAGATATAGGACATGGAGTCTGTCCCTCCCACTGCAGGGTGACACAGACAGAAGGGAGATATAGGACATGGAGTCTGTCCCTCCCACTGCAGGGTGACACAGACAGAAGGGAGATCTAGGACATGGAGTCTGTCCCTCCCACTGCAGGGTGACACAGACAGAAGGGAGATATAGGACATGTAGTCTGTCCCTCCCACTGCAGGGTGACACAGACAGAAGGGAGATATAGGACATGGAGTCTGTCCCTCCCACTGCAGGGTGACAGACAGAAGGGATCTATAGGACATGGAGTCTGTCCCTCCCACTGCAGGGTGACAGACAGAAGGGATCTATAGGACATGGAGTCTGTCCCTCCCACTGCAGGGTGACACAGACAGAAGGGATCTATAGGACATGGAGTCTGTCCCTCCCACTGCAGGGTGACACAGACAGAAGGGATATAGGACATGGAGTCTGTCCCTCCCACTGCAGGGTGACACAGACAGAAGGGATATAGGACATGGAGTCTGTCCCTCCCACTGCAGGGTGACACAGACAGAAGAGATCTATAGGACATGGAGTCTGTCCCTCCCACTGCAGGGTGAACTGACAGAAGGGAGATATAGGACGTGGAGTCTGTCCCTCCCACTGCAGGGTGACACAGATAGAAGGGAGCTATAGGACATGGAGTCTGTCCCTCCCACTGCAGGGTGACGCAGACAGAAGGGAGATATAGGACATGGAGTCTGTCCCTCCCACTGCAGGGTGACACAGATAGAAGGGAGATATAGGACATGGAGTCTGTCCCTCCCACTGCAGGGTGACACAGGCAGAAGGGAGATATAGGACGTGGAGTCTGTCCCTCCCACTGCAGGGTGACACAGATAGAAGGGAGCTATAGGACGTGGAGTCTGTCCCTCCCACTGCAGGGTGACACAGACAGAAGGGAGATATAGGACGTGGAATCTGTCCCTCCCACTGCAGGGTGACACAGACAGAAGGGAGATATAGGACATGGAGTTTGCCCCTCCCACTGCAGGGTGACAGAGAGATGGGAGATATAGGACATGGAGTCTGTCCCTCTCACTGCAGGGTGACACAGACAGAAGAAAGATATAGGACATGGAGTCTGTTCCTCCCACTGCAGGGTGACACAGACAGAAGGAAGATATAGGACATGGAGTCTGTCCCTCCCACTGCAGGGTGACGCAGACAGAAGGGAGATATAGGACATGGAGTTTGCCCCTCCCACTGCAGGGTGACAGAGAGATGGGAGATATAGGACATGGAGTCTGTCCCTCTCACTGCAGGGTGACACAGACAGAAGGGATATAGGACATGGAGTCTGTCCCTCCCACTGCAGGGTGACACAGACAGAACGGATATAGGACATGGAGTCTGTCCCTCCCACTGCAGGGTGACGCAGACAGAAGGGAGATATAGGACATGGAGTCTGTCCCTCCCACTGCAGGGTGACAGAGCGATGGGAGATATAGGACATGGAGTCTGTCCCTCTCACTGCAGGGTGACACAGACAGAAGGAAGATATAGGACATGGAGTCTGTTCCTCCCACTGCAGGGTGACACACAGAATGGAGATATGGTACATGACGTCTGTCCCTCCCACTGCAGGGTGACACAGACAGAAGACATCTATAGGACATGGAGTCTGTCCCTCCCACTGCAGGGTGACACAGACAGAAGGGACCTATAGGACATGGAGTCTGTCCCTCCCACTGCAGGGTGACACAGACAGAAGGGAGATATAGGACATGGAGTCTGTCCCTCCCGCTGCAGGGTGACACAGACAGAAGGGAGATATAGGACATGGAGTCTGTCCCTCCCGCTGCAGGGTGACACAGATAGAAGGGAGATATAGGACATGGAGTCTGTCCCTCCCGCTGCAGGGTGACACAGACAGAAGGGAGATATAGGACATGGAGTCTGTCCCTCCCACTGCAGGGTGACACAGACAGAAGGGAGATATAGGACATGCAGTCTGTCCCTCCCACAGCAGGGTAACACAGACAGAAGGGAGATATAGGACATGGAGTCTGTCCCTCCCACTGCAGGGTGACACAGACAGAAGGGATATATAGGACATGGAGTCTGTCCCTCCCACTGCAGGGTGACACAGACAGAAGGGAGATATAGGACATGGAGTCTGTCCCTCCCACTACAGAGTGACACAGACAGAAGGGAGATATAGGACATGGAGTCTGTCCCTCCCACTGCAGGGTAACACAGACAGAAGGGAGATATAGGACATGGAGTCTGTCCCTCCCACTGCAGGGTGACACAGACAGAAGGGAGATATATGACATGGAGTCTGTCCCTCCCACTGCAGGGTGACACAGACAGAAGACATCTATAGGACATGGAGTCTGTCCCTCCCACTGCAGGGTGACACAGACAGAAGGGAACTATAGGACATGGAGTCTGTCCCTCCCACTGCAGGGTGACACAGAGAGAAGGGAGATATAGGTCGTGGAGTCTGTCCCTCCCACTGCAGGGTGACACAGACAGAAGGGAGCTATAGGACATGTAGTCTGTCCCTCACACTGCAGGGTGACACAGACAGAAGGGAGATATAGGACATGGAGTCTGTCCCTCCCACTGCAGGGTGACACAGACAGAAGAGAGATATAGGACATGGAGTCTGTCCCTCCCACTGCAGGGTGACACAGAGAGAAGGGAGATATAGGACGTGGAGTCTGTCCCTCCCACTGCAGGGTGATACAGACAGAAGGGAGATATATGACATGGAGTCTTTCCCTCCCACTACAGGGTGACACAGACAGAAGGGATCTATAGGACATGGAGTCTGTCCCTCCCACTGGAGGGTGACACAGACAGAAGGGAGATATAGGGCATGGAGTCTGTCCCTCCCACTGCAGGGTGACACAGACAGAAGGGAGATATAGGATATGGAGTCTGTCCCTCCCACTGCAGGGTTACACAGACAGAAGGAAGATATAGGACATGGAGTCTGTCCCTCCCATTGCAGGGTGACACAGACAGGAGGGAGATATAGGACATAGAGTCTGTCCCTCCCACTGCAGGGTGACACAGACAGAAGGGAGATATAGGACATGGAGTCTGTCCCTCCCACTACAGAGTGACACAGACAGAAGGGAGATATAGGACATGGAGTCTGTCCCTCCCACTGCAGGGTGACACAGACAGGAGGGAGATATAGGACATAGAGTCTGTCCCTCCCACTGCAGGGTGACACAGACAGAAGGGAGATATAGGACATGGAGTCTGTCCCTCCCACTACAGAGTGACACAGACAGAAGGGAGATATAGGACATGGAGTCTGTCCCTACCACTGCAGGGTGACACAGACAGAAGGGAGATATATGACATGGAGTCTGTCCCTCCCACTGCAGGGTGACACAGACAGAAGACATCTATAGGACATGGAGTCTGTCCCTCCCACTGCAGGGTGACACAGATAGAAGGGAGCTATAGGACATGGAGTCTGTCCCTCCCACTGCAGGGTGACACAGAGAGAAGGGAGATATAGGTCGTGGAGTCTGTCCCTCCCACTGCAGGGTGACACAGACAGAAGAGAGATATAGGACATGGAGTCTGTCCCTCCCACTGCAGGGTGACACAGACAGAAGAGAGATATAGGACATGGAGTCTGTCCCTCCCACTGCAGGGTGACACAGAGAGAAGGGAGATATAGGACGTGGAGTCTGTCCCTCCCACTGCAGGGTGATACAGACAGAAGGGAGATATAGGACATGGAGTCTGTCCCTCCCACTGCAGGGTGACACAGAGAGAAGGGAGATATAGGACGTGGAGTCTGTCCCTCCCACTGCAGGGTGACACAGAGAGAAGGGAGATATAGGACATGGAGTCTGTCCCTCCCACTGCAGGGTGACAGACAGAAGGGAGATATAGGACATGGAGTCTGTCCCTCCCACTGCAGGGTGACACAGACAGAAGGGATCTATAGGACATGGAGTCTGTCCCTCCCACTGCAGGGTGACACAGAGAGAAGGGAGATATAGGACATGGAGTCTGTCCCTCCCACTGCAGGGTGACAGACAGAAGGGAGATATAGGACATGGAGTCTGTCCCTCCCACTGCAGGGTAACACAGACAGAAGGGATCTATAGGACATGGAGTCTGTCCCTCCCACTGCAGGGTGACACAGACAGAAGGAAGATATAGGACATGGAGTCTGTCCCTCCCACTGCAGGGTGACACAGACAGAAGGGAGCTATAGGACAGGGAGTCTGTCCCTCCCACTGCAGGGTGACACAGACAGAAGGGAGCTATAGGACATGGAGTATTTCCCTCCCACTGCAGGGTGACACAGACAGAAGGGAGCTATAGGATATGGAGTATTTCCCTCCCACTGCAGGGTGACACAGACAGAAGGGAGCTATAGGACATGGAGTCTGTCCCTCCCACTGCAGGGTGACACAGACAGAAGACATCTATAGGACATGGAGTCTGTCCCTCCCACTGCAGGGTGACACAGACAGAAGGGAGCTATAGGACATGGAGTCTGTCCCTCCCACTGCAGGGTGACACAGAGAGAAGGGAGATATAGGACATGGAGTCTGTCCCTCCCACTGCAGGGTGACACAGTCAGAAGAGAGATATAGGACATGGAGTCTGTCCCTCCCACTGCAGGGTGACACAGAGAGAAGGGAGATATAGGACATGGAGTCTGTCCCTCCCACTGCAGGGTGACACAGAGAGAAGGGAGATATAGGACGTGGAGTCTGTCCCTCCCACTGCAGGGTGACACAGAGAGAAGGGAGATATAGGACATGGAGTCTGTCCCTCCCACTGCAGGGTGACACAGACAGAAGGAAGATATAGGACATGGAGTCTGTCCCTCCCACTGCAGGGTGACACAGACAGAAGGGAGCTATAGGACAGGGAGTCTGTCCCTCCCACTGCAGGGTGACACAGACAGAAGGGAGCTATAGGACATGGAGTATTTCCCTCCCACTGCAGGGTGACACAGACAGAAGGGAGCTATAGGATATGGAGTATTTCCCTCCCACTGCAGGGTGACACAGACAGAAGGGAGATATAGGACATGGAGTCTGTCCCTCCCACTGCAGGGTGACACAGACAGAAGGGAGCTATAGGACATGGAGTATTTCCCTCCCACTGCAGGGTGACACAGACAGAAGGGAGCTATAGGATATGGAGTATTTCCCTCCCACTGCAGGGTGACACAGACAGAAGGGAGCTATAGGACATGGAGTATTTCCCTCCCACTGCAGGGTGACACAGACAGAAGGGAGAAATAGAAGGATAAGATTTTGTCTCGGTGCAGTGTATAACTGTGTCCAGTAGGTGTCAGTCTCCCTCTTCTCTGTGTCTCTTATTCTGTAATGTGCCCTTTGGGAAGTGATGCAGATTAACCCTTTACTTTCTAGAATTTGTACATTAATTGCATAAAGTGACCAGTTATAATTTTAAATGCAGAAAACTAATGGAAATGTCTGTGTGGAGAAATTTACAGCCCTTAATTTTCCTTTATCCCCCACCGACCTGTATTTAAAGGGATATCTATCACATTACCTCCATTAAGATGTCACAAACAAGCTCTCCATGTTTCATAAATCTTTAGTTATAGACTACAGGAGAGATGTACTAAGGTGTGATAGAGAGGAGATAACTTCTCCAGTGAGATAAACTCTCCAGTTCCTATGTTATTCTATGGGAGAGATTTAGTTATAGACTACAGGGCAGATGTACTAAGGTGTGATAAAGAGGAGATAACTTCTCCAGTGTGATGAACTCTCCAGTTCCTATGTTATTCTATGGGAGAGATTTAGTTATAGACTACAGGTAAGATGTACTAAGGTGTGATAAAGAGGTGATAACTTCTCCAGTGAGATAAACTCTCCAGTCCCTATGTTATTCTATGGGAGAGATTTAGTTATAGACTACAGGAGAGATGTAATAAGGTGTGATAAAGAGGAGATAACTTCTCCAGTGAGATAAACTCTCCAGTTCCTATGTTATTCTATGGGAAAGATTTAGTTATAGACTACAGGGGGAGATGTACTAAGGTGTGATAAAGAGAAGATAACTTCCCCAGTGAGATAAACTCTCCAGTCCCTATGTTATTCTATTGGAGAGATTTACTTATAGACTACAGGGGGAGATGTACTAAGGTGTGATAAAGAGGAGATAACTTCTCCAGTGTGATAAACTCTCCAGTCCCTATGTTATTCTATGGGAGAGATTTAGTTATAGACTACAGGGGGAGATGTACTAAGGTGTGATAAATAGGAGATAACTTCTCCAGTGTGATAAACTCTCCAGTTCCTATGTTATTCTATGGGAGATATTTAGTTATAGACTACAGGGGGAGATGTACTAAGGTGTAATAAAGAGAAGATAACTTCTCCAGAGAGATAAACTCTCCAGTTCCTATGTTATTATATGGGAGAGATTTAGTTATAGACTACAGGGGGAGATGTACTAAGGTGTGATAGAGAGGAGATAACTTCTCCAGTGAGATAAACTGTCCAGTTTCTATGTTATTCTATGGGAGATATTTAGTTATAGACTACAGATGTACTAAGGTGTGATAAAGAGGAGATAACTTCTCCAGTGAGATAAACTCTCCATTTCCTATGTTATTCTATAGGAGATCTTTAGTTATAGACTACAGGGGAGATGTACTAAGGTGTGATAAAGAGGAGATAACTTCTCTAGTGAGATAAACTCTCCAGTTCCTATGTTATTCTATGGGATATCTTTATTTATAGCCTACAGGGGAGATGTACTAAGGTGTGATAGAGGCGGTAACGTCTCCAGTGAGATAAAATCTACAGTTCCCATATTATTCCATGGGAGAGCTTTAGCTATAGACTACACGCTCTCTCTCTCTCTCTCGTCTGTTAGTTGATGGATTATCTCTCTGGTCCCTGTGTTAGTTGATGGAGTATGTCTCTAGTTCCTGTGTTAGTTGATGGATTATCTATCAGGTTCCTGTGTTAGTTGATGGATTATCCATTAGGTTCTTTTGTTAGTTGATGGATTATGTCTTTGGTTCCTCTACTAGTAGATGGATTATCTCTCTGGTTCCTGTGTTAGTTGATGGATTATCTCTCTGGTTCCTGTGTTAGTTAATGGATTATCTCTCTGGTTCCTGTGTTAGTTAATGGATTATCTCTCTGGTTCCTGTGTTAGTTGATGGATTATCCTTTAGGTTCCTCTGTTAGTTGATGGATTATCTCTCAGGTTCCTGTGCTAATTGATGGATTATGTCTTTGGTTTCTCTGTTAGTTGATGGATTATCTCTCTGGTTCCTGTGTTAGTAGATTGATTATCTCTCTGGTTCCTGTGTAAGTAGATGGATTATCTCTCTGGTTCCTGTGTTAGTTGATGGATTATCTCTCTGGTTCCTGTGTTAGTAGATGGATTATCTCTCTGGTTCCTGAGTTAGTTGATGGATTATCTTTCTGGTTCCTGTGTTAGTAGATGGATTATCTCTTAGGTTCCTGTGTTAGTTGATGGATTATCCCTCAGTTTTGATGGATTGACTTTCTGGTTCCTGTGTTAGTCGATGGATTATCTCTCTGGTTCCTGTGTTAGTTGAAGGATTATCTATCAGGTTCCTGTGTTAGTTGATGGATTATCTCTTTGGTTCCTGTGGTATCTCTCTGGTTCCTGTGTAAGTAGATGGAGTATCTCTCAGGTTCCAGTGTTAGTTGATGGATTATTTCTCTGGTTCCTGTGATAGTCTATGAATTATCTCTCAGGTTCCTGTATTAGTTGGTGGATTATGTCTCTGGTTCCTGTGTTAGTTCATGTATTATCTCTCTGGTTCCTGTGTTATTCTGTGGATTATCTCTCTGGTTCCTGTTAGTTGATGGATTATGTCTCTTGTTCCTGTGTTAGTTGATGGATCATCTCTCTGGTCCCTGTGTTAGTTGATGGATTATCTCTCAGGTTCCTGTGTTAGTTAATGGATTATCTTTCTGGTTCCTGTGTTAGTTGATGGATTATCTTTCTGGTTCCTGTGTTAGTTGATGGATTATCTCTTGATCCTGTGTTAGTCTATTGATTATCTCTCTGGATCCTATGTTAGTCTATGGATTATCTCTCTGACTCCTGTGTTAGTTGATAGATTATTTCTGGTTCCTGTGTTAGTCTATGAATTATCTCTCAGGTTCCTGTATTAGTTGGTGGATTATGTGTCACAGTTTTATTGACTACTCAGACAATTTGGTTAAGGTAAAACAATTAAGCTTTATTAAATAACTCAATAAAGAACAGAGATGCACTTCACGGGTCCAGACTTCAAACAGAGGATAGTAATATTGTATCTGACACAGGTCAGGGCTAGATAGTAAACAAATATGCAATAATGACACAGGAACAAAACCTCCGCAGTACAGGTCTGGAGAGGCCCTAAGAGGGAACTATGCTGCAGGGCAGACACCCCAATATAGGGAAGAGAATAGGCTCTACTGGCCTTACCTATAACCGGGTAAGGCAGCCCAAGAAATGGTACCAACAAGTATATTGAGGAAGATCTACCGGCCTTACCTATAACCAGGTAAGGCAGCCCAAGAAATGGTACCAACGAGTATGTAAAGAAAGTGCCCGGAGGCACGCAAAGTAGGCACCGTCTGCACGGGGTTCAACAGGTGTTAAAATAGGCAGACTGCACTAAATTGCATAACCGGAGGTAGCGGGTAAATGTGGACTGACAGGTGGTAGATCCGCTAGTGACCGTAGCGCACAGGCTGTATAGTGTGCAAAAGGAGACTGCAAGGAGGCAAAGGCTGAGAGGTAGCGCAACCGGAGGCAGTGGGTAAGAGCAGACTGACAAGTGGTAGCACCACTATTGACCAGAGGGCACAGGCTGTATAGTATGCAAACGGAGGCTGCAAGGAGGTACAGGCTGAGAGGTAGCGCAACCGGAGGCAGCGGATAAAAGCAGACTGACAAGTGGTAGCACCGCTAGTGACCGGAGGACACAGGCTGTATAGCATGTAACGGAGGCTGCAATGAGGCTCGACTGACAGGTAGCGCAACCGGAGGCAACTGATAAGTACCGACTGGCAAGTGACCGTTAAGGCAAAGGCAATGGGCACAGACAGGGACAATAGAAGCACTAGCGACAAGCAGACGCTAGGCGAGTAACCAAAGCCTGGAGTGGTACACAGAGAGCGGAAGTCAGCCAAAGCCAGAATCGGTATATGGAATGCGTTAGTCAGCCAAAGCCTGGATCGGTACACAGAGAGTGGTAATCAGCCAGAGCCTAGATCAGTACACAAAGCGCGATAGTCAGCCAAGCCTGGATCGGTACACAGAGAGCTGTAGTCAGCCAAAGACTGGATCAGTACACAGAGAGCAGTAGTCAGCCAAGCCTGGATCGGTACACAGAGAGCGGTAGTCAGCCAAGCCTGGATAGGTACACAGAGAGCGGTAGTCAGCCAAAGCCTGGATCGGTACACAGAGAGCGGAGTCAGCCAAATCGGTAACGGGTCGTAGTCAGGCAAGCCGGGTCAAACAATACGGGCAACGGAGACAGGAGCGAGGTCAGACGAAACTGGATCATACACGGAACAGGAACACAGCAACAAGCATCAGGTCAGGAACACCACGAAAGGGCACTGGCATAGTGACAGGAGGGCTTATATAAAGGCAAGCCCTGGGAGGGGTTAACAACCCAGAACCAATAAGAAGCAGCCAAAGCAAACCCGGAAGTAGGAATGTCACTCAGGCAGAATCACGGGCACTGTGATATTATGTCTCTTGTTCCTGTGTTAGTTGATGGATCATCTCTCTGGTTCCTGTGTTAGTTGATGGATTATCTCTCTGGTTCCTGTGTTAGTTGATGGATTATCTCTCTTGTTCCTGTGTTAGTTGATGGATCATCTCTCTGGTTCCTGTGTTAGTTGATGGATTATCTCTCTGGTTCCTGTGTTAGTTGATGGATTATCTCTTTGGTTCCTGTGTTAGTTGATGGATTATGTCTCTTGTTCCCGTGTTAGTTGATGGATTATCTCTCTGGTTCCTGTGTTAGTTGATGGATTATCTCTCTGGTTCCTGTGTTAGTTAATGGATTCTCTTTCTGGTTCCTGTGTTAGTCTATGGATTATCTATCTGGTCCCTGTTTTAGTTGATGGATTATCTCTCTGGCTCCTCTGTTAGTTGATGTATTATGTCTCTGGTTCCTGTGTTAGTTAATGGATTATCTCTCTGGTTCCTGTGTTAGTTGATGGATTATCTCTCTGGTTCATGTGTTAGTTGATGGATTATCTCTCTGGTTCCTGTTAGTTGATGGATTATCTATCTTGTCCCTGTATTAGTTGATGGATTATCTATCTTGTCCCTGTGTTAGTTGATGGATTATCTCTCTGGTTCCTGTTAGTTGATGGATTATCTCTCTGGTTCCTGTTAGTCTATGGATTATGTCTCTGGTTCCTGTGTTAGTTGATGGATTATCTCTCTGGTTCCTGTTAGTTGATGGATTATCTCTCTGGTTCCTGTGTTAGTTGATGGATTATGTCTCTGGTTCCTGTGTTAGTTGATGGATTATCTTTCTGGTTCCTGTGTTAGTTGATGGATTATCTCTCTGGTTCCTGTTAGTTAATGGATTATCTCTCTGGTTCCTGTGTTAGTTGATGGATTATCTCTCTTGTCCCTGTGTTAGTTGATGGATTATCTCTCTGGTTCCTGTGTTAGTTGATGGATTATCTCTCTGGTTCCTGTCTTAGTTAATGGATTATCTCTCTGGTTCTTGTGTCTGTGTTGTGCAGTTACATCTCTCTGGTTTCTGTGTCTGTGCTCTTCTATTACATCTCTGTGCTGTGCTATTTCTGTGCTTTACATCCCTGTGCTGTGCCCGTGCTCCGCAGATATATCTCTGTACAGTTAAAGGTTTGTGATGTGCAGTGCTGTTTCTGTGCTCTGCAGTTGCATCTCTGGCCTCTGCAGTGCTATGTCTTTAGCTCTGCTGTTACAGCTGCGGTCATTGCAGCTGTTTCTTTTGCTCCAGTTTTACATCTCTGTACTCTGCAGTGCAGTTACATTTCCATGCTCTGCAGTGCAACTACATGTCTGTGTGCTGCAGTGCACTTATCTCCATGCTTGTTTGTAAAGTTACATCTATGTGCTCTGCAGGGTGTTCTGCTGAAGAGGAGTGGAAAGTCTATTAACAAGGAATGGAAGAAGAAGTATGTCACCTTGTGTGATAACGGAGTCTTAACCTATCACCCGAGTCTTCATGTGAGTAACCTCTGACCTATCAAAAGTCTCCCTGCTTCACCAACCTCTTCTGTATCCATTCATCACTGGCCTCTTCTATATCCCACCCTCAACAAGCTCATCTGTATCCCTCTTTACCAACTTAGTCTATATCCCACCTTCACCAACCTCATCTATATTCCTCCTCATCGACCTCATCTATATCCCACCCTTACTGACCTCGTCTATATCCCTCCTCACCGACCTCATCTATATCCCTCCTCACCCACCTCGTTTATATCCCTCCTCACCCACCTCTCCTATATCCCTTCATCACTGACCTCTTCTATATCCCTCCTCACTGACCTCGTCTATATCCCACCCTTACTGACCTCGTCTGTATCCTTCCTCACCCACCTCTCCTATATCCCTTCATCACTGACCTCCTCTATATCCCTCCTCACCAACCTCATATGTATCCCTCCTCACCATCCTCGTCTGTATCCCTCCCTCACCAACCTCATCTATATCCCTCCCTCACCAACCTCATCTATATCCCTCCTCACCATCCTTGTCTGTATCCCTCCCTCACCAACATCGTCTGTATCCCTCCCTCACTGACCGCGACCTTGTCTGTATCCCTCGCTAACTGACCTCATCTATATCCCTCCTCGCTGACCTCGTCTATATCCCAAACAGTAACAATTATTTTCGTTGCTCCTTCATTGCTGTAATTTTGCTACTGTTATGAATCGAAATATAAATATCTGATGGTTTTAGGCGACCCCTGGCAAATTGTCATTCGACCCCCGAAGGGGTCCCGACCCACAGGTTGAGAACCACTGTTCTAGACACTTTGTAACCATATAAAAACAACTTTGTCTTTATTGAATTTTAAGCATATTCAGCATCAAGTATCAAACATCCGAACATTGTATATAGTAAAATTTACAGACCGTGAGACATCTTCATGAGTTAGGTGTGTGCTATCTGATCAAAGTGTTTTGCATATGTGATACTTAATCACACGGTCTGTAAATTTTACTGTATACAATGTTTGATACTCTTATGCTGAATATGCTTGAAATTCAATAAGACAAAGTTGTTTTTATATAGTTACAAAGTGTCTAGAAGTATTGCTTTGGTGCAGCCATATTGTTACTGTTTGGTGAATGAATATGGAGTTACAGAGAATCTTCAGGCTGGCACATCTCAGTACAGACTTTTGTATCACAGCACTGGAAAATAGAGAGGAGACAGGAATACACTTGAACGTCATATTACTACATTAACCCCTTCGTTGCTGAAGTCACTACCTGCGTGTGTGTTTGTTCTTGTCTATATCCCACCCTCACTGACCTCATCTATATCCCTCCTCACTGACCTCGTCTATATTCCTCCTCACTGACCTTGTCTATATTCCTCCTCACTGACCTCGTCTATATTCCTCCTCACTGACCAGGTCTATATCCCTCCTCACTGACCTCGTCTATATCCCTCCTCACCAACCTTGTCTATATCCCTCCTCACTGACCTTGTCTATATCCATCCTCACCAACCTTGTCTATATCCCTCCTCACTGACCTCATCTATATTCCTCCTCACTGACCTCGTCTATATTCCTCCTCACTGACCTCGTCTATATTCCTCCTCACTGACCAGGTCTATATCCCTCCTCAGTGATCTCGTCTATATCCCTCCTCACCAACCTTGTCTATATCCCTCCTCACCGACCTTGTCTATATCCCTCCTCACTGACCAGGTCTATATCCCTCCTTACTGATCTCGTCTATATCCATCCTCACCAACCTTGTCTATATCCTTCCTCACCGACCTCGTCTATATTCCTCCTCACCAACCTTGTCTATATCCTTCCTCACGGACCTCGTCTATATTCCTCCTCACTGACCAGGTCTATATCCCTCCTCACTGACCTCGTCTATATTCCTCCTCACTGACCAGGTCTATATCCCTTCTCACTGATCTCGTCTATATCCCTCCTCACTGACCAGGTCTATATCCCTCCTTACCAACCTTGTCTATATCCCCCCTCACTGACCTCGTCTATATTCCTCCTCACTGACCAGGTCTATATCCCTCCTCACTGACCAGGTCTATATCCCTCCTCACTGATCTCATCTATATTCCTCCTCACTGACCTTGTCTGTATCCCTCCTTACCAGGTCTATATCCCTCCTTACTGATCTCGTCTATATCCATCCTCACCAACCTTGTCTATATCCCTCCTCACCGACCTTGTCTATATCCCTCCCTCACTGACCTCAACCTTGTCTATATCCCTCGCTAACTGACCTCATCTTTATCCCTCCTCACTGACCTCGTCTATATCCCACCCTCACTGATCTCATCTATATCCCACCCTCACTGATCTCATCTATATCCCTCCTCACTGACCTCGTCTATATCCCACACTCATTGATCTCATCTATAGTCATCCTCACTGTCCAGGTCTATATCCCTCCTCACTGACCTCGTCTATATCCCTCCTCACCGACCTTGTCTATATCCCTCCTCACCGACCTTGTCTATATCCCACCTCAGTGACCTAGTCTATATCCTTCCTTACCGTCCTCGTCTATATCCCTCCCTCACCGACCTCGTCTATATCCCTCCTCACTGACCTTGTTTATATCCCTCCTTACTGACCTTGTTTATATTCCTCCACACCAACCTCGTCTATATCCCTTCTCGCCGACCTCGTCTATTTTCCTCCCTCACCGACCTCATCTATATCCCTCCTCACTGACCTTCTTTATATCCCTCCATACCAACCTCGTCTATATCCCTCCTCGCCGACCTCGTCTATATTCCTCCTCGCCAACCTCGTCTATATTCCTCCCTCACCAACCACGTCTATTTTCCTCCCTCACTGACCTTGTCTATATCCCTCCCTCACTGACCTTCCCTATATACCTCCTCACCGACCTTGTCTATATCCCACCTCAGTGACCTAGTGTATATCCCTCCCTCAGTGACCTCGTCTATATCCCTCCTCACTGACCTTGTTTATATCCCTCCTCACTGACCTTGTTTATATCCCTCCACACCGACCTCGTCTATATTCCTCCCTCACCGACCTCGTCTATTTTCCTCCCTCACTGACTTTTGTCTGTATCCCTCCCTTATCGACCTCGTCTGTATCCCTCCCTCACTCCTTGTCTATATCCCTCCTCACTGACCTCGTTATATCCCTCCTCCATGACCTAGTCTATATCCCACCCTCACTGACCTCATCTATATCTCTCCTCACCTACCTCATGTATATCCCCCCTCACCGACCTCGTCTATATCCCTCCTTACCGATCTCGTCTATATCCCTCTTCACCGACCTCATCTATATCCCTCCTCGCCGACCTCGTCTATATCCCTCCTCGCCGACCTCGTCTATATGCCTCCTCACCGACCTCGTCTATCCCTCCTCACTGATCTCATCTATATCCCTCCTCACTGACCTCGTCTATATCCCACACTCATTGATCTCATCTATAGTCATCCTCACTGTCCAGGTCTATATCCCTCCTCACTGACCTTGTCTATATCCCTCCTCACCGACCTCGTCTATATCCCTCCTCCCTGACTGCGTCTATATGCCTCCTCACCAACTTCGTCTATATCCCACCCTCACTGACTTTTGTCTGTTTCCCTCCTCACTGACCTTGTTTATGTCCCACCCTCACCGACCTTGTCTATATCCCATCCTCACTGACCCCTTCTATATCCCATCCTCACTGACCCCTTCTATATCCCTCCTCACTGACCTCATCTATATCCCTCTTCTCTGACCTCATCTATATCCTTCCTCACTGACCACGCCTATATCCCACCCTCACTAACCTCTTCTATATCCTTCCTCACCGACCTCTTATATATCCCTCCTCACCAACCTCGTCTATATCCCTCCTCACCAACCTCTTCTATATTCCTCCTCACCGACCTCTTCTATATCCCTCCTCACTGATCTCTTCTATGCCCCAACCTCCCTTACCTCTTCTATGTTCTCCCTTCCGTGACCTCTACTGTGTCTCTCCCCCTCACACCCTGTCTATCTTCTCCTATGAAGCCCTCTCTATGAGCTCTGCTCTGCCCCATCCTCCCTCATCTTTTGTATGCCCCAGCCTATCTGACCTGTTGTCTGCCCCACTCTTCCTAACCTTTTCAGTGTTGCATCCTCTTTGACCTTTTCTATTCCCCATTCTCTGACCTCTTGTATTCACTGCACTGTTTTTGACCTCAACTATGCCCTACCATCCTTCCACCTTAATTCTCCATAAATTACCCCCAACACACAGCTGGACCTCTTTATAGAAAACACTCCACCCTTACCTCAGTAGAAAACCCTCTGTCCTAACAGGACCCTCTCACCTGGAGATTTAATAAACAAGCATCCCTGCCACCTGCCAAAACCCAGAAGGACGAGGACATTCCAAATAGTGTAACAACGTCAGGGAAAATGTTTTTCGAACTAAAGAAAATGTACTCACATCTGTATGTGGTCAGACATTTGATATCGGGTAGTCTGACAGACAAGCTTATTGAGATCTTGAACCCATCTCCGTTTGGGTAACACACACAAATATGGTAATCCCAGGTGGAGGCTTTCAGTTTTAATAATAAACTGTTTAATGATAAAAACTGTTAAAAATGTTATACTTATACAAGGGCTTAACATTCTTTAGTCTTAGTGGGCGTAGTCTACTTTCCAACATATCGTTTTGTGTGTATACACCTAGAGGGTGCTGGTGGTGATCCAATATCCAGTGAGATAGATATACACAGGAGCATCCTTTGGTTCCTCCTTCCTTCTTTTCATTACATCCCTCCCACCTGGACCTCTCAATAAATCATCTTTCTATCTGGATGAAAACATCCCTCTCACCTGGACCTTTCGATTAAAAATCCCTCTCTCACACCTGGAGCTTTCCATAGCAAAATCCATCCCTCCCACCTGGACCCCTCAATAAAAAAAATCCTTGCTCCCACCTGGACCTCTCAATAAAAAAACCCTTACTTATGCCCTTTATGGAACACAGGAACCATGGGGGTTGAGGTCCCTCCTTGGGTGGAGACTCTTACTTCTCCAGCTCAACCCCCCAGCCCTTCAAGTACCCAGAATGAATGTCTTTTGCTAAGAGTTTGGATGGCAGGAAGACAGTATCTTAGTTTTTAGACATTTATTATTTTTTCTGATAGATATGGGGCAGTTAAAATTCCCCCATTAGGCAGGGTACCATTACTGGACTTCCCTTGGAGTGGATTGACCAGCGTACAGGTTATGTGAAGACCCTTGCAGCCCTGTGGAGAGAAACTTGTCACCCAAGTTTTCTCTCCCAGCAGAGTCCTCTGGAGCTCGGATCCCTTCACAGTAGTAACCTTAAGACAGAAGACTGGTGAGTAACTTGGTCACATTTGTGCCTCTCCATGCAGAGACGCTCTGAGCCGTGGTAGACTCTTGCACTCACGTTGGCTATATTCTTATCTAGTAATATTCATTCCATAGTGCTTTGGAGTAAGCATGGTTGCAGTTTGGATAGATATTAACCCTTCATCTGCAGTTTTCACTATTTTGTTTTGTCTAGAGTGTTGTAGGAACTGTTTGTACTTTCCCTTCACTTTTATTCTTTATTTTTTTTTACTAACCTTTGGGTAACCTTTTGACGTAATTTGTTGTTGTGGCCCCTTTAAGAACGGGAGCCCACCCACTGCCATCTTTGCTGTATTGACTTCTGTGGGAATTCTTTATTGGAACATATCTCTGCAACCATTTGTCAAACAAATGTCACAGAGGGATCTATGTTCTCTTCTCCTCATGCCATTTCATGTTGATGTTCACGCCCTGAGTGTTTAATGGGCTTGTTGTGATTCCACAGAGAGTTGTAGGCATTGCTAGGCAACAGCAACAGAGAAAACTAAGTTTCCAGGAATGCCCATTTCATGGGCTTTCTTCCACCTGGCTGACGGTTATGCAGCCACCATTTTGCTTCTCTCGTGCTTATCCTACGCAGAGGCCGACTCTCCTTGCACTCCTTCTACTGATTACCCCTTCACCTGCCAGATAAGTGTTTTTCTGGGCTTTCAGTGGAGATTTATCAGTCAGGGAGTAATTTCTGGTGGTTTGTACCAGTATGGGACACACTTACTGTCAGGATGTTAGACTCTAAAGGACATGGGGGTAAGTCTAAGGACTCAGGGGCGTTCCTTTTCCCCCTCACTTGCTGTTCCTCATGCCAATCAGGGCCCCTAGAGAATATACAAGATCTCTCTGTGTCCCCTACTACTCCACTGGGGCTCTCCAGCACTGACCCACAGCCAGCTTCAGTTAAAAGGATTCTGTGTTCAGTAGCCCAAATTCCTTTCTCCCTTCAAGGGGTGCTGCAGTCATAAAAGCCCCCCACTACCTTTAAATACGTGGCCCCTGTATCTCAGAGTGTTCCTCAGATCCTAGAGGCTTCCTCAGTGGATGGATTGTCAGAAGCGGAAGATGAGGAGGTGGAATATGAGCGTGTAGATTCGTCTTACTCCTATGGGGACTCTTATGAGAATGACCCCCTTCCCTCGGTCTTGGAGACCCTTCAGATCTCTGACACCTCTTATGAGGGGTCTTCATCTACTTATGGCGTAAGAAATCTTCACTTTTTTTTTTTTTTTTTACCCCTAATTCACTCTTGACCAGATCCTTCTGGAACAGTGGAAGACCCCAGACAAACAGTTGTCTATCACCAAGAGGTTCTCTAACCAGTACCCTTTTTTGGAGGCAGCTTTATCTCAGTGGAATCTCCTCCAAACGTGGACCCCCCTGTTTCCCAGTTTGCTAAGACTGCTGTCCTGCCTTTGGCAGATGAAGCAGGGCTTAAGGATCCAGTTGACAAGAAGCTGGACTCTGTCCTCAGGGCCGATTTTGCAGCCACTGGAGCTAGCCCTATTTTTTACTCTGCCTGGGTTAACAGGGCTGTTGCCGTGTCAGGTGAAAAGCTGAATGAGTCTGTCCGTGCTGAGGTTTCCAAGGAGGATTTCTTGTTTCTTTTGGCCAACATTAAGGAGACTAAGAATTATGTGTCTGAGGTTGTCCACCAAGGCCACAGGCTTCGCTGCATGATGCATTCTGTGGCTTAAGATTTGGTCTGCAGACCAGTCTTCCAAGAAGTCACTGGTTTCCTTACCTTTTCAGAGCAAGTCCCTCTATGGACCTGAACTGAAGCAGATCATTAGTGATGCTACTGGGGGCAAGAGCACTTTGTTGCTTCAAATGCCCATAACATGTCCAACTATGGCAAGGAAACTACATCTTTTTTGTTCCCCCCACTCCAAATGGAGGTGCAGAAAACACCACACACTCCTCCACCAAGTTCAGACAGCAGTGGCAGCCCAAGAGAGCAGCTTCAAGGGCTAAGCCTGTTAAACAATCTTCCACATGACTCTCGTAATCCTGGTCTGCTGGTACCTGTAGGGGGGCATCTTCCCCTTTTTCAGGACATCTGGGAATCCTCAGTCGCGGACCAGTGGGTTTTGTGTGTAAACTCATAATGTTTCCTCATAGATTTCAGAATCCGTCCACTGTCAAGGGTGCCAAAGTAGCCAGACAGGTAGTGGCTGTTTCAATAGGCATTAGATTATCTGCTGTAAAAGGAGCTCAGTTCAGGTTTTTATTCCAACCTGTTTGTGGTTCCAAAGAAGGACATCAGCTTTTGTTCTATTTTGGACCTCAAGTGTCTCAACAAGTATGTGGTAACTACATGCTTCAAGATGGAATCTTCACATTCTGTCATAGCAGCAATGTGCCCAGGGAAATATCTGGCATCCCTGACCTTCAGGATGTGTGCCTACACATCCCTGTCCACCCAGATAGCCAACGCATTTTGCCTTCATTTTTGATTGTTACCACTTCACAGCTCTGCAATTTTGCCTGGCTTCTGAGCCTCGAGTGTTCACCAGGGTCATGGGGGCTTTAGCAGCCTTCATTCACACCCTACCTGAATAACCTTTTGCTCAAGGCTCCCTCAGAGGAGCTCCCAGTCCAGCACGTAGGAAAATGTGTCTGGCTTATGGTCCACCAGTCGTGGATTCTGAACATACTGAAGTCCTTTCTGGTTCCTTCCCAGGAACTGGTTTTTCTGGGGATGAGGTTCGACACTAGTCAAAGGAAGGATCTCCTACCAGACAAGAAAATCCTCCTGGTAATGCAGGAGGTGTCTCAGGCCCTGGAGTGGCCCTCGGCCACAGTTAGGGAGTACATGAGAGTGTTGGGCAGACTAGTGTCAACACTAGAAGCTGTGCCTTACTCTCAGGTGCACCCGAGGGAGACATGTCACCCAAATTTGGTACGGAAATCCTGCACACTTGGATTGGCGGATATTCCTCTCTACGGAGGCCAGCAGAGACCTTCAGTGGTGGCTGCTCCAGCACAACCTGGAACAGGGAAAACCCTTTGTGATACCAGAATAGACTCTGGTCACAACGGACACCAGCCTGAGCTCTTGGGGTGCTGCTCTGGGTGACCTGGAGGTTCAGGGCAAGTGGAGTCCAGAAGAGTCTCTTTAGTCCATCAATATTTTGGTACTCCGGGCAGTTCGACTAGCCCTTGTGATCTGGACATCACTCTTGAATGGGAAGCCAGCGAGGGTTCATTCGTACAACACCATGGTGATGGCTTACATCATTTGCCAAGGGGGCAATTGCAGGGCCACTACTTGGTACAAAGTGAGGTACATTCTCGGCTGGGCAGAAGCCCACATTCTGATCATCTCCACTGTTCACATTCTTGGGGTAGAAAAAGTTATGGTGGACTTCCTATGTTGCCAAGATGTTGATCCGGGAGAGTGGGGTATCTGATCTCTGACTTGAACAGTCCTTTTGTCCAATTCCATTTTCAGAAACTGCAGATGAAGATTCTTGAGAATTGCCCATCCTATTTCATTGTTAATTAATGCTTCCCTGTCATCCAGGTGTATGCCCAAAGCTTTCCAAGGGGGCAATTGCAGGGCCACCGCTTGATATGAAGTGAGGTACGTTCTCGGCTGGGCAGAAGCCCACGTTCTGACCATTTCCACCACTCACGTTCCAGGGGTAGAAAACCTTCTGGCGGACTTCCTAAGTTACCAAAACGTTGACCCGGGAGAGTGGGGTATCTGATCTCTGACTTGGAGACAGTCCCCTTGTCCAATTAGAAACTGCAGCTGAAGATTCTCAAAAATTGCCCATCCTATTTCATTGTTAATTAATGCCTCCCTGTCATCCGGGTGTATGTCCAAGCTTGGAAAGTGGCTAGAGTTGTGCCTATCCACAAAAGTGGGGATAAAAATGCAGT